>QXEO01001528.1:0-345308 GCA_007115705.1 Dactylis glomerata
CGGCAGTGGAGGTGGGGGTGGTGGTGGGGTGGCGCGCCTGAACCACCTCGAGGGAGCAGGCGTAGGTTGTCAAGTGGCGGCGAGGCATTTTCTCTACTAGCGGTTGGAGGATGTGAACCTACCAGCGAGGCGACGAGCTATTTATAACTGGAAACGGGGGCGGGAAAACGAAGGAAAAGGGGCAGGAAGTGGCAGGAAGCGTGCGACATGGCATTCATTTTCCTGCCGACACGTGTTGCAATGCGATGGCTCGCTGCACCGCTGCAAAGCTATTTCCGTTTTGCAGCACCATTACTAGGCGCAGGAGATGAGACGAGTGGAGACGACGAAACGTCGGTCGTGCCGCTGACAGGGGCCAACGCGGTGAGCCACGCGCCCAGCCGGCGCCCCCAAATATCGTTTGGGAGGCCTTTGGGGGGGCGAGTGGAGGTGCTCGTAGATCAAGTATGCAACAGAGCGATGAAAAATAGGAAGGCGACTTAAAATCAACCGTACTTGCTCAAGGCCCACCGCCGGCATCTAGAAAGAACGCCGGGAAGGTTCCCTCGGAAGCGAGAGGAGAGCAGATGGTCTTCTCCGGGGACTAGGAATCGAGCGGCACTTACCAGCCTACCTGCAGCGGAGGAGAGAGGACGGTCTTCTCCGGGGATAGGATTATGGCGCTGCGCAGGGGATTTCATCATTGGAGTTGTGAGGGAAGGGTTTTTTGCAGCGCGTGAGAGGCAGGGGAGTGTGGATTTGGGAGAAATGATGGTAACAGTAGGGGTAGGGGAGTGGGGCAAGGCAAGAGGTGGGCGAGGAGCCCACGTTGCCACGCGGCAGCTTACCAGACGGCGTCGATGGCGGCTGACTCATTGCAACAGCTGTGTCAATGATGAGTGGGTCCACGAGCGTGGCAGAATAGAACACAAGCCTTATTTTATTAGGCGGTCAACGGGGTTTTCAGAGATTTGACTTGCTTTCGAATGAGCATAACTAATTCTTAAAAAACAGAAAAATACATAATCAACGCACATTGTCTTATTTTATGACCTAATTAATAGGACCATAATACATGCCATAGGGGACTTTTCACGAAAAAGCATTAAAATTAGGCGCTCCCTTACAGAAGTAAGGGGCGCTACCTCAAACAAATTTAGATAAGTAAATAAAATATAAAAATAATTATCCTAACAATACAAATGCGATGTGATCATCGTAGCGGGAGCTATGTCTTGACGACATGGTGTTGATCCATGGGATCAGTGGGAATAATCGGTAAAATTGTTTTCACCATACAGAAGGTCACACGTGCACCATCCCATTCATACATCTTTCCATGGAACCTCACCAGATCTTGGTTCCACATCTTGATGTAAACATAGCCTTCATCACCATTCTGGTGAGATTGGACGATCCGCCACCTAGCATCCTGCATCTTACTAAATAGAACACACGCAACCACATAACCTGCTGGTTGTAGGTTCGGTGTTACAATGGCTTCCGGAATCTTAGTCTGTCCAACACCATATGTCACCCTTAGCTGATAGATGACTATACGGGAGATCCTAGCTCTCTTTGCGGATTTGATATCAATATTTGGTGATCGCGGTTCGGGCTCATCGTCTTTAAGGTCATCATCTTCGTCATCACCATTTTTGTTCCCTTCTTTACCCTTCCGATCAACTTCGTCCCCTAAAAAATTTCTTGGACTTCCTCCGTCCAGAGAACAATACGGATCCGCGTCAGATTCAGATTCCGGATCAGAATCTTCTTGCACCTCCTCCACCTCAACAGCTTTCAGCTTCTGACATATGATACAACACGCGTTTAAAATCAAGATTTGTTCCATTTATATGTTTATATGTAGTACTAACATATTTTGAAACAAACACAGTCTTGTGTAGTACCTTGTCATCTTGGCTAACTCCTTTGGAAGAGCCCTCTCCGGCGAAAGTGCGCTTCTTACCCGCTCCTCCGCCCGCATCCATCTATCAATGGTGAAGTTCAAACTACAATAGGGAGTAAATCCTGATTTACAAGCGGGAATAAAAACTATACGAATCAAACCTAAAATATTGATACATACCTCTGTAGCTAGCTGAAGATGGTTTACCGATGTGGCGGAATTAGTGTTAGCCATCCGTCCCTTTATAGAGACTTGCTAGGAACGGACGTCCCTATATTCACGTATCGGAGTAGTGGAGAATAGGAAGGGATAACATTTCTATCCATTAATCTGTTGCAGAAATTTCAGTGGTAATCTATAAGGTTTTCTGTTACCCATTGTAACATCTGTGTCAATGATGAGTGGGTCCCGATGTCTCATGGGTTCACGAGCTGGGCAAAGTAGAATAGGCTGGGAGAGCGGTCATCGTACTTGTCCAGAGCCGTGCAGGCTGAACAAATTAAATATTTTTCCTTGTAGAAGCCTAGCATGCATACTTGCTCTGCCCCACCCTGCCCTGCCTGCGGTGCCGCAGTAACCATCCGCTTTTCAAAGAAAGCTTGGATTTTATGGAAGGGGTGCCACATCCAGGATCTTAGGAATTATCTCGGCCTGCAGCCATATAATGAATTATTTTTGCCCTAAATCCCTTTAAATCCTAATTTTTGGTGGAGATGTGCATCTTTGCATACCCAACAACTTTTGTAACTAGTGTTTTCTTAGTTTCGACATAAAAATGCATTTTCCATGTTTCCAGTGGCCGGAGGGGTCAAAACATGTGTTTTTTTTGTGAAGTGGCCACCAAGGGCAATGTGCAAAACCTCACCACTCTAATTTTCATGGTTGGGGGACCTACTAGGGGTGCCACATCCAGGCTCATAGGAATTATCTCGGCCTGCAGCCATATAATGAATTATTTTTGCCCTAAATCCCTTTAAATCCTAATTTGAACTAGGGCTACAAGAAATGCACATCAAAAAAATTGGGGAAAAATACATGGATGTGCCCTGAGGGTGTGGGACCCTAGAACCAACACCAAACCATGGTTCCCAGCCCACCTAGCAGACATCAAAGGCAGCGCGAGTTTGACCTAGATCTGGAAGGAGGGCCTAGGGAATTCAGAAAAAATCAAAAAAAAATGGAAAAACACTGCATGGAGTCATGTTGAGTGATGTACCACCTAGGAAAAATACCAAACATGGCATGCCAAGGGTTCATAGGAGAACTCTTCACAAAGAGTTGCTTCCGGGCAGGAGTTCTCTTGGACTTGTAGCCAGGTGAGCATGGTTTGTGCAAGTTCCATAGCAAACTATGGAACCATGGTCCCATTTTTGGTGGAGATGTGCATCTTTGCATGCCCAACAACTTTTGTAACTAGTGTTTTCTCAGTTTCCACATAAAAAATGCATTTTCCATTTTTCCAATGGCCGGAGGGGTCAAAACAGGTGTTTTTTTGTGAAGTGGCCACCAAAGGCAATGTGCAAAACCTCACCACTCTAACTTTCATGCGTGGGGGACCTACTAGGGGTGCCACATTCAGGATCTTAGGAATTATCTCGGACTGCAGCCATATAATGAATTACTTTTGCCCAAAATCCCTTTAAATCCTAATTTGAATTGGGGCTACAAGAAATGCACATCAAAAAAATCAGGGAAAAAGACATGGATGTGCCCAGAAGGTGTGGGACCCTAGAACCAACACCAAACCATGGTTCCCAGCCCACCTGGCACACATCGAAGGCAGCGCGAGTTTGACCTAGATTTGGAAGGGGAGCTTAGGAAATTCAGAAAAAATAAAAAAAAATGGAAAAACACTGCATGGAATCATGGTGAGTGATTAATCACCTAGGAAAAATACCAAACAATCCATGCCAAGGGTTCACAGGAGAACTCTTCACAAAGAGTTGTTTCCGAGCAGGAGTTCTCTTGGACTTGTAGCCAGGTGAGCATGGTTTGTGCAAGTTTCATAGCAAACTATGGAACCATGGTCCCATTTTTTGGTGGAGATGTGCATATTTGCATGCCCAACAACTTTTGTAACTAGTATTTCTTGCACAAACCATGCTCACCTGGCTACAAGTCCAAGAGAACTCCTGCTCGGAAACAACTCTTTGTGAAGAGTTCTCCTGTGAACCCTTGGGGTGGAAGAATGCCAGATAGACCCGGAGGAGCTCACTGTCGACCGCCTCATGCAGGGTCGTTCTGAATAATTTTTAGCTCTTGCGCTTATCTGCTATCTGGCTTGCTTATGTTTGCAGCCTACTTATCTAGTTTCTGTAAGACTTTATATTTGTCTGTGTTGAACCTTGTGAGTCTTGTGAGTTGGTTAAACTATGGATATTAATCGTATTTGGTATGTGTTAAGTTGGAACATCCGTGGGTTGAATGATCCTCTGAAATGGCCGCACATTAGAAATAAACTGGAGGAGAGCAATGCATCTATTGTTTGCATTCAGGAGACCCAAAAAGGCGAGTTTGATCATAGTTTTATCAAAAAAATTGCTCCTAAGAAGTTTGACAAGTTTGCTTTCCTTCCTTCAGAGGGGGCATCTGGGGGTCTTTTGATTTTATGGGTGGGATCTCTTTTCCTGGGCAATGTTCTACTTGAGGAAAGTTTTGCTCTCGCTGTCACCTTTACCTCTCTGCTCTCGACTGAAACTTTTGTGGTGGTAAATGTGTATGGACCTTGTGAGGGAATTGCTAGAGAAAATTTTGTTGCTTGGCTTTTCTCCCTAGACATTGCGGATGAGGCATTGTGGCTAATTCTTGGAGACTTCAATTTCTATAGATTTGTAGAAAATAGAAACAGAGATGGAGCTAATATGAACGATATTGCGACGTTTAATGAAGTTATCAGTTATCTGGGTCTCATTGAGCTACCGATTAAAGGTAGATCGTTCACTTGGAGCAACATGCAACTTGACCCTTTGCTAGTCCAACTCGACTGGTTTTTCACCTCTACAGCTTGGACTCTGAAATTCCCAAATACCATGGTCAACCCTTTAGCTAAGCCCACCTCTGATCATGTGCCATGTGTGGTCTCAATTGGAACGTCAATTCCAAAAGCAAAAACTTTTCGCTTTGAAAATTATTGGATCAGATTGCCAGGTTTTCTTGATGTGGTTAAATCTAATTGGGACACTCACTGTCCGGGTGATGGAGCAAAATGTATATCTGCTAAGTTGAAAAGGCTTCGGAAAGGCCTCAAAATTTGGAGCTCCAAATTTCATGCTCTGGATATTTTGATTGCTAATTGTAACGCAGTAATTTTGAATTTGGATAATTTTGAAGAGTTAAGAGCGTTACACATCTCGGAGTGGAATTTCCGTAATATTGTCAAAAACAAGCTGCAACACCTTTTGCTATGCAAACAGGAGTACTGGAAGAAAAGATGTACGGCAAGGTGGGCTCGTTTAGGAGATGAAAATACTTCCTTTTTTCACTCAATGGCAACCATAAGGTTCAGAAAAACTCAATTACTTCTTTAACTAGAGAAGATGGATCGGTTGCTACGGATCATCATGAGAAGGCTGGCTTGCTTTGGCACTCCTATAAAGAAAGACTAGGAATCTCTGTTCCTATTGCATCGTCCTTTAATTTCTCACAGTTCTTCTCTCCGCTGGAGGGTTTGGATGAGCTTTCGAAACCATTCTCTCATGAAGAAATTGATTTGGTGGTGGCTCACATGCCAGGGGACAAATCGCCGGGCCCTGATGGTTTTTCTGGTATTTTTCTGAAAATCTGTTGGCCTATCATTAAGTATGATTTCTACAGACTTTGCCAGGAATTTTGGGAAGGTACGGTGAATCTCCAAAGTATAAATGATTCTTTCATTACTCTTATTCCCAAAAATCTGACTCCTGAAGGTCCGAATGACTATAGACCCATCTCCTTGCTGAATATTTGCCTGAAGCTTATCACAAAAATTCTGGCCAACAGATTACAAGAAAAGATTCTCTCCTTGGTGCATATTAACCAATATGGGTTCTTAAAATCCAGAAACATACAAGACTGTGTTGGTTGGGCTTATGAATACATTCATCAATGTAAGCAAGGGGATATTGGATCTGTGATTCTGAAACTAGACTTTGCCAAAGCATTTGATACAGTGGAACATGAAGCCATTCTGAAAATCTTTGAATGTTTTGGATGTGATCAGCACTGGTTAAGATGGCTAAAAATGTTAATGTCCACTGGAACATCTGAGATTCTTCTGAATGGGGTGCCCGGCAAAAGATTTTGGTGTAGGCGAGGTGTGGGTCAAGGAGACCCTTTATCACCATTATTGTTCGTTGGGGTTTCTGATCTTTTGCAAGCAATGGTTAATCAGTTGTTTCAGAATGGTGTGTTGAGAGCCCCTCTTAATATCCCGGACACGGACTTTCCAATTGTCCAATATGCGGACGACACGGTGCTTATTTTACAAGCATGTCCGGTGCAACTTCTGGCTCTCAAAGAGGTGATTGAGGATTTCGCTCAAGCCACTGGTTTACGTGTCAATTATGCGAAATCGTGTTTGATTCCAATTAATGTTTCGGAAGATCATCTTAGCTCCCTCGCAGCAGCATTCGGGTGTGCAGTGGGCAAACTCCCCTTCACATATTTGGGTTTACCCCTGGGAGTTACAAAGCCTACTATCCAAGATCTTTCCCCTTTAGTGGGTCTGGTTGAGAGAAGGCTAAATGCAAGTGCACGTTTTCTAGGGTATGGTGGCAGATTAGAATTTGTTAGATCAGTTCTCTCTAGCCTATCAGTCCTTCTACATGTGCTCTCTTAAATTACAAAAGACAATTCTCAATATTTGCAACCGAGCACAACGTCATTGTTTATGGGCGAAGGAAGAAGACTCTTCCTCTGTCAATGCACTAGCTGCTTGGAGTAGAGTGTGCAGACCTAAAAAGAAGGGTGGTCTTGGAGTTCTAAATTTAGAACTTTAGAACAAAGCTTTGCTCATGAAACAGCTTCATAAGTTTTATTCGAAGGAGCAAGTCCCTTGGGTGAAATTGGTCTGGTCTCTATATGGAGAAGGAATTCCACATACGATGTCAAGAAGGGGGTCTTTTTGGTGGAAGGATATTTTCAGTCTCGTGGATGAATACAGAAGCATTTCTAGGTGTTCCATCAGAGATGGCTCTACTGTGCTTTTTTGGAAAGACTTCTGGTCTCATGATCAGCTCCTTTGTGATAAATTCCCTAGGCTGTTTTCCTATGTGCTCGATGAAGATTGCTCTGTGGCATCGGTTATCTCAGAAGAGAATTTCAGTTCCTGTTTTGCACTTCCACTCTCAGTAGAAGCATATGAAGAGATGCAACAGGTCTCTGAATTGTTAGCTCACACTCATGTGGACCAAGCAAGGACAGATCAGAGGAAATTTGTTTGGGGAGATAAGTATACTCCTTCCAAATTTTATAATTTTCTGTTTGAAGGTATTCCACAGGATAGAGCGCTCAATGCTATTTGGGATTTGAGGGCACTCCCAAAACTCAAGGTGTTTCTTTGGCTGCTTCTGATTGATCGCCTGAACACTTATGATATCATGAACAGAAAGAATTGGAACATTGACTCAGGTCCTGAGTGTGTCTTATGTGCAGCAAATGTGTTAGAGACAAGGAGTCACCTTTTCTTTGAGTGTGACTTTGCTCGACATTGCTGGAATCTCATTGGTATTCAGTGGCCAGTGGGACAGAACCTCTCTAATGTTGTCTGCCTTGCCAAAACCTCTTTCCAAGGTCCCAGCTTTATGGAAATCTTTGGTTGTGCATCCTAGAACATTTGGAAGATTAGGAATGAACGGATTTTTCAGGCTCGACAGCCATCCATTAATCGTTGGAAAGTGGGGTTCCAGCACGATGTTATGCTCCATAGGTACAAAGTAAAATCAGCCTTTGTTCAACCTCTTATTGACTGGCTGGTCTCTATTTTTGTATAATGGGGTCGCCTGTATTGTTACTTTCTTTTCCCTTTGTCCCCCCCTGATGTAACCTCTCTAGCTTCGGCTGAACATTTGTACCTTCTGTTTGTGTTTTATATTTAAAAAATTGACACCGTAGGGGCTTCCCCTACGGTAAAGGTGTAATAAAAATCCTAATTTCAACTGAGGCTATAAGGACTGCACATCAAAAAAATTGGGGAAAATACATGGATGTGCCCTGAGGGTGTGGGACCCTAGAAACCAAACCATGGTTCCCAGCCCACCTCACACACATCGAAGGCAGCACAAGTTTCAACCAGATCTGGAAGAGGGGCCTAGGGAATTCAGAAAAAATCAAAAAAATGGAAAAACACTGCATGGTGTCATGGTGAGTGATGTATCACCTAGGAAAAATACCAAACATGCCATGCCAAGGGTTCACAGGAGAACTCTTCACAAAGAGTTGCTTCCGGGCAGGAGTTCTCTTGTACTTGTAACCAGGTGAGCATGGTTTGTGCAAGTTCCATAGCAAACTATGGAACCATGGTCCCATTTTTGGTGGAGATATGCATCTTTGCATGCCGAGCAACTTTTGTAACTAGTGTTTTCTCATTTTCCACATAAAAAATGCATTTTCCATTTTTCTAGTGGCCGGAGGGGTCAAAACAGGTGTTTTTTGTGAAGTGACCACCAAGGGCAATGTGCAAAACCCCACCACTCTAATTTTCATGGGTGGGGGACCTACTAGGGGTGCCACATCCAGGATCTTAGGAATTATCTCGGCATGCAGCCATATAATGAATTAATTTTGCCCTAAATCCCTTTAAATCCTAATTTGAATTGGGGCTACAAGAAATGCACATCAAAAAATTGGGGAAAAAAATACATAGATGTGCCTAGAGGGTGTGGGACCCTAGAACCAACACCAAACCATGGTTCCCAGCCCACCTGGCACACAACGAAGGCAGCGTGAGTTTGACCTAGATCTGGAAGGGGGCTTAGGGAATTCGGAAAAAATTAAAAAAAAATGGAAAAACACTGCATGGAGTCATGGTGAGTGATTAATCACCTAGCAAAAATGCCAAACCTTCCATGCCAAGGGTTCACAGGAGAACTCTTCACAAAGAGTTGCTTCCGAGCAGGAGTTCTCTTGGACTTGTAGCCAGGTGAGCATGGTTTGTGCAAGTTCCATAGCAAATTATGGAACCATGGTCCCATTTTTTGGTGGAGATGTGCATATTTGCATGCCCAACAACTTTTGTAACTAGTATTTTCTCAATTTCCACATAAAAATGCATTTTCCATTTTTCCAGTGGCCGGAGGGGTCAAAACAGGTGTTTTTTTGGGAAGTGGCCACCAAGGGCAATGTGCAAAACCTCACCACTCTAATTTTCATGGGTGGGGGACCTACTAGGGGTGCCACATCCAGGATCTTAAGAATTATCTCGGCCTGCAGCCATATAATGAATTATTTTTGCCCTAAATCCCTTTAAATCCTAATTTGAAATGGGGCTACAAGAAATGCACATCAAAAAAATTGGGGAAAAATACATGGATGTTCCCTGAGGGTGTGGGACCCTACAACCAAGACCAAACCATGGTTCCCAGCCAACCTAGCAGACATCGAAGCCAGCGTGATTTTGACCTAGATCTGGAAGGGGGGCCTAGGGAATTCAGAAATAATCAAAAAAATGGAACAACACTACATGGAGTCATGGTGAGTGATGTATCACCTAGTAAAAATACCAAACATGGCATGCCAAGGGTTCTCATGAGAACTCTTCACAAAGAGTTGCTTCCGGGCAGGAGTTCTCTTGGACTTGTAGCCAGGTGAGCATGGTTTGTGCAAGTTCCATAGCAAACTATGGAACCACTGTCCCATTTTTGGTGGAGATGTGCATCATTGCATGCCCAACAACTTTTGTAACTAGTGTTTTCTTAGTTTCCACATAAAAAATGTATTTTCCATTTTTCCAGTGGCCGAAGGGGTCAAAACAGGTGTTTTTTGTAAAGTGGCCACCAAGGGAAATTTGCAAAACCTCACCACTATAATTTTCATGGGTGGGGGACCTACTAGGGGTGCCACATCCAGGATCTTAGGAATTATCTTGGCCTGCAGCCATATAATGAATTATTTTTGCCCTAAATCCCTTTAAATCCTAATTTGAACTAGGGCTACAAGAAATGCACATCAAAAAAATTGGGGAAAAATACATGGATGTTCCCTGAGGGTGTGGGACCCTAGCACCAACACCAAACCATGGTTCCCAGCCCACCTGGAACACATCGAAGGCAGTGCGAGTTTGACCTAGATATGGAAGGGGGGCCTACGAAATTCAGAAAGAATCAAAAAATGGAAAAACACTGCATGGAGTCATGGTGAGTGATGTATCACCTAGGAAAAATACCAAACATGCCATGCCAAGGGTTCATAGGAGAACTCTTCACAAAGAGTTGCTTCCGGGCAGGAGTTCTCTTGGACTTGTAGCCAGGTGAGCATGGTTTGTGCAAGTTCCATAGCAAAATATGGAACCATGGTCCCATTTTTGGTGGAGATGTTCATCTTTGCATGCCCAACAACTTTTGTAACTAGTGTTTTCTCAGTTTCCACATAAACATGCATTTTCCATTTTTCTAGTGGTCGAAGGGGTCAAAACATTTGTTTTTTTGTGTAGTGGCCACCAAGGGGAATGTGCAAAACCTCACCACTCTAATTTTCATGGGTGGGGGACATACTAAGGGTGCCACATCCAGGATCTTAGGAATTATCTCGGCCTGCAGCCATATAATGAGTTATTTTTGCCCTAAATCCCTTTAAATCCTAATTTCAATTGAGGCTACAAGGAATGCACATCAAAAAAATTGGGGAAAATACATGGATGTGCCCTGAGGGTGTGGGACCATAGAAACCAAACCATGGTTCCCAGCCCACCTGGCACACATCGAAGGCAGCGCAAGTTTCACCTAGATCTCGAAGGGGGCCTAGGGAATTTAGAAAAAATCAAAAAAATGGAAAAACACTGCATGGAGTCATGGTGAGTGATGTATCACCTAGGAAAAATACCAAACATGCCATGCCAAGGGTTCACAGGAGAACTCTTCACAAAGAGTTGCTTCTGGGCAGGAGTTCTCTTGTACTTGTAGCTAGGTGAGCGTGGTTTGTGCAAGTTCCATAGCAAACTATGGAACCATGGTCCCATTTTTGGTGGAGATGTGCATCTTTGCATGCCGAACAACTTTTGTAACTAGTGTTTTCTCAGTTTCCACATAAAAAATGCATTTTCCATTTTTCAGTGGCCGGAGGGGTCAAAACAGGTGTTTTTTTGGGAAGTGGCCACCAAGGGCAATGTGCAAAACCTCACCACTCTAATTTTCATGGGTGGGGGACCTACTAGGGGTGCCACATCCAGGATCTTAATAATTATCTCGGCCTGCAGCCATATAATGAATTATTTTTGCCCTAAATCCCTTTAAATCCTAATTTGAAATGGGGCTACAAGAAATGCACATCAAAAAAATTGGGGAAAAATACATGGATGTTCCCTGAGGGTGTGGGACCCTACAACCAAGACCAAACCATGGTTCCCAGCCAACCTGGCAGACATCGAAGGCAGCGTGATTTTGACCTAGATCTGGAAGGGGGGCCTAGGGAATTCAGAAATAATCAAAAAAAATGGAAAAACACTACATGGAGTCATGGTGAGTGATGTATCACCTAGTAAAAATACCAAACATGGCATGCCAAGGGTTCTAATGAGAACTCTTCACAAAGAGTTGCTTCCGGGCAGGAGTTCTCTTGGACTTGTAGCCAGGTGAGCATGGTTTGTGCAAGTTCCATAGCAAACTATAGAACCATTGTCCCATTTTTGGTGGAGAAGTGCATCATTGCATGCCCAACAACTTTTGTAACTAGTGTTTTCTTAGTTTCCACATAAAAAATGTATTTTCCATTTTTCCAGTGGCCGGAGAGGTCAAAACAGGTGTTTTTTCTAAAGTGGCCACCAAGGGCAATTTGCAAAACCTCACCACTATAATTTTCATGGGTGGGGGACCTACTAGGGGTGCCACATCCCGGATCTTAGGAATTATCTTGGCCTGCAGCCATATAATGAATTATTTTTGCCCTAAATCCCTTTAAATCCTAATTTGAACTAGGGCTACAAGAAATGCACATCAAAAAAATTGGGGAAAAAATACATGGATGTTCCCTGAGGGTGTGGGACCCTAGCACCAACACCAAACCATGGTTCCCAGCCCACCTGGCACACATCGAAGGCAGTGCGAGTTTGACCTAGATATGGAAGGGGGGCCTACGGAATTCAGAAAGAATCAAAAAATGGAAAAACACTGCATGGAGTCATGGTGAGTGATGTATCACCTAGGAAAAATACCAAACATGCCATGCCAAGGGTTCACAGGAGAACTCTTCACAAAGAGTTGCTTCCGGGCAGGAGTTCTCTTGGACTTGTAGCCAGGTGAGCATGGTTTGTGCAAGTTCCATAGCAAAATATGGAACCATGGTCCCATTTTTGGTGGAGATATTCATCTTTGCATGCCCAACAACTTTTGTAACTAGTGTTTTCTCAGTTTCCACATAAAAATGCATTTTCCATTTTTCTAGTGGCCGGAGGGGTCAAAACATTTGTTTGTTGTGAAGTGGCCACCAAGGGCAATGTGCAAAACCTCACTACTCTAATTTTCATGGGTGGGGGACGTACTAGGTGTGCCACGTCCAGGATCTTAGGAATTATCTCGGCCTGCAGCCATATAATGAGTTATTTTTGCCCTAAATCCCTTTAAATCCTAATTTCAATTGAGGCTACAAGGAATGCACATCAAAAAAATTGGGGAAAAATACATGGATGTGCCCTGAGGGTGTGGGACCCTAGAAACCAAACCATGGTTCCCAGCCCACCTGGCACACATCGAAGGCAGCGCAAGTTTCACCTAGATCTCGAAGGGGGGCCTAGGGAATTTAGAAAAAATCAAAAAAATGGAAAAACACTGCATAGATTCATGGTGAGTGATGTATCACCTAGGAAAAATACCAAACATGCCATACCAAGGGTTCACAGGAGAACTCTTCACAAAGAGTTGCTTTTGGGCAGGAGTTCTCTTGTACTTGTAGCTAGGTGAGCATGGTTTGTGCAAGTTCCATAGCAAACTATGGAACCATGGTCCCATTTTTGGTGGAGATGTGCATCTTTGCATGCCGAACAACTTTTGTAACTAGTGTTTTCTGAGTTTCCACATAAAAAATGCATTTTCCATTTTTCAAGTGGCCGGAGGGGTCAAAACAGGTGTTTTTGTGAAGTGACCACCAAGGGCAATGTGCAAAACCTCACCACTCTAATTTTCATGGGTGGGGGACCTACTAGGGGTGCCACATCCAGGATCTTAGGAATTATCTCGGCCTGCAGCCATATAATGAATTACTTTTGCCCTAAATCCCTTTAAATCCTAATTTGAATTGGGGCTACAAGAAATGCACATCAAAAAAAATGGGGAAAAAATACATGGATGTGCCCAGAGGGTGTGGGCTCTAGAACCAACACCAAACCATGGTTCCCAACCCACCTGGCACACATCGAAGGCAGCGTGAGTTTGACCTAGATCTGGAAGGGGGCTTAGGGAATTCAAAAAAAATTAAAAAAAATGGAAAAACACTGCATGGAGTCATGGTGAGTGATTAATCACCTAGGAAAAATACCAAACATTCCATGCGAAGGGATCACAGGAGAACTCTTCACAAAGAGTTGCTTCCGAGCAGGAGTTCTCTTGGACTTATAGCCACATGAGAATGGTTTGTGCAAGTTCCATAGCAAATTATGGAACCATGGTCCCATTTTTTGGTGGAGATGTGCATATTTGCATGCCCAATAACTTTTGTAACTAGTATTTTCTCAGTTTCCACATAAAAATGCATTTTCCATTTTTTTCCAGTGGCCGGAGGGGTCAAAAAAAGGTGTTTTTTTGTGAAGTGGCCACCAAGGGCAATGTGCAAAACCTCACCACTCTAATTTTCATGGGTGGGGGACCTACTAGGGGTGCCACATCCAGGATCTTAGGAATTATCTCGGCCTGCAGCCATATAATGAATTATTTTTGCCCTAAATCCCTTTAAATCCTAATTTGAAATGGGGCTACAAGAAATGCACATCAAAAAAATTGGGGAAAAATACATGGATGTTCCCTGAGGGTGTGGGACCCTACAACCAAGACCAAACCATGGTTCCCAGCCCACCTGGCAGACATCGAAGGCAGCGTGATTTTGACCTAGATCTAAAAGGGGGGCCTAGGGAATTCAGAAAAAAACAAAAAAATGGAAAAACACTACATGGAGTCATGGTGAATGATGTATCACCTAGTAAAAATACCAAACATGGCATGCCAAGGGTTCTCATGAGAACTCTTCACAAAGAGTTGCTTCCGGGCAGGAGTTCTCTTGGACTTGTAGCCAGGTGAGCATGGTTTGTGCAAGTTCCATAGCAAAATATGGAACCATGGTCCCATTTTTGGTGGAGATGTGCATCATTGCATGCCCAACAACTTTTGTAACTAGTGTTTTCTCAGTTTCCACATAAAAATGCATTTTCCATTTTTTCCAGTGGCCAGAGGGGTCAAAACAGGTTTTTTTGTAAAGTGGCCACCAAGGGCAATTTGCAAAACCTCACCACTATAACTTTCATGGGTGGGGGATCTACTAGGGGTGCCACATCCAGGATCTTAGGAATTATCTTGGCCTGCAGCCATATAATGAATTATTTTTGCCCTAAATCCCTTTAAATCCTAATTTGAACTAGGGCTACTAGAAATGCACATCAAAAAATTGGGGAAAAATACATGGATGTGCCCTGAAGGTGTGGGACCCTAGAACCAACACCAAACCATGGTTCCTAGCCCAACTGGCACACATCGAAGGCAGCGCGAGTTTGACCTAGATATGGTAGCGGGGACTAGGGAATTCAAAAAAAATCAAAAAAATGGAAAAACACTGCATGGAGTCATGGTGAGTGATGTATCACCTAGGAAAAATACCAAACATGGCATGCCAAGGGTTCACAGGAGAACTTTTCACAAAGAGTTGCTTCCGAGCAGGAGTTCTCTTGGACGTATAGCCAGGTGAGCATGGTTTGTGCAAGTTCCATAGCAAAATATGGAACCATGGTCCCATTTTTGGTGGACATGTTCATCTTTGCATGCCCAAAAACTTTTGTAACTAGTGTTTTCTCAGTTTCCACATAAAAATGCATTTTCCATTTTTCTAGTGGTCGGAGGGGTCAAAACAGTTTTTTTTGTGAAGTGGCCACCAAGGGCAATGTGCAAAACCTCACTACTCTAATTTTCATGGGTGGGGGATGTACTAGGGGTGCCACATCCAGGATCTTAGGAATTATCTCGGCCTGCAGCCATATAATGAGTTATTTTTGCCCTAAATCCCTTTAAATCCTAATTTCAATTGAGGCTACAAGGAATGCACATCAAAAAAATTGGGGAAAAAATACATGGATGTGCCCTGAGGGTGTGGGACCCTAGAAACCAAACCTTGGTTCCCAGCCCACCTGGCACACATCAAAGGTAGCGCGAGTTTGACCTAGATCTGGAAGGGGGCCTAGGGAATTCAGAAAAAATAAAAAAAATGGAAAGACACATTGCATGGAGTCATGGTGAGTGATGTATCACCTAGGAAAAATACCAAACATGGCATGCCAAGGGTTCACAAGAGAACTCTTCACAAAGAGTTGCTTCCGGGCAGGAGTTCTCTTGGACTTGTAGCCAGGTGAGCATGGTTTGTGCAAGTTCCATAGAAAACTATGGAACCATGGTCCCATTTTTTGTGGAGATATGCATCTTTGCATGCCCAACAACTTTTGTAACTAGTGTTTTCTCAGTTTCCACATAAAAAATGCATTTTCCATTTTTCCAGTGGCCGGAGTGGTCAAAACAGGTGTTTTTTTGTGAAGTGGCCACCAAGGGCAATGTGCAAAACCTCACCACTCTAATTTTCATGGGTGGGGTACCTACTAGGTGTGCCACATCAAGGATCTCAGGAATTATCTTGTCCTGCAGCCATATAATAAATTATTTTTGCCCTAAATCCCTTTAAATACTAATTTGAACTGGGGCTACAAGAAATGCACATCAAAAAAATTGGGGAAAAATACATGGATGTGCCCAATGGGTGTGTGACGAGGGTTAACTCGACAAATGTCCAATACGAAGGACTTAGGATCAGGGGAGTAGGGCGTTGGATGATCTTGAAGGTAAAATTAGTCAAACAAGGTGTGTATCGAAAGTAAATGTAGGTGTCAACTTGGCTTGCTTTCAATCTGTCCCTCAGCGTCCTCTCCTGGCCGCTATATATAGGTGGCCAGGTCTCAAGGATCGGGAGGGGTCCGACACAGATTACAATATCGACAAACGACATGAACTCGTATTTTGACTAGTATTACACTTGGGCCTAGCTTAATGGGCCTCAGGGGTACTCAACTAACGGGCTCTATTATCTATACCCTTGTCAGTAGCCCCCGAGATTCTACCAGAATTGTAGATTCGGGTTGAATCTCAAATCTTCATTTCTTCAACTTGATCAATCTTTCAACTTCTTCTTCATGTACTCAAAAATAAACACTTTTCATTATATCATCTCGCAAGGGGTTTTGATGAACAAGCCTGACAACTCTAACGGATCAAGAGGCCAGTTAACTGTCGGAACAGATACTTGTCACCTACATCAAATTCAATCCCCTTGGACTTGAATTCGGGAAACCGGTCAAACCCATTCTGTTGCCGCATTTAGGACTTCCAAAGAATGAATCCCAGTGGTTCTCAGGGTACCCAGTGCGTCCACCAGGATTTTCTTCGCATCGTAGACATGGATAATTACTAGCAGAGCACATCCATGTGCGTATACCAGGCCACACAGGACGGATCCTGGGATCTCACCTTCATGATATGTTTCAATCATGGCATTTGAGTTTTGTCGCGATGACGCAACTCGAGAATCACATGTCGCATCCTTGTTTGACTGTTTCAGTTCTAAAAATATTTGGGTTATTCAACCTTGATTAATATAGACTCCCTCCCGATGGTAGTAATGATGTTGTCCAAGTCTTCTTTCACCTTCTTTGCTCTCTTTATGCATGTAAAAATATCGCCGGGTGCGTGGCCAACGCTCCCGATGGGAGTAGCCCCTGAGGCTATAGTCAAAAACTTGTTTCGAGTATAGGCTCAAATAAATTGTCCCTTCTTTGATCATCAGATAATAGCTTATTTGATAATATCGTCGGGTGCGCGCCCAGCGCTCCCGATGGTAGTAGCCCCCGAGGCTATAGTCGAATATTTTCGGGTATAGACTCAAAAATGAGTTTTCTGCCTTGATGCCTCTGTATCTAACAGATTTTTGTCGGGTTCCCTAATCATCACCAATACGCAGAATGTGATACTAGACTTTTTGCCGAATTTCTCTATGAATGTCCATAACTGTCAGGTTGTACTATAATGCTTTTATTTCTCTTTACTCGAAGACTCGTGACGTCATTAGCAGAATCACTCTGTATGTGATTTGACTGGGCGCTGACCGTTGCTCGTGGGCAGCACGGTAATTTTACAGTTTTCCTGCCTGTTAGTGGCCTACCGTTTCTGCTTCTTGCGCCACGTCTCAGTCCATGTTCCTTCATCAGGAAGCTTTATAAGGGGGAGAGTGGGGTTTTTACTGTTTACCAGTTCCTTGATTCTTCCACCGCCACCATTGCTGCAATCCTCGTATGCTTCTAAGCTCATGCGCAGCCCCCGCGCATAACTTTCGTAGATGCGCATCAAGAGCCTTGCCCACAAGAATCAGATGGGGAAGAAGAAGATCACCAACTCGTCGACCAGCTGGGTGCCGTCAGAATTCTCGCAATCCGATCTCACCAAGGCCCAGAAGGAGGGTCTCATCACCGAAGGGGACCAGGTCATCTTCCCCAGCACCGAGCGCATCTCTAAGCCCCCGAGCGGCTACCGGGTGATGTTCATCGCCTTCCTCTTGCGCGGCCTATATTTTCCTGCCCATGAGTTTCTCCGCGGGCTTCTCTTTGTTTACGATGTGCAGCTTCACCAGCTCACACCAAACTCGATTTTACACATCGCTTGCTTTGTCACTCTTTGCGAGTCTTTTCTGGGGATCGAACCCCATTGGATTCTCTAGAAATTTCTCTTCCGCCTCCGCCCTAGTGTTGCTTTGTCGAAGAAGCCTGAGCTAGGCGGGGCTGTTGTTTCCGCCCGCACTGGGGTTCATTATTTGGAATTTACCATGACTGCCTCAGTGCAAGGTTGGAAGAAGAAGTGGTTTTACATCAAAGACCAGAAAAACTCTTCTTCTGACCAATACGGCATTGCCCCTTTTGATGCCAACCAAGATCTGAAGAAGTTATCATCGTGAGATTTGCCTCCCACGGAAGCTGAGATGGAGGATATCAAGCCACTGCTAGCTCGCATCCAGGCTCTGAAGAGTGGAAGTGGGGGTGCGCTATTAGGGACTCAGCTGATGTCGTTCTTTCTGCAACGGTGAGTCCAGCCTCTTCAGCATCGTGTTTCCAAACTTTGGTCATATTCTGGCTTGAAAGATTCTTCTCGAGTGTCTGAAGAGGACATAGATAAGAAGGATTTCGACAAGCGAGTGAGAGCTCTAACTACTCTCACCAAAGATCATGACATTCCAGCATTAGCCGCCAATTTCTTCGACTCCGAGAATCCCTTGCCTTCGGTACGCGCTTTTTCACTCATGGGTCTTATTCGCCTTGTTCTTGTAATGTTGCTACTTTGCTGATAGTTTTGTGACTTTATTTTTTGCAGGGCCATAAATTCCTTGTTTCTCGTCCTGCTCTACCAGAGGAAGGACCTATTTAGGCATATCCTATTTCTGCTGCATCCAAAGCCCCTGAGGCTGAGGAAAGTCAGGACAGAGATGATGCCGAAGATTCACTGGAGGGAACTAGCGCGACTACGTCGCCTCCTCCTGCTCATTTAGAAGATCCTACTCTCGACAGGAAGAGGAAACGTGTTGAAGAGCTCATTTCTTCGAGTACCTCCTCTTCCAAAGCTGCTGTCGGGGAGCCTTCTGCTCCCCATGAGGATGAGGAACTTTTCGACCTCTTAGACTCGTGAGTTTTTGCTGACTTGAAATTTTATCTTTTACTTGCTTCCTTTCTTTCAACTTATGTGAAATCTTTGCTTTTTATTCCTTTTGCAGTGACAACGAGAACCCAAAAGGGGAAACTGGCACTGCTCCCGTTATTGATACTCCTGCTTCCGATGAACCGCCCTCTCAAGAGGCCGGTGTGGTGGTGAAGTCGCCAGAGGCCCCTGTTAAGAAGGGTAACCCTCGTGCTTCTAAGTGTCTGAAGAAGGCGGCTGCGATTAGCACTTTCCTTGATACCCATCGATCGGTGACTTCTGCTGATGATGTGAGTACTTCTCCTTGCAGCTTGTTCTTTTACTTGTTTGGATTTTTCTGCTCATGTTTTCCTTTTATAGATTTTGATGAAGAAGTTCGTATCTTTGGGCACTGAATGTGTCGAGTTCCTGAAAGCTGCTCGAACTTCCCAGGGTAAGCTTCTTTACTATGTTATGTCTTCTGCATGTCTCGCTTATTTTTCCCTGATTCTTTACTTGACTTACTTTTTCCCTTTTCCGTGCTGCAGATGCTTTGGCGACGGCCAATGCTCACATAGCGTCCCTTGAAGCCAAACTCGAAGCTTCCCAAAAAGCCTGGGATGTTGCCACTCCCGCTAAGGCCGCTACTGAGAAGTCTGCTAAACCAGCAGCGACTAAGGCAAAGCAAGCGGAAAAGGCACTTGCTGATGCTAATCAGGGGCGCATTCAGAGAGAGGAAGCCATCACTAAGCGTTTGAACCAAGTTTTGGCTCTTGCTGGTGGTAAGTATCTTTTTGCTCTTTTTATTGTCTGCTTGCTCATCTTGCTGATGGTCACTTATTATCCTTTTTGTTTCTGCTTGTAGAGAAAATTGGGGTATCTTT
Source organism: Dactylis glomerata (assembly GCA_007115705.1). Lineage (NCBI taxonomy): Eukaryota > Viridiplantae > Streptophyta > Magnoliopsida > Poales > Poaceae > Dactylis > Dactylis glomerata. The sequence continues at coordinate 19,860 of QXEO01001528.1, forward strand.
GGCGCCATTGCAGCCGGTTGATGGAGATCCTCTCATGGCAGCGGTGAATTTGCTTGAGTTGCACTAGATATCTGTCCAGGAAGTCCTCGAGCTGACTCGTCGCATGCTAACGCAGATCTTTGTCAGGTTGTGGCCGAAGAAGAAAGCCGATATGCCCGCTATTGATCTCAAGAAGCCTACCGCCATCTTCGACACCGCTGAAGATCCTATCTTGTCGATGAAGAGCCGCTCGGTGAAGCGAGGCGCCGAAGGGGCTTATTGCCCTTGCCTATTCACACGGCGAGGAGGTTGATTGGGAGAAGGTTAGCTCTTCTCGCAGTCGACCTCTTTTAGAGCTGCTGGGTTTCTTTGAGAAGGCGAAGAAATACGTGCCAGGCATCATGTCAATCATCACTCCTTCGGCGGCTTCTTCGACTTCCACGCCAGCTTCTTCGACTCCTGCAACAAGCATGTCAATGCCTCCGCCGAGCGCTGGTGCTACCTCTTCTGCGCCTACTTCTGCCACGGAGCCTGCTGCTGAGGTGGTGTAGATTTAGCCTTCTCTTGTAGTCTTCTTTTCTTTTGGTGTAGTGAACTTATTCGTGTGTTGCCCAAGAACCAGTCAGGAAACTTGTACTCTTTTGTAAATACTTTTCCTTTATGAAATGTCATGCTTGATTGAGTTTCTGAGTTGTTTCTTCGTGTCCTTCTTTATTTCTTCCAGCGTGATTGCGCTGGTGGATCGACGAATCTTGGTTGTGGGTCGCCTCCTGTCAACGTGTCTCATGCTGCGACTCCTTCTGCTCCTCGTTCCTCTTGCCGCTGCACTGAGTACCTGTCGAGGATTGCGGACCTCGAAAGTCGTTTGTCTTTGATGAAGCGTCAAGCGAAGACTGCTATGAACCAGGCCAGTAAATCTTATGGTCTGATGAAGCAGGTATCCATTCTTGAGGATAAGGTGTTAGGTTTGGTTGCCCGAGTTATGCATCTGGAAGAGTGTGACTCTTTTCTTGTTGATTTCATCGAGTGAGCTTATGAACAACTGAAGTGTAAGTTTCCTGCAGACCATCTCGAAATTTTTGCTGCTATTTTTGCCTTCCATCCTCTAACGAATTTGCGCCTTCCAGGTACTTGCTTACATCCTGCTGATGAGAACCGTCGAGTTGTCGAGCGAATTGCAGCTTTGGAGAAGGTATCAAAAGATGCATCTTCTTTGTGGGCTGACCTAAGGCACCGCAGTGCTGTTGTACTCCTGCAGGATCGTGCTCAACATATTGGTGAGGTTGTATATGGTTGTCGAAAAATCCTTGATGACCATGTACTCTGTCATGCTTCCCCGCAATCCACTGCCGGGAAGCTTTACGCAGCTACTTGACGTTTTCAGATCTAGTTAGCAAATTCATCGGCTGATAGAGCTCAATTTGGTGGCTGGTGCCAATTTTGCTCTTGGATGGATACGTAAGTGGCATCCAAGGCTTCATTATAGCTCCATGTCCCTAGGTTTTCCTCAAGGGGGAGTTAGGCTGCAAGTCCATATGGATGTTACACTCCAACCAGCGAGGAGGATTATTGCTAGATTGCTTTGAGAGGATGTCGCATTTTTCCGCGAGCACCATTACTTAAATCCCATAGGAGTAGATGATTCTGATCATCCAATGTTGTGATGCTCCTGTTGTATATGTGCTTTGTATATAGAACGCGAGAGTTTCTATTTTCTGACTTCTTTTGTCAGAAATTTTGTTTTATTCTCAAAGTGTTTATATTGTGTGTTTTGGTGCGTTTACCGCAATTTTGTTTGAAGACACGTAAACTCGAATAGGAGGAACTTTGTCTTTATTTATACTTGTAATGTAAGATACATGGGGTGTCCCAAGAGATCCGGCCAATGACCCATGTTCTGGATCTAGAGGGCATTGCCCTAGAATAGCTCGTGGCTTTTACAACCTTATTTTTCTACTCTACTTTTTGGCGTGCTTGTTGCCTATGTCGCCGAAGTCTTCTCTTCTTCTCCTATAGGTTTGTCTTGGTCTGACGACTGTACCCGCGGTTTTTTCACCTGTGGCTCTGCTGGGTGCCCTTCGAGTTGTTGTGCGATTCCTGTAGTCACGCTTCTTGCCTTGTCTTTGGGTTCTCCGTAGCTTGCCATTATGCCGAAGTTTTGGGCCATCTTGTGAAATTCCTTGTCGCATAGATCTGATAGCTTGAAGCTTCCTTTTACTGTGATAATTCCATTGGGTCCTGGCATTTTGAGTACCAGGTACGTATAGTGAGGCACTGCCATGAATCGTGAAAACGCGGGTCGCCCGAGGATCGCGTGATATTGTGATGGCCAGTCCATGACTTCGAAGTCGAGCTTCTCTCTTTTGTAGTTTTGTCGATTCCTGAAGCAAACGTTGAGTGCTATTCGACCTAGTGGATAGTTAGCACTCCCTGGGACGATTCCGTGGAAGGAACAGTCAGTTGGTTTCAGGAACTCTAATTAAATGTGCATTGCTCGTAGAGTCTTCGTGTATATAAGATTTATTCCGCTTCCTGCATCCATGAATACTCTGTCGACGTCGTATGTCCCAATTTGGGCTTTGAGTACCAGAGGCGCGTTTCCTGGTCGAAGTACTGTTATGGGGTGATCATCCCTGCTGAATTCTATGGGTTGCTTCGACCAGTGTAGATATTCCGTTGTTGCTGGAGGCGAAGTTACTGCTAGGTTAACTTGGCGAGTTATGCTTTTCTCCTCTTTGTTCGACTTTGGCACTAGCTGTATCATTGCTGTGATGTGCCCCTTAGATGGAACATATCCTCCGTCATTGTTGTGTCCCTGGTTCGGCTGGTCTTGACCTTGAGGAACTCCATTGTTTCCTTGTTGACTTACAGGCGCGTTGTTTGTGTTCCCTTCGTATCCTTGCCTCTTTGATTCGGCTTGCTTGTTCAGTGTTGCCTCCTAGAGTTTCAAGAATGTCGTGCAATCTTTCATCGCGTGTCTGGATACTCGTTTTCCATCAACGAACGCGGAGTTTATGTGGCATGGTCCGTTTAGCATATCCTCTGGTGATGGGTTGTACTCTCTGGGTTCTTTTGTCTGAATTTTTTTGCTGCTCCCATAGTCTTCTTTTCCGTAGCTATGGTATCCCGAGCTTCTACGGTTGTTCCCTTGATAACTATTGTCTTTGTACCCTGCGGCTACTTGGCTGTGGGAGCCATAGTTATCGTAATTGCGGGATCTCCTCCTTTGGCCTCCATATCCATTTCCTCTATCATCCTCTGGTGATCGTGTTCGTTTGTTGTTGCACGCATCTTCTCCATCTGCAAACCTGTTTGCTATATCCATTAAATTTGATATTGTTTTCGGCTTGATTCTGCCCATCTCTTCGACTAGGTCTCCTTGCCGCAACCCAAGTGTGAATGCATCTATTGCTCTTTCGTCTGAGACTTCGACTGCTGAATTTTTGATAATGCTCCACCTTTGGATATACGCCCTTAATGTCTCATTGTGTTGCTGTACGCAGGCTTTGACTTCTTCTATGAACGCTGGCCGCTTATATGTCGACTTGAAGTTGCTCGTAAATTGCTTTGTGAGCTCCTCCCAGCTTCCAATTGTTTCTTTTTCTAATTTGCTCAACCATGACCTTGCTGCGCCGGTGAAATGTAATTGCAAACTTTGCATTGCTGTTTCCTTGGTTCCTCCCAATATTTTTACTGCTTGTAGATAATCCGAGAGGCATGACTGTGTGATACGTCTCAAACGTATCTATAATTTTTGATGCTCCATGCTTGTTTTTACACCATTTGCCTTGTGTTTCGTTACACTTCGTGGTGTTTTTATGCGATTTCCGGAACTAACCTATTGACAAGATGCCACAGTGTCAGTTCCCTGTTTTCTGCTGTTTTTGTGTTTCAGAAAAGCTACATAGGAAATATTCTCGGAATTGGATGAAACAAGTTCCAGAAGTCTTATTTTTCCCGGAAGCTTCCCGAAGACCAAAAGAGAGCCGAAGGGGGGCCAGAGGCCGCCCTCACACGTAGGGGGCGCGGCCCAGCCCCTGGCCGCGCCCACCTGGTGTGAGGAGCCCCTGGCTGCCCCCTGACGACGCCCCTTCGCCTATATAAAGCCTCGGGACGGAAAACCCTAAAGGAGTCGGCAAATTTCCAGAAAGAGTTCCGTAGCTCCGCCACCGCCGCCGACAAATTTCAGGGGACAGAAGTCTCTGTTCTGGCACCCTGCCGGGACGGGGAAGTGCCCCCGGAGCCATCTCCATCGCCGTCTCCACCATCTCCATCGACCTTGCTGTCTTCTATGATGAGGAGGGAGTAGTTCATTCCCGGGGCTGAGGGCTCTACTGGTAGCTATGTGGTTCACCTCTCTTTCCCATGATGTGAGCTTTGTATCATGTTGAATAAGTAGATGTTACTCTTCTTCATTATGTGTACTCTAGTGTGTTATTAAAGTAATCTATTCCTCCTGCCATGGTGTAACGGTGACAGTGCGTGCATCATGGTGGTACTTGGTCTAGGCTACGATTGTGATCTCTTATGGATTATGAGAATAATTATCACTATGATAGTTTTGAAGTGATCTATTCCTCCTTTCATGGTGTAATGTTGACAGTGTGTGCACCGTGTTAGTACTTGGTCTAAGTTGCAATAATATCTATCTTGAGTTGTGATTTGATTTGGATATCTCTATGAGTGGTGTTTGTCAAGTACTTGATGAACTTTGAGGAGTGCTTCGTAGCCCTACGCAATGATTAGTGTTATTCAATAGGAGAGTAATTCAGAGTACCATAGTGAAGAGAAGTTATCTATTGGTTCAATTATGTTATATTTGTTGGGAGTGTGTCCACTAGTGAAAGTATGATCCCTAGGCCTTGTTTCCAAGCTTTGCACACCGTTTACTTGCTATTTTGTTAATTGTTTGTTTGCTGCCATTTTTATTCCAGATTGCATTTACTACTTATAATCATTTATACCACTTGTATTTCACTATCTCTTCGCCGAACTAGTGCACCTATACATCTGACAAGTGTATTGGGTGTGTTGGGGACACACGAGACTTTCGGTGTCGTAATTGCAGGGTTGCTTGAGAGGGATAGCTTTGACCTCTTCCTCCCTGAGTTCGATAAACCTTGGGTGATCCACTTAAGGGAAACTTGCTACTGTTCTACAAACCTCTGCACTTGGAGGCCCAACACTATCTACAAGAACAGATGCGTGCGTAGACATCAAGCTCTTTTCTGGCGCCGTTGCCGGGGAGGTAAGGTAAAAGGTACTCGCATCCTCCTGTGTGAGTGCTCGGAGTTATTTCCTTTAGATTCTGCAATTACATCTTTTTGTTTCTTGTTTTTATTTTCACTAGTTAGGCTTAATGGAAAACAAAGAGTTCTTTAGTCTTTTTCCTGAGTTTAGATATGAAGTGTTTGAAGAGAAAATTGAAAAACCTTTGGAGCTTAATTTGCATGCTAATAGTGTTGTTAGTATGAATGCTTTGAACACCGTTGTTGCTAATGCTATAGAAAAGTCTAAGCTTGGGGAAGCTGGTTTTGTTAAGCATGATATTTTTAGTTCCCCAGCTTTAGTGGAGAAAGTTTGCTCTGATGATATTTTATCTCCCCTATGTGATGTTCCTATGCCTATTACCTATGTTAGTGATCATGATTGGGAAAAGCACTCTACTTTTGATATTAAAAATCTTTTTGGTACCAATTCTAAGGTTAATAATTTTTGTACCATCAGAACTATCCATGTTCCTTCTTATGATGATATGTTTGATGAGTATGCTTTGCGAAATAGTTGTTCTCTAGCTTGTGATGATACTGAACCTCTAGTCTATGATGGATACGATGATGAGTATAATATTTTTAGTTCACCTACTGTTGAGGAGAAAATTAGTTATGATTACAATATGCCTCCTGTTTTTGATGATTATGGTGATGAGAATGATTATTCTATTGAATCTGCTCCTACTACAATTGTTCATGTGGGGAGTATTAATTCTTTTATGCATGTGGCTCATGATAGAGATGCTTTATGTGATAGTTATATTGTTAATTATATTCATGATGCTACTGAAAGTTATTATGAGAGAGGGAAACATGGTTTGATGGATCTCAACAATATTGAGTTTCCCCTCTTTATGTTGCAATTCTTGAAGTTGTACTTGTTTTGCCTTCCTATGCTTTTTGCTTTGCGCTTTTATGACTTGTCTCTTTACAAGACTATTTTTCATAGGAAGTGGTTTAGATTTAAATGTGTTCCATACTTGCTTTTTGATGCTCTCTATTGCTTTAAGTTCCTATATGGCGCCTTTGCCTCAAGCTCTTATATGGCGCCCACATGAGCATCTTTGCAAATTACTGCGCCTAGCTCAAAGGCGTTAAAAAAAGCACTCTTGGGAGATGACCCATTGCTTATTTTCAGTACTTTTTCTTTTATTTGAGTCTTGGAAGTTATTACTACTGTAATGACCTCTCCTTATCCTTTTTATTTCGTTTTTGTGCCAAGAGAAGCCTCTAATTTGAGTGAGGTAAGATTTCGGGATGTTGCTGTCCTGAAACAGTTTTCGGTGCTGCACTGTAAAAATTCGTGAAAATTCTCTGTATATCTTTTAGACCTGCGATTTCTTGTGCATATGCCCCAGGTTATATCCAAACTTTCGTTAGTTGAACACTTTTTGATTTGAGCAACAGAAAACCCCTCAAAAATTCGACCTTTGTCAGCTGTTCTGTTTTGACAGATTTCTGCCACTATTCATTTTTGTCGCTTTATCGCTTTCTTTTTGAGTTCTTATGATCACGGAACCTTTGGGAAAGTTGCTACAGTAGTATATGCTTAATATGTGGTGGTTTTAGGTTGAAACCTGAAGCAAAAAGGGTTGATTATATGTTAAGCTTACACTAATGTTGCTAATAGATTTGTGTTTAGTTTTGTATGAAGGAAGTTTTCAAGTGTAGGGATTGGAGAATGATGAGATGAGTTGAAGAATGGACAAAAGCTCAAGCTTGGGGATTCCCATGCAACCCCCAAGAAATATCCAAGAAGTACAAGCGTCAAAGCTTGGGGATGCCCCCGAGGCACCCCTTCTTCATCGGCAAAAATCAGGTCACCTTTCAAGACACTATATTTTTATTGCTTCATGCACTATGCGTTTTCCTTGGAGCGTCAGTTGTTTTTGTTTTAGTTTTATTTTGTTTTGTTTGCTGCAATAAATGGTTAGATAACATCATGTTTCTTTTGGAGGAGATGAACTCGCTTTTCGTTTGCCAAGAACACTCTAGTTTTCACTCTTATCGTTCAACGAGTGTTCTCTTTTTCTGCTACTGCGTTTAGCTTGCATTTTTCACCTTGATTTTTGTTCGGATCTTATTTTATTTTTGCATCAAGGTGTATTTGGACCTCTGGTATATGTTGGTTTTCCTCAAAAGAGTTTACTCAAAAAGATTTGAATGGTGTTGGAAAAGAGAAAAAGTTTCATGCAAAAAAGTGGTACAAAAAGGAGTTTGTGTAGACTGCGGCTTAGGCTTTTTCATGTCATGCTTGATGTCTTTCTGATAGTATGCTTAGTGATTTTTGCTGTAGCATGACTTATCTCAAATAACTGAGATTGCTTAATGAGCCTTTGAAAAAATCATGCGTTGTTTTTATCGTTTGGAAGCATTATTTTGGTTTTCTCCTTGATGCTTTATTTGGGTTGACTTGGCGCATGCTCACACATGTTAGACTCAGCCAAAGTCGCCAATAGCCTCTATGATCATTTAGTTTTTGACTTTTGATGCCATCTTATGCTTCTTTTAATGTCGCTTTGTCGCTTTGCATGATTATGGCAATTATTGCTCTCTTAGTTGGTCGCTCCCAGTCTTTTGCTAGCCCTCGCCTTGTACTGAGTATGAGCTCTACTCGTGCATCCAACTCCTAAAAACCAAAGTTTTCCAAAGTGTCCACCATACATACCTACTAGCAATTTGCTATTCCAAGTAAATTTGACTTCTTTTATTTTCTCTTCAAATTAAACTCTTACCAGTGTTATGCGAAAATTGGTCAGTAAAGCTCTCACAAACCGAAAGGCACACTTTACTTTTTCTCGTTCTTAAAAATTTGACATTGTGGTCTCTTATGTTGAGTTGTTATGCTTGCAAGTTGTAAGTTGGATACTAGCCCAACCATGCTATCATGGGGCAAGCTTTCAACATTGCACTTCTTATTTGAGTTGATACCGTGATCTTTTGTTTATGGATGCCCGCGGTGTGAAATGAATTGGGAATCTTGTGGGGATCATGGAGTTTGTTTATGTGTTAGGAAAATGCCTGGGCCGCCAATCTAAGCCATGCATAATTCATGGTGGAAATTTGCAGCATACCCATGGTGGACATTCGACGACGCATCTCACAATAAAAAGCTAAACAAATGGCAAATAAAAGAGATGTCGAGGTGTTCATTGTCTGCTTGTCCTGTCATTTTGATGTGGGCTTGTTCCATGTCATCGGGCACGGAGGTACCCCATTGGCGGTTCTCAATGATACATATATACTTACAATGACAAGAGCCTTGCTTGGGACTCTAAGTTGAGTAGCATGAGGTTTGGGTACTCGTATTCACGGGACACGAGGTTTTTAACTTATGATTTGTCAAGCATATGCATCATAATTGTTCTCGCATTAACTCTAACCATTCAAGATGCTTATGATGGGGGCAATGAGAGCTCAAAGCCGGTAAGTACCATAATTTTTGAAGGTTATAAAACTTGCAATCACTGCTTCCCTCCGCGAAGGGCCTTTCTTTTACTTTTATGTTGAGTCACCACCTTCTATCTTTATGCACCTTTAAGAGAGCATAGTTGTCATTCTGAGTATAATGTGCATTGTCCCAAAGTTTATCATTGATTGATTCATGACTATGGTTTCACTTGTTCTTAAATTACTTGTATCTAGTCACCCTCTTAAATTTGAAGGTGTCCTATGCATTTATGTTTTGCTATTCCATGAGGGACAAGCTGAAAACCATTTGTATGTTTTTCCTTATGATTTGAACACACATTTGACTTTCATTGTTTCTTTTTCATGATCTTTTGTTTGTGTTCATTTTCATGTTATAACATGGTTGCTAAGTTTCTATTATCAAGATTATGTCTTTCATGCCCATGTTTTAAGTTCTTTGATCTCAGCACTCAATGCTTTACCTATATGATCAAGATTGTGATGGTGCATGTCACCTCAAAAATTATTTCTTTTGTTATCACTTACCTACTCGAGGACGAGTAGGAGTTAAGCTTGGGGATGCTGATACGTCTCAAACGTATCTATAATTTTTGATGCTCCATGCTTGTTTTTACACCATTTGCCTTGTGTTTCGTTACACTTCGTGGCATTTTTATGCGATTTCCGGAACTAACCTATTGACAAGATGCCACAGTGCCAGTTCCCTGTTTTCTGCTGTTTTTGTGTTTCAGAAAAGCTACACAGGAAATATTCTCAGAATTGGACGAAACAAGTTCCAGAAGTCTTATTTTCCCCGGAAGCTTCCCGAAGACCGAAAGAGAGCCAGAGGGGGGCCAGAGGCCGCCCTCACACGTAGGGGGCGCGGCCCAGCCCCTGGCCGCGCCCACCTGGTGTGAGGAGCCCCTGGCTGCCCCCTGACGACGCCCCTTCGCCTATATAAAGCCTTGGGACGGAAAATCCTAAAGGAGTCGGCAAATTTCCAAAAAGAGTTCCGTAGCTCCGCCGCCGCCGCCGACAAATTTTGGGGGACAGAAGTCTCTGTTCTGGCACCCTGCCGGGACGGGGAAGTGCCCCCGGAGCCATCTCCATCGGTCTCCATCGCCGTCTCCGCCGTCTCCATAGACCTTGTTGTCTCCTATGATGAGGAGGGAGTAGTTCATCCCCGGGGCTGAGGGCTCTACCGGTAGCTATGTGGTTCACCTCTCTTTCCCATGATGTGATCTTTATGTGATTGTGAGCTTTGTATCATGTTGAATAAGTAGATGTTACTCTTCTTCATTATGTGTACTCTGGTGTGTTATTAAAGTAATCTATTCCTCCTGCCATGGTGTAACGGTGACAGTGCGTGCATCATGGTGGTACTTGGTCTAGGCTACGATTGTGATCTCTTATGGATTATGAGAATAATTATCACTATGATAGTTTTGAAGTGATCTATTCCTCCTTTCATGGTGTAATGTTGACAGTGTGTGCACCGTGTTAGTACTTGGTCTAAGTTGCAATAATATCTATCTTGAGTTGTGATTTGATTTGGATATCTCTATGAGTGGTGTTTGTCAAGTACTTGATGAACTTTGAGGATTGCTTCGTAGCCCTACGCAATGATTAGTGTTATTCAATAGGAGAGTAATTCAGAGTACCATAGTGAAGAGAAGTTATCTATTGGTTCAATTATGTTATATTTGTTGGGAGTGTGTCCACTAGTGAAAGTATGATCCCTAGACCTTGTTTCCAAGCTTTGCACACCGTTTACTTGCTGTTTTGTTACTTGTTTGCTTGCTGCCATTTTTATTCCAGATTGCATTTACTACTTATAATCATTTATACCACTTGTATTTCACTATCTCTTCGCCGAACTAGTGCACCTATACATCTGACAAGTGTATTGGGTGTGTTGGGGACACAAGAGACTTTCTGTATCGTAATTGCAGGGTTGCTTGAGAGGGATAGCTTTGACCTCTTCCTCCCTGAGTTCGATAAACCTTGGGTGATCCACTTAAGGGAAACTTGCTGCTGTTCTACAAACCCCTGCACTTGGAGGCCCAACACTGTCTACAAGAACAGACGTGTGCGTAGACATCACTGTGGCTCCTGAGATCCATCATATTTTTGCTGATCATGGGGTAGTTTGAAACCCTTGGGTACTGGCGTGGTGCGAACCCTATGGGTAAAACATGACGCCCCCATCTCCTTTTCGTCGTCTTCGTAGTCATATGCTTTGTTGGGAGTCCTGGATCTTCGGGTTCCTCCATGCTTCAGACTTTTATGTCATCTTGGTGATGGTGTTCTAGATCGTCGACTACCGCTTCTGTGCCGAGGACTGTTGTGACGGCATGGTGATCTTGGTTTATGGGTTCCTTTGTTGCGGTATGCCTCCTCCTCTTTTGCTGATAATTTGTTGCCTACCATCTTCAATCCTTGTAGTGCTGCCCGGTGCATATGTTCCTTTGGGTCTCCTGGATTTGGTCGTGTTGTGTGCAGGTATGCTTGAGCTGCCACCAGTGCTGCTTCGAGTGTCTTTGGTATAATGTTCCCTTGCTCGTCGACCGATAGGAAGGATGAGTCGAGGTCTTTGGAGAGGCTTTGCCTTTCTGAGTACTCGAGGTTTTCGAACCTTGATCCATGCCGACGATGCCTTCTACTGTTTGTGTATGACGCGTCGCTACGTGCTTTGTGATAAGCTTCACTTGCTGCAATGGCCGAGTCTCTTCTCTTCTGTATTTCGATCTTTTCTTTTGCTAGTTGCTTCGATTGCTGTCTTAAGGCGTAATGATACCCCAAGAGCATATTCTTGCTGGCGTTTGTTGGTATTGGTGTGTCGTGCTCCACGACTGTTTTGATTATTCTCCACTCATCGACTGATAGTCGAACTTTCTCCCTAGTTGCAAGGGAATCTGCAGTTTCCCCTTCTGCTAGGTAATTTGCCCCTCTGTTTACGTTTGCTGGATTGAGCACTGGATTGTTGTTTTCGTTGAGCTCTTCTGAGTTATCTCCTATAATGGCGAGTACTTGGTACTGATTGTCGAGCTTACTATTGAAGCTTGAGAAGATTGAACTATCATCTTCATGAAGCTCTAATCCTGTCTTCCAGGTGTCTGTTGATTTGTCTGAAGTATCATCATGGCAGATCATGAGGTCTTCAAGCTGAACTTCTAAGTCGAAATTCTCCATGGTTTCATCGCCTTCTGCGATTTTTCCTTCTTCTGTTTCTGCGAAGCTGACCGGCGAGTTTACCTCGCTGGAGGAGCCTTCTGATGATTCCGACATTGCTACTGTCTTGGACTCGCTTGCCGACGGACCCAGTTTTGCCGGATCTGAAAGGCGAATCAAACCTAAAGATCTGACGTGAAAGTTTAGACTTCCGATCGTCAGGTCCATATCTTGGTCCATGCTCTCGAATACTTGCGTGAAATTTGACTGGTGAGGTTGAAAATCGACAGTTCCGAAGGGTATCTAGATTTCATCGACTTCCGGATTGCTGTTGGCTAAAGGCGAAAAAGCTATCGAATTCATGATTCCAATGCCCAGAGTCCCCACGGTCGACGCCAATTGACGAGGGTTAACTCGACAAATGTCTAATACGAAGGACTTAGGATCGGGGGAGTAGGGCGTCGGATGAACTCAAAGGTAAAATCAGTCAAACAAGGTGTGTATCGAAAGTAAACGTAGGTGTCAACTTGGCTTGCTTTCAATTTGTCCCTCACCGTCCTCTCCTGGCCCCTATATATAGGTGGCCAGGTCTCAAGGATCGGGAAGGGTCCGACACAGCTTACAATATCGACATACGACATGAACTCGTATTTCGACTAGTATCACAATTGGGCCTAGCTTAATGGGCCTCAGGGGTACTCAACTGACGGTCTCTATTATCTATACCCTTGTCAGTGTGGGACCCTAGAACCAACACCAAACCATGGTTCCCAGCCCACCTGGCACACATCGAAGGCAGCGCGAGTTTGACCTAGATCTGCAAGGGGGGCCTAGGGAATTTAGAAAAAATCAAAAAAATGGAAAAACACTGCATTGAGTCATGGTGAGTGATGTATCACCTAGGAAAAATACCAAACATGCCATGCCAAGGGTTCACAGGAGAACTCTTCACAAAGAGTTGCTTCCGGGCAGGAGTTCTATTGGACTTGTAGCCAGGTGAGCATGGTTTGTGCAAGTTCCATAGCAAACTATGGAACCATGGTCCCATTTTTGGTCGAGACGTGCATCTTTGCATGCCCAACAACTTTTGTAACTAGTGTTTTCTCAGTTTCCACATAAAAAATGCATTTTCCATTTTTCCATTGGCCGGAGGGGTCAAAACAGGTGTTTTTTATGAAGTGTCCACCAAGGGCAATGTGCAAAACCTCATCACTCTAATTTTCATGGGTGGGGGACCTACTAAGGGTGCCACATCCAGGATCTTAGGAATTATCTTGGCCTGCAGCCATATAATAAATTATTTTTGCCATAAATCCCTTTAAATCCTAATTTGAACTAGGGCTACAAGAAATGCACATCAAAAAATTGGGGAAAATACATGGATGTGCCCTGAGGGTGTGGAACCCTCGAACCAACACCAAACCATGGTTCCTAGCGCACCTGGCACACATCAAAGGCGGCGCGAGTTTGATCTAGATCTGGAAGGGGGCCTAGGGAATTCAGAAAAAATCAAAAAAAATGGAAAAACACTGCATGGAGTCATGGTGAGTGATATATCACCTAGGAAAAATACCAAACATGGCATGCCAAGGGTTCACAGGAGAACTCTTCACAAAGAGTTGCTTCCGGGCATGAGTTCTCTTGAACTTGTAGCTAGGTGAGCATGGTTTGTGCAAGTTCCATAGCAAACTATGGAACCATGGTCCCATTTTTGGTGGATATGTGCATCTTTGCATGCCCAACAACTTTTATAACTAGTGTTTTCTCAGTTTCCACATAAAAAATGCATTTTCCATTTTTCCAGTGGCCGGAGGGGTCAAAACAGGTGTTTTTTTGTGAAGTGGCCACCAAGGGCAATGTGCAAAACATCACCAGTCTAATTTTCATGGGTGTGGGACCTACTAGGGGTCTCACATCCAGGATCTTAGGAATTATCTCGGCCTGCAGCCATATAATGAATTATTTTTTGCCCTAAATCCCTTTAAATCCTAATTTGAACTAGGGCTACAAGAAATGCACATCAAAAAATTTGGGGAAAAATACATTGATGTGACCTAAGGGTGTGGGACCCTAGAACCAACACCAAACCATGGTTCCCAGCCCACCTGACACACATCGAAGGCAGCGCGAGTTTGACCTATATCTGGATGGGGTCCTAGGGAATTAAAAAAATCAAAAAAAATGGAAAAACACTGCATGGAGTCATGGTGAGTGATATATCACCTAGGAAAAATACCAAACATGGCATGCCAAGGGTTCACAGGAGAACTCTTCACAAAGAGTTGCTTCCGGGCAGGAGTTCTCTTGGACTTGTAGCCAGGTGAGCATGGTTTCTGCGAGTTCCATAGCAAACTATGGAACCATGGTCCCATATTTGGTGGAGATGTGCATCTTTTCATGCCCAACAACTTTTGTAACTAGTGTTTTCTCAATTTCCACATAAAAATGTATTTTTCATTTTTCTAGTGGCCGAAGGGGTCAAAACAGGTGTGTTTTTGTGAAGTGGCGACCAATTGCAATGTGCAAAACCTCACCACTCTAATTTTCATGGGTGGGGGACCTATTAGGGGTGCCACATCCAGGATCTTAGGAATTATCTCGTCCTGCAGCCATATAATGAATTATTTTTGCCCTAAATCCTTTTAAATCCTAATTTGAACTGGGGCTACAAGAAATGCACATCAAAAAAATTGGGGAAAATACATGGATGTGCCCTAAGGGTGTGGGACCCTAGAAACCAAACCATGGTTCCCAGCCCACCTGGCACACATCGAAGGCAGCGCGAGTTTGACCTAGATCTGGAAGGGGGGCCTAGGGAATTCAGAAAAAATCAGAAAAATGGAAAAACACTGCATGGAGTCATGGTGAGTGATGTATCACTTAGGAAAAATACCAAACATGGCATGCCAAGGGTTCACAGGATAACTCTTCACAAAGAGTTGCTTCCGGGCAGGAGTTCTATTGGACTTGTAGCCAGGTGAGCATGGTTTGTGCAAGTTCCATAGCAAACTATGGAACCATGGTCCCATTTTTGGTGGAGATGTGCATCTTTGCATGCCCAACAACTTTTGTAACTAGTGTTTTCTCAGTTTCCACATAAAAAAGCACTTTCCTTTTTTCCAGAGGCCAGAGAGGTCAAAATAGGTGTGTGGGTCCTTTAAATAGACTTTATTTAAAAAACACGCTGTGGAGGCCCCATGGTTTGTGCCCCCTTATTTTGTGCATAGCACATTACACTTTGTTACGTGTACCGCAACGATCCTTTGACTTCGCGCATGTGGGCTAGCGCATGGCCGTTTATACTTGATTAATTTCACGCTTGGGAAATTGGAGAAGTAATTATGGCTTGATAAAGTGGTGGTTCCTGGCCTACAAAATGCGCAGCCAGGCAAGCTCCCGAGCCAGCCAGTCAATCAGCTATCGTTCTTCCTCTTCTTCTTCTTCTTCTTCTTCTTCTTCTTCTTCCTTTTCTACCTCTTCTTCTTCTTCTTCTTCTTCTTCTTCTTCTTCCTGTCACTGCCGTGGATGGGGAGGCTTCCAGGAGGTCGAGGACGCGGGGGCGATTGTGGTAGCCGCGGCGGGCGTGGAGGAGGCCGCGACGGTGGTAGTGCTGGGCGCGGGCGCGGTGGCAGTCGTCGAGGAGGACGTGGGTCGGCGGCTGAGCCACCGTCTCTTGACATGTCTAGGGAATCGTCACCCGAGCACTCGTCTGAGCCGTCATCTCAGAGATAGGCGTGATTCCTGCCAGGATTCGAGTTCGCCCGGATCCCGATCGAGCGCCAGAACATGGACCAGCTGCGGCTCTCACTCAAGTTCGCGCGACAGCTTACAGGTCATGAACCTACCGAAGTAGGTTTGCGGGTAGCCGGTTGTGCCCGAGGTACCTGGCCCGTCCAGCTGTACGTGGATTCAGCAGACGACATGTACCTTGGGCGTGGCTGGGGTGCCTTTGCCCGCGCGCATGATCTGCAACTCGGGTACATCCTCATCTTCAAATTCAACGGAGTAGATGAGTTCGCCGTCAAGGTCTACGACGGCTATAACTGTCGCAAGACCTATCACATAGATAGCGACGACGAGTTCGATGACTCCGATGAGGAAAATATGTAATTCAAGTATCAGTTAAAATCACTATTTTATTTTAGTTTCATTTCAAAGATTCCCTGTTTGAATGCCATGTCATGCATTGCCAAAAATTAGATTGCACGGGCATGGATGCACGCCGGGTGAGGAGATAGATGTACATGTACGCGTGGGCATGCTCGTCATGTCGCCGCTTAGCTGGGACCCAATGCAGAGTCCCATCGAGTTCAATGCCCAGTCCCATCGTGGCAGTGCGCAGTGAAAAAGCAAGGGGCTACTACTGCCTATTCGTTTGTACCTACGGTGATCCTTCGTCGACAAGGTACCAAGGGCTACGCTTAGATTCAAACGAATGACCGAGATTGCTTGAGGTGGTGCCCAGGAGGGGGTATTCAATTTGCGATCACCAAGTTCCTTGCCACAGGCTCACATGTGTATTTCTTTATTGTAATCACCCTGCGGGTCCAAAAAATCCTTATCAAATACTCCCCCCTTCAGAAATATAAGATGTTTTAGTTTTGTGAAATGAATATATCTAGACAATTTTTAGTGTATAGATTCGCTCGAATTTATACACTAAAAGTTATCTAGATACATTAACTTCACAAAATTAAAACATCTTATATTTCTAAACAGAGGGAATAGCTCAGAGAGCTCCTTACGGATTTTGTGTATTGTCGAGTCCAAACCTCATCATCACGCAACTCAAGGCCCGGCCCTGCAGATCAAAGAAAAGGCGCGGCCCTGCAGATCAAAGAAAAGGCCCGGCCCTAAAGAGTACCTCCAGTCCTCCACTGCAGCTTGCACCCCCCATCCCCACGGCAGCTCCATGGCCAGCGGCGACCCCTTCGCCGCCGCCGGTGACGTTGCTGCCGACTCATACTCCTCAAGTCCGACTCTCACGGGCTTACTGGAAGCACTCGCCGCCCTCTCCGAGGTAATTTATCCGCCTACCTTACCATCTCGAACTTTGTCCTTTTCCTAAACCGTAATTCCCTACCCTGGTCCAGGCGTTCGAGTCCGGCGATACTGCCTGTTCCGATGCAGCTACTGCCGCCGTTGCACAAGTTCTCAGCCCTTCCGATTCCTACACGGATGCCGTTGTCTCCGAGCAGATGCTCCGTGAGGTTCACGCGTTCCTCTCGTGCCCGTCCTCCAATCAGGTCGTACAAAGCGTGTTGCCGTACCGTCGGCCTCCGAATAGCGTTCCGTGTTCCCATGGCAATGTCCTGATTCGATTGCTATTTTTCGTGATAGATGGCCATTGACGCTCTGTCTCTAGAGCTTCCAAAATTTGTCGCGGAGCTGGGTGTTCGGATGGGGAACTGCTTGGACATCGCCAAGACTATCCTTGAGTTTTTTGTGTCAAATTGTAACCCAAGGGACATGCTATCTATCCTCTGTGAGGTTAGTTACACATTAAAATTAGCAGTTGCAATGGCGTCATGTAGTGTTAATGGGAAGTTCGTCCTTGCACTTGGATCCGTTAAGTCCTTTTACCTATGTGAGTGCAAAGGATTTATTTGCTCTTTTTAGGATGCCTAATCTGTAAGTGTGACACTTTTACATTTTACTTATGTTAATGCGTGAAATGAAGCTTTAATTTTATGTATTTTTGTAATTTTAATTGTATCAATGTCCAAGTTTTCTTTCAAAGAAAGCATATACTCCCTCTGATCGGAAATAAGTGCCCTCCGATCAGAAATTAGTGTCGGTGACTTAGTAGTACAAACTTTCTACTAAGTTAGAAAAAAATTACCGACACTTATTTCCGATCTGAGGGACTATACAATATATTTGTAAACGTGGGGGGAGGGGGTGGTCAGTAGGTAGCATTGCCTCACTAACTTATTCTGACTAAATGACTACAGTTTTTTTTTTGTTACGGAGTGACATTTTGGCACACATCTTCAAGTTCTAATGCAGGATTGCAGTATATAAAACCGGGTTACTTTGCACATATATCTCCTTTTGTGCCTGTGCTGATTTCTGCACTTATGTGATAGATACAATACAGGCCTGGGCCCTAAGATTCTTGCTTGATTTTTTTCCATTTCCTTCAAGAGATGCTGGTAAACTTAAAAATCTTTGGTTATTTATTCGTGTTGCATGTAGTACATATTTATGAAATACTTGGGGTGTGGGGCAGTAGCAATCATTCATCCTTTCCTGTCACTCTAGCTAATGCTCAGTTCATTATTATTATTATTTTAACTATTATTATTATTAATTTATTAGTATTATTATTATTATCTGGTCACTCTTTTGTTAATGATATCCTCTTTGGGTTGATGCAGGCGCTAGATACACCCGTGACATTACATGGATCAACATACTTTGTTATTCTACTCGATGGGCTTGCAAGAGGTGTGTACACTATTTATAGTAACACTTCAACAGACATTTGCATATTATAACTATTTGTTCTTCTCATGGGCAACAGTTCCTTTTCTTGAAACTTCAGCCTAATGCCATTGGAAAACATCGTCGACTAAATTTTTTCCAGAGTGATAAAGATACTTGAGCTTACATTTGTTCTGTTCATAGGTTATATATATATATAATGAGATGGTATCCCTGGGTGTACGTACTCCCACGTTCAATATACCACATAGATGAGTCAATTATACCTATTTATAATTTTTAATATACTTCATCAGTTAATACTAGATACCTCAAAGTGAGTTTTATGAAAAATTTCATTTAAGTCTATATACCTCATATTATTTGCGTACATACTGCATTTATGTACGTAAAAGTGATATATTAAAAAAAAGTAAGGGTTCCGATGGAATTTTTTGCATACTACTTATATTGAGGTATATTAGAATAATTAATGAGGTATATTAAAAATGATAAAAAGGTATAATACCCTTGTATATGAGGTATATTGAATATGGGAGTATGTACACCCAGGAGTATATAAGATGAGTCCTATATATATATATATATATATATATATATATATATATACATATAGAGTGTGGATGTAATACCATAGTAAACCCTAGTGGATGCAATCAGAACCTTTCAACTGCTTTGAGATCTGCACTCTTTTCCACAAATAGAGTCAATTCTTCTAGTTTCTACATTTCAGATTACCAAAGAGACAAAGGGGACCGGTACCTTTCCTCTTACACATTGTCAAATGGGGAAACCTACTCTGATATGGTCTGTTACATGCATGCAGCCTTTTCCTTGAAACCCGGTCATGCTGGGCCACTTTCTCGTTGCACGCAAGGTGTCAAACCCTTTATGTGAGCTGTTTGCCGTAACGGAAAATTCAAATTTGTGTGGTCCTAGTTCTATTTTGGTCCGGTCCCATATCACCTTTCAGAGCAGGGATGGAATAGAATGGAAATGGGGTCAGCCTGATTCTCGTTTTGTTCGTTCTCCATGCTTCCAAATGAAACGTTTCAGTTAACCTGTGATTTTAACCGCTGCCTGGGCCATGGCCACATCAGGACCCGATGCAGTCAACATCAGCGAGCACAATGGACACGTCGGAAATAAGCCCCCTGCAGCCAGCGCCGGTTCGCTTAAACCCTACATATAAAATGCACGAGAGTATTTCGACATGATTTTCGTAAAAGGAGCCACACATGTTTGATAAAGGTACCTGAGCAAAATTGCAATGGTTCTAGATGGTCACCTGAAAGGTTCTAGTTTAAATTTGAGTTATTTCAATATTTGCTTAGATACTCATTTAAGCATACTGAACATGACATGATCATACTCCTAGAATGTTTAAGAGCTATTTCAACCGATACAATTATTTTGACAAAGTGTGATACATGCAAATTGAATTAGGGGTGTGTAAAAAACCTTGACGTTTGCAGCGCCATAGCCCGTACAAGTGGTTGGACTGATGGCCAATGGTCCGCACAAGAACAAAAGACATGCTTCATGAGGATTATTTCTCACATATTTAAATTACTCCTTGCTTACTCCATTGAAATTATATATCAGATGGTAGATGCTTGTGCATCTAACATGCACTCCTACATAACTTGGACTACAATAAACTAACCAATAAAATTGTTAAACAATGGTCCTTATATAAAAGATCAACGGTGCCTGTGTGTTTGTCAAATGGTTCCAGGCATACATTTAATCGGTACCAGTGTGTTTGACAAATGGTTCCAGGCATACATTTAAAGAGTGCCATTGTGTTTGACAAATGGCATAAATACATGAAAGTTTTAGAATGCTCATCAGAAAATTTGAGTTATTCAGAATCGGAACCAACATGATCTTTGGCACATACACAGGTAGAACAATGAGACAGGGAAGAAATTTAGGAACATTAAGCAAAAGGACAGTATTTGTCAAATGGTTCCAGGCATACATCTAAATGGTGCCTGTGTGTTTGTCAAATGGTTCCACGCATGCATTTAAACGGTGCCTGTGTGTTTGACAAATGGTTCCAGGCATACATTTAAACGGTGCCCATAGAATTATATGCTGAGGAAAATTATCCCTTGTTAGAGTAGCTCCAGCCCCTACTCTAGTTCAAATTTGAGTTATTTCAATGATTGATTAGAGTAGCTTCTATATCTTGTACAGGCCTCAGAGCTTTTGTTCTGTAGAAGCAAATAGGCATATATTACACAAACTGATAAGGAAAAGAAAGTGTCACATGAACTAACATGATATATTTATCAACCGGACAAACTTGACAATGTGTGATACCTGATGAGCTTTAGATTGAAGTGTCAAGACTACAACACTGTGCTCTAGGGCAACAACGCCATGGCAGCTTCTAAGGAGATCTATTTATATTTAGCTCTGGGCGAAGCCGATGGAACAAGAATTTCAGGAGCACATCGCTGTTATTTTGATCTGCATCGGAGAAAGAAAAAAAGCATCATCAGATCCTCCTGTAGTCTCAAAAATGCCAATCAGAACCAATTAATTTCATAAATCAACAAATCAAAAGTATCTCTACATGAGCCCTCCAGAATCAGTGTCGAAGGACAGCGAATCAAGTGCTAGAAGAGGCACTAACCAATCGAGGAGCATGAGTAGAGGGAGCGGCGGCTCGCCGGGGTGTCCAGATCGAGCACGAGCAGGAACACGTCCCCGGGGGAGAGACAACGCCGGCCGGGCCCGATGGCGGCGGTGGGGCTCGGGCCCGATGGAAAATGGAGGGTCGGCGCCCGGTTCGATCCCGTCGAAGCTCGCTCGGGGCCGGTGCTTCGTCGGCCTTGGAGGGTCGGCGCCGGCCAGGCCCTGTGGATGGAAACTTCTCCGCCTCATCGCCGGCAAGCCCCAACAGCTACGTGCACCGGCAAGGCCCTATGGCCGTTGGTGGGGAGGCGGATTACGGAGGGGATAAGAACGGGAGAGAGAGAGAGGGGAAGACGGTGTGGCCCTATTCTTCAGGCAGGAACAGTGTGCATCGAACAGAGGAGGAACGGTGTGGTCTGGTTGCGGTCACGGGAGGGAGAAGTCAGCAGGCCCTAGTGCCTGACATGGGAGCAGGCCTACGATCTGCCACGCGCAGGAATCTTAGACCAGGCCTCACCAAAGAGGAAATATGAAACGATCGCATACAAATCAGTAAAAGAAACAAGGCAAATTTTCATCTTGCCTTAACTTGGAATCTCATAGCATCATCAATGGTCCAGATTGGCGTGTCCGCAGAGTTGTTACGTAAGAAAGCTTTTCTCTCTCTCTCTCTCTCTCTATATATATATATATATATATATATATATATATATGTAACCAGGGCACCAAGGTGCCTGGGCACCATGCTCAATACATACAAAATACGTGATGTTTTGTACATACCCCGAGGTATGTACGATTTGTACATACTTAGTAGACATGAATGTGGTATGTATACCCTAGGTATGGTGTTTTTTTGGCATATATACATTGGGTATGTAAAAAATACGTATATATACGTAACTTGGGTATATATATATATTGGGTATGTGTATCCCGGGTATATGTATCTTGGGTATGCATATCTTGGATATGTATAAGTTGGGTATACGTATCTTGAGTATATATACCTTTGGGTATGCATAATTGTAAGCAAAACGTACGTATTTGAGGCATGGTGCCTGGGCACCTTGGTGTCCCATATCAGCTCTCTCTCTCTATATATATAGAGAGAGGACTCATCTTATATACTCCTGGGTGTACGTACTCTCATATTCAATATACCTCATATACAAGGGTATTATACCTCTTTATCATTTTTAATATACCTCATTAATTATTCTAATATACCTCAATATAAGTAGTATGCAAAAAAATTCATTGGAACCCTTACTTTTTTTAATATATTACTTTTACGTGCATAAATGCAGTAAATATGCAAATAATATGAGGTATATAGACTCAAATGAAATTTTTCATAAAACTCACTTTGAGGTATCTAGTATTAACTAATGAAGTATATTAAAAATGATAAAGAGGTATAATACCCTTGTATATGAGGTATATTGAACGTGGGAGTACGTACACCCAGGGATACCAAACGCTATTCAGCACCCAGGGTGCAGAATAGTTATTCTGCAGCCAACGTATTTTTATGTTGTTATAAATAATAATTTTAAGTTTGCATACTAATAATTACGTTCGTATTGACTCATAACAAAAAAAAATTGACATAAAAAACATAGTGTATGAGTCATTACAGTGTAAAATAACACAAAAATACATATTTTACATCTTATTTTTTTTACGACATGTAAATAATTTTTTATGTCATTTTTTATTTTTTCTTATGTTCTGCTCGACTTCCGAAGTAAGTCAAAATTTATGTGACATAAAAATCATCTACGGTTGCAAAGATAGGGGGTGGGTGTCAAATAGCGCGACTCTATATGCTAAAGATATTTTGCATGTGTGCTGTCTAAAAATGTACTCCTCCCTCCATTCCATATATGCTAAATCAGTGATAACTAATATGGAATGGAGGGAGTAATTGATTTACATTATATGGGTTTGAGTTCTTCATAGCTAATTGTGCTTTCAAATAGTGCTTACGTTGATTCAGAGGAGACATATTGAGCAAGTAAAGGTCGTACTTCCTGCTGTCCTTCGAGTCATCTGTGCTTCTATATCAGAGCCTGATGTGGAGCATGGCAAGACTGCTGTTGATCTGTTCAATTCAGCCCTTGGAATCGGCATCGCCATTCAAGAAATGTGCAAAACAATGGTTTGTTGATTTATGTACAAATCTGTTGACCATGACCTATTTGTTCTAATTGATTCTGAGAATTTTTTGTGTTCACTATAAGGTCGGCCACAGGAAAGAAGAGCTATGTTCTATACTTGGTCTATATGCTCTTCAGAACATAGTGAGTACAAAAATTGATGTTTCTAGAATATCCTGTTACATTCACTTCAATATTCAAAACTCTTTGCAGGCTCTTGTATCAGAAAGCACACACCAGAATATTCTGCATACTTGTGGTTCAGTTGTTTTTCAGCATTCTAAATTTCTTACGTTTTGTGGGTTCACCTATTTGGGTCTTTTAACTGGTAATGATGTGACCTTAGCCACCAATAAGCTTTCTAAAGGTGATTAACTCATCCAAATTATTCTCTTTTTTCTGGTTCCTTGGAATTGTATATTATGTTTGCTGCAATGCTAACTGATGCATTTGTTTTCAACATGATGTTGAAGAGGATGATGATTTTCTGGGCTGCTTTTCTTTTGCTGTGGATGGTGCAAGCCTTGTAGGTTTGATAATAATCCCTACAACACCACTTTTACTATTGTTTCGATGCTGCCTGTTCACATTCCTGAGCTATCTTACAGTTTTGTGGACCTCTATACATGATGACATGTCAAAATTTGCTGGGGCGGAATTGGAATCAGCAGTGAAGCAAGTTCGGGACGATTATACTATGATATGGGAAGCAATTAACACGTTTAGATATGTCTTGTCGTCAGTTAATTACCCATGGGTAATCAAATCTCACAGTATAGACTTATTGTTGACTTTAGTTGATCATAAGTGTAGCGAGGAAACCAACAGTCATGTAGATTTCCCATATTCAACTCAATTTTTTGCGACACTCAAGGTAATTCTTGCACTTTCTTATAAGTGTGTGGAACATATTCAAATCTATGTATTAACATTTTAAGAATATCCACAGGCCATTGAAGGAGTCATGATAGCTACCCCAGATGCATTGATGCGAAAGAAAGCTTTTGCTGCTCTGAAAAGGGTATGTAGCTTCAATTCACTTCTTGTGTGCAAGGAGATGACTATTAGTCTGATGAGAGTCTGTTTTAAATATCATTGTCCATAGATTATATATTCATTTCATTATAGTCTTGTGTGCAGTAAATATGATAAGTTAATTTATTGTTATTTATGCTTGTGAAATTTTAATATAACAAAATAGTTATATTCAATAACACTCTACAGTCCGTGGTCTACTGTGGCACTGGGTCCTTTTTTAAATATGTGCAGTCTGTTTTGTAATCGTGAATCTTATCAGGTTATTTCACTGGTGCCATCCGCTCAGAGGTTTGACATCTTACAGGCTCTAATTACGAATAGTATGTTCCCCTCCTTGGTAAGAAGACTTTTCATATCCACTACTCTTTGGAATATTTGAGAGCACCAACTTGTTGATGCCTGAGATGTATATGTAGGCAAAGAGACTATAAATGAATAGTCAACATTATGGACTTCAGTTCTCAGTTCCTTCATCTAACAGTATCCAATTATAACTTATTTGGAATGGTGGAAACATGCTGGTTGACGATTTGAACTTCATTTTGTAACTCCATTCTTCAAATCATGGCTTGTGTTCTTTCAGACTGCAATTCTTTTGGATCTGGTGAAGAACGAGGTTTTGAGAGAGAGTCGTCGAGCTGATCAGGATGTCATTGAATCTGATCGATCACAACATGCTGGGGTATCACCTCCTTGGGCTTCTCATGCGCTTGAGTTAGTTGAGCTGATCTTGAGGCCTCCAGAAGGTCGTCCTCCTTGTCTGCGTGATCACAGTGAACAGGTACCCTTTTCTTTTGTTCTAAACTACGTTTGAAAGAAAGAAAGTTGTGCACAGAGGTGATTCCTCAGCGTTGCCAATTGGCTTGGTGAGATCCCTCAAATTAGTAATTTGACGTGTCTTGATTACACAACAAATAGTTATATACGCAGCACAGTTTTACCTTAACTTTCTGCATGTGAGTTGTGATCGAGGATTAGTTGTGGAGTGAAACTTATTATGTTTGAGGACTACATAGACCAAATTGACCTTGGTTTAAGTGGACGCTTTCCTAGCTTTATTTTCTTCACTCGTTTAGCACAGGAATCTAGTAATTCGTTTGTGTGGTGCTTTGTTATACATGCTGGATATTTATTAGAGTAGATGCATCGACTTAAAAATGATGTTGCAAATAGGAAAACATCTACAACTTAACATGCCTGTGAATGTTTCATTTCACTTTCAATATAACGCAGGTACCTCTCTCCTCCCCAACTCTGGCCATCTCAATTCATGAACCAGCGGCCTCCACTGTCGTGCCACATGGGCTGCATGTACGTTAGGACAACTCCAACGGGCCGTCCCAAATGGACAGCGCGCGTCCGACCGTACAGAGGGCTTTGGCTAAGCAGGGCACCGCAAATGTATCGAGGCGCTCGGAGCTGTCCATGCGCATTTCGGCCTCAAATTTGGGCTGGAAATGCGGTCTGCCAAACAGCCCGTGCATCTTAGTGAGCGTGCACCTTGTCCGCCCCGGGTCTTGACAGAGGCACATCGCCACATCCCCCCCCCCCAGCCGCCCTCCCTCTCGCTCGACCCGCCTCTCCTGCCCAAACCCCAACATAGCGAGCCGCTTCTCCCGCTCTTGCCGCCACCACCACCACATGACAGGTAGACCACGCCGCCGCCACACCCACCCCCTTGCCAAGGTATAGGAAGAAATCATGTCAGAGCAGCGGCCCGTGGAGTCAAAGAAATGCGTCGTTCGATGGGACGCGTCCAGGCAGCGGGCTGACCCAAACAAACCAAATCGTAATGTTTCGGACACCGAAATTGGTCGGACCATTGGAGTTGCCCTTAGCTCCTCCAGCCGGGAGTGGAGTATGCTTTCTCCCATAGAGGAATCCCTGTCCATCTCCACAGTAGTTAGGACGTGTTTGGTAGCTTGGCCTCATTTTGGGGCTCCCTGGGGCCATGCCCGTGGGGGCTGCTGCCCTGGCCGAATGGCCTCTGCGCCATGTTCTCCATGTCGTTTGCTAGCCTGTGATGCATCCATGGGACCATAGCCCGGTGATTGGTTGCCTGCAAAACCCGTGTAGTGTCATATCTTGTCTACATGGTGACCTTACCTCTCATCTCTCACCGACCACAAACAGCTCCATTGCCGAGAGCCTACAAGGTCATCGACACCGGATCATACGAAGAACATAGTACGAATTTTACACCGAATTACATAGAGCTAATCAACACAATACTAAGATGAGGATGATAATCGTCTTCAACCGAGAGCCCCCCTCTGATTTCTGGCCTCCGAAAATTACTACTCCACCGTCGTGACCGCACATGACGATGGCGGCGACCGAGCAGACGCCGCCGCTACGATGCCGACAGCCGCCTGCGCCATCCCATCCGGAAACACGCCATGAACCGCACGCCCCTGCATCCCTGTCCAATGAATCCATAAACCAAAATAGAATCAAAATGCCATGAGAGAGTGAAGCAATATGAAACATGTCAGACCTTAGCATCACAGGAATATTTAACGCAATAGAAACAGGGAGAGAGAGCATGATATGAGAGACTGAAGCAGCAACACCAACGCGCGCATGCACGCCAGGGGAGAGAGAGAAGCAGCAAGCCATCTGCACGCACAAGCGATTGGGAGGGAGAGAGTAGGAACACACCAGCACAACACAGGCACAAACCTGTGGTCTGGCGGCGGAGGATGCGAGGGCACCGGGCCGGCGCCCATCGAGCGGGAGGCGGCCATTTTCCGCCGGCTGCGACCTCAAGCTGGCCGATTTCGGCCTCGGCGCCATCACAGACGGCAAGCTCCGCACACCCTTTGCGGACCGCGGTGTACATCGCGCCGGAGATCCTCTTAAGCAGGGGTATGATCCAGCCAAGGAGATCCTCTTGGTTTTAGATTCCCAGGAGCTAGCGGTAGATGGAATCAATCTGAAGACCACGACAAGATCTAGCCAGTATCCAGATTCCCAGTCTCACGGGATGGGAGAAAGAAAGAAGAAAGAGAAAGGGAGTTGGTGAAGGAGAAGAGAGAGTGAGTGGAAGCAGCTCACTTATCCCCACGCGCAGCCTTTTTGCTCCAACGGATTTTATTACAAATATAGACCTCTGCCCACTCTAATTGTTAAAAATAGGCCTATTCTAATAATATTGTCAAAAGTGACCTGGCGGAAAGCGGAAAAACTGACGCGTGACACCTGCCGTCATCGTACATGGCGGACCAGACATCCCGCCAGCGGGTGTGGCGGAAAATCCTTCCCGCCATTGCAGTCGGCGGAAAGCAGTGTGCAGCAATGTTTAGATGGTTTGATTTTGTTTTTTACTGGATGCATGTCTCAGCTGGCCTGTCGCCTAGGTCGCCGTGTCTGTTTCCCTTGCATGCAGGCTTTGCACTTAGCCGTTTTAGATAAAACTAGTTAGGATGCACGTGCAACGCACGTCTTCCTGCTACGCACGTCTTCGCAAGCTTTTTATTGTGGTTCACATATCGTAATCCATTTACGGTGTCTATCCACTCCTATATGTTAGAAATCATATGAATACCCATTCGACAACAGAATTGGACTTGAAACATGTGACATATTCACTGCCTCAACTTACCATTCAATGTGACAATTATGTAATTACTACACATGAGAATTTTGTTGGCGTAGAATGTACTCTAAGATGGCTAAGCTACCTGTTGTATCAAAACAAATTCTGATGTGCAAAGAATATTTACCTTGGATGTGTACTCTAAGATAGGGCAAAGGTTCTAAAGAATTATTGTGTAATCAAAGCATATGCAAACCTAGGGATCCAAAATAGAATAACAAACCATTGCCAGCATAAACTTTATTTTGCCTTAGACAAGAAGGTCGCAGCGAAGATAGCACACAGGATACCATTAACAAAAAACTAAAATAAGAGGATCATGTTGTCACGATCCTGAAAAATGTGCAACCAAAAAAACTGAAGTATATTTCCCCATATAGTGAAGCTGTTTCTTACAATCAATGTATATGAATGCACAAGATTCAACAAGTACAACATTATTGAAGTAGAAGAAAAGCAAAAAGTATAGACGAACTTACTAATATCACCTAATCGTTACAGATTTTCTCATGGTTTATCGCCACTTCATTCACAAATTTAAGGCGTCAAACACGCACCAAGCTTAGAACTGCAAAGAAATACAAAGTACAAACTAATCAGTAAATTACACATTAGGTCAAAAATCACAATTGAAAATTCCCCAAATAAACACAGCCCACCAAACAATTTACAAAAAATTGTAGAATCAAAGGGTAATCCACACCATGGATTATGTAACAAAGGAATTAGAAACGTTGCTCACCTGCCTGCCAAAGACAACGCCGGGATGCACGTCGTCTCTTCGGGGAGCAGCCTGTTCTGCAACTGGTTGCTTTGCTACTTGTGCTTGAATCGCCACCTCCGCCACAATTTGTTTGCCGATGAAATTCTGGCAGCAGATAGCACCAAACAGATACGTGTTAGTATTTCAGGACCATATGTATATCTTTAGACAATACAAATTACTTTTGACTATTTTCTCAATCAAGCAGGTCAAAACTGATCATGTTTTGGAGGCCTAGGAGCACGGTATATTTCTTGACTATTTTCTTTGGAATTTTATACGTGTGCCTAAACAAATTCAGCAACCATCTTCTCATGTCCTCTCCAACTGTGTGCTGCTGGTCGCCATGAATCTTCTTCAGCAGAGAGAAGTGTCAATGGGAAGAAAGGTAAGAGAAAGAGTGGGGGGGAGAGCACTATCACTGTCCTCGGCCTGCACGTCGCTGCCGTGCACGCTTAAACCACGTCGCCGTCCTCGGCGCTGGGAACAATAGTTGCTGCGGTCGAGCGCCTCAACCCCCGCCATCCTGCGCGCTCGAACCATGACGCCATCCTCCGCTCTAAAACACACCGCCTGATGCACTTCCGAGCTGCGGCGGCCGAGCGCTCTCAGCCCGCGCCGCCGCCTCCCTTCCCCCTCACCTCAGGCCACGGCCGCCCCGGCGTTCCTACCTCGTCCTCCAACGGCCGCCAGCAACGGTGCGTTTGGAACTACCGACACAGTCGCCCCAGGCGGGCTTGCACGGGATGCCATGGGATTCTCGAGCGTCGAGCGGGAGGCACGTCGCCATGCTAGACGCTGATGCGTGAGGGACACGAGGGAGGAGGTAGCCGCAGAGAAGCCCCTGTTTAGCCAGCCTGCCTAGCCATGGCATCATGGCGATGGACAGATGGTCGTGCAAGAGGAGGACGTGAGGAGGGTTCAGTTTAGCAGGCATTAATCAAGATCCTAATATCACGGTAACTGATTGCTTTCCAACTAATTCCGCAATCAATCTGAGATTTGTTGCGTTCGTGGAGTCGTGGACACGGACGGTGGGGATTTGGCAGACCATGGTCTGCTGGTTGACAGGATTAATCATGACCTTTGAGTGATTTGACCGAACATCTAAGTAGTATAAGTCGTTAGATTGTATTAATGGTGGATGATCTGATGGCTAGAATTGTCCTGTGTACATGGTTTTTAAAGCGTCCGAGCACTTTAAAGCGCTGGGGGGGCGCCTCGACGCCTAAGCGCTCAAAGCGCGAAGCGAAGCGACGCTTTACGGTAATTACTAAAGCGCTAGCAAAAAACCTCTCTCTGCCCTCTCCACCAAAACACAGAGCAGCTGAGCGGGAGGGGGAAGAGACCAGGAGGGGGAAGAGGAGCAATACCTTGGTTCCCTGCTGGGGAATGGCGTCGCCAGGTGGAGGAGAAGTGCTGGAGCTTGGCCGGAGTGGAGGAGGCCGGCGGAGGAGGGAGTAATTGCCCGGAGCAGCCCCAGATCTGGAGGACGAGGAGCTGGCCGCCAGAGAGGGAGAGAGCTCTGTCTCTCTCTCTGAAACGTTCTGTGAAACCTAGGTCTGAGAACCCTCTCTCCCCTCTCTTTTCCCCCCAGGCAGCCCCAATTTCACTCCAAGCTTTGGCCTCAATTTTGGTTTGCCGCTCCGCTCGTTCTGTTTTCCCGCTCGAGCTCTGTAGGCGTCCGAAGCATGGAAGAAGACGACGCTCTGCTCGCTTTGACGCTTAATCGACGCTTTGTAGACGCTACAGGACGCTTTACTCACAAAACTAAAGCGCCTCGACGCTTCTCGCTGCCAGGGCGCCTCGACGCTGAGGCGTCGCCTAAGCGACGCTTTAGCGACGCTTTAAAAACCATGCCTGTGTACACTTCTTTTGGTGGCTGTAGAAAAGTTTAAGTTCTCTCTTTTATTAGTAGTGGAGATTAAACAAACATCTGCCACATTAATACTACAGGTAGCTTCCTTCCGCCAAGGCAAAAGGCGGGAATGCTCTTCAGCCTCACCGGATGGCGGAATGTTTGGTCCGCCATGTGCGGTGGCGGGATGTCCCACGTGGCAGTTTTTTTCACTTCCCGCCAGGCTATTTTTAGCAATATAATTGGAAGGGGGCTATTGTTGACAATGCTATTGGGCAGGGGGTTGTATTTGTAAAAAAATCTGCTCCAACGGGCCTGGCTCCAAGGAAACTGCCTTTGAGACCCGTGTGGGCCACAACATGGAGGCCTTCCAGGGAACCAATCAGCCTGCCGGCGTATCCCCATAGCCTGGCTGGACTTCATGCGGGATGCCAAACGCGCCCTTAGTGTTCAGGAAATCAGCTTAAGTGGCTGTCTAGGTGCTCGCCGCTACCTTCCCACAAGTTCAATACTAATTTGGATGGCCAGTGGCTGTGGTAAAATGCGATGCCTAGGTATCTAGGTGCAGCTCGAGCGGCACCTTGAAGTTCCAGGGCAGAATACCCTTTGCAGTGTACTTGAGCTCTATGAGTGCTTGCCCACCATCATGTCAAGCTCGATCCTCGCTGGCAAACTGGCAAAGGAATGGTTGTCGAAGTGCATGGGAAGAGGTAGGTGAGGAGAAGGAGCACAGCCACACATTTGGAAGAGTGGGGTTGATACTGTTGTGCTGCTGCTGATGTTGCGTTGACATAGTTTTGCTGATGCTGTAGATCACTTTGAGATTTCAAAAATGGCCTGGGTTGTTTTGATACTCGTGTGCTGATGTTACTGCCCGGGTTGGGCTTCCCACATAGGAGGTCCGTGCTGCTGACTTGTGGCTTGGTGGCACCTAGTGATTTCTTGAACTGACAGTATTGTGGGAACAAGATGTTGTGGCATTCAGGCTGCTTTTATGGCACTTACCTTGCAGAAACCAGGACTCCCATATACGCATGAGCATGCAGGCCATGCTTTCTCGCTACACATACTGATCACTGTACCTTATCCGCATACATCTGTGCGGGGAAAAGAAACAGATCAAGTTAGCTAGTTGATGGCATGGAAAGATAAAGGGGGAAGGTGTTTGTACCACCATGACACCTGGTGGCCATGCACCACCAGAGTCATTGGATGGTGCTAAATGGCACCTATTGTTGCCTATCTCCCAAGCATATGTACCTGGTTTTCAAAACACTCGCATGGGTTCTTCTGCAGGTGTGCTATTTCACAAAGTATCTGCTTTCTTTCTACGATGTTATTTTGATGTCTAGTACGTTTTGATGTCATATATCTGAATACACACTTTTATGAGTGCTTCTGGACTAGTTTCTTCTTGTACTGACTCTGGTTTATAACTAATCTGCTCACTTAGTCCCCTTTATTTGTCTGTCTGCAGATATTATCTGCTCTGAACCTGCTCAGATTGATTCTTATAATAGATTCGAGAGGTAATGTACTAGAAAATTTCTATTTATTATTTTTATCTTCTAATATTGATCTTGTAACAAATTATGACTTATGCTCTAGCAAACTCTTGTTGTATTGTTCCTTAAATCTCCCGGTATATGGATCAAGGTTTGCATGTGGCAGATTGAATCCTCGATGAATATTTTGCATTTGACAGTGGTTTACTATTTTTATTAGGATCCAGAGCAGCGAAATTGTTCCAGGACGAGACAATACGAAAGGTGTACACAGAGTGGCTGATCCCACTAAGAACAACTGTAGCTGGGATTCAGTCCGAACTCGAGAAAGATGATAGCGAGGGTGCAATCCAGATTATGTGCTTGTTAAACCCTGTTCAACTTGTACTTCAGCGCTGCACTGAGTTGGTGGAGGAAAAGATGAAAGGTTCTTAAAGCTCGTGCAATATGTAGAGCAGTGTTGACCTGGCCATGAAATATGATATGTTAATGTGTGCAGTAGTTTTCTGATTGAACACAATTTGCCTCCATTAATTATGGCATATAACCGTTCTTTTTTATTAGATCCATTATTACTCGCCAGTCTTTCACCCGGATCTGAGTTCAGCTTTGGTACCAGGATCTGGCGCTCAATAACGCTTTAGAGCATCTTCAGCCGTTGAAGGCCCCCAGGCCGAAATCTGGCGCTATTTAGCGCCGGATGGATGTAAATTTTGGCCTGGGGAGGCTCATGTTTCCAGCGGTGAGCCCAGGGCACTATTCGAATTTAAACTGAAAGTTGATGAAAACCGCATAAAGTAGACGAAATTTGATGAAATTTAGAGATATTTATATTATATAGGCGAAATATAGACTTATTTTACATAAATAGGCCCAATTTGTCATATATTCGAATTCGGCCGAAACCTAAACTAAAACACCCGTTCTACAAGCCGAAATGGCGGTAGAAAAGGGTGTAGTCGTCGTCCTACGGCGGCGGCGCCTGGCGGCTGGAGCCCTGCCCAGCGTCGCCGAAACGTGGCGGCGTTGGGCGGTAGAGCTCGTCATCGCTGGACTCCTCCAGCTTGACGACCGGCGGCGCGTCGCGTCGAGGTAGCGTGGCGGCGGCCGCGCGACGCTGTGCGGCGGCCAGGTCCAGCAGCCGCCGCTGCTGCTCCCGCTCCTCCCGCTCCCACTCCCGCCGAGACCACTCCAGTGCCGCGTCGAGCGACATGGTGTTCTTGGCGGGGACGACGTCGCGCAGGGAACGCTGGATGGCCTCCTCCGTCGCCGCCTCCTCGGCGTGCCTCGCCTCCGCCTCCGCGAGGTCAGACGCGGCCTTGGCACCGGCGTCCTTCTTCGCCTTGCGACGGCGCGGCGGCGACGCGGTGCGCGCCCCTCCCTCGCGGATGACGATGGCGCCGCTGTTGCGGCGAGGCGCGGTCGCCGGCTCCTGCTTGACGGTCCTCGGTGTCGATGCCGAGGACCGTGATCCCGACCTTGTCGCCGACCCGGAGGACGCCGACCCGGAGGACGCCGAGCCGGAGGAGCCGGATGCCATCCGGCGTGGCATCCAGGAGCTCCCACGGCGGCGGGAGAGCATCGGACGTGGCGCCGGCGGCATCTCGAGGACGGGGTCGTTCCCGCGCTCGATGTGCTCGAGGACGAACTTGAGCGTCTGGCCGGGCGCGCTCCACCAGCGGCGGCGCCTGGCGGCGTTGTTGCGCGCCGGAGGAGGGGGCGGGCCGTCGTAGGCCGCCAGCTCCCGCTCGTAGCGGCGGCGGAAGAATGCCGTCCACGCCTCCCGATTGTCGGGGTAGAAGCGCGGATCGGCGCGCTGGTCTTCCGACATGGTCTCCAGGACCTCGTCGATGGCGGCGTCGAGGGCCGCTCCCGTCGGCGGCGGCGGGATCGGGATGCCGCCGGCGCTCAGCCGCCATCCTCCGGGCGCCCGGAAGTCCGGCGGCGCCATGTAGCCGGCCGCGTGCAGCAGCCGGCCCTCCCACTGGTGCAGCGATCGGCGGCCGAAGCCGTTGTTCGTCGCGCCGTCCTCGTCGGAAGGGTAGCCCGCCATTGCTCGAGCTCGAGGAGGTGAGTGGACGAGGTGGGCTGGTCGACTGGGGGAGATGGCTGCTGGCGAATGTGGCCGGCCAGACGCGGTAGGCCGCGTTATATAGGCACGCTGGCATTAACTCGTCTCGCCGCGTGGCTGGCCGTCCATCGGCGGTAGCCTTTACAACGCATGGAAGACGACAATGCGCGGAAGACGAGACGATGAGGACGACGACCGCCCACTCTCGCCGACAGGTCGGGGCCACACGACGCGCAGGAATTTTCCTCGCCTTTTTGCGCGCGTTTCTTTCGTCCGGAGTCGCCGAGCGCGCCCCGGAAGGCCGGGGATGGCCTGGACTCGCTGGATGGATGAAGGCCCAGATCCGGGCGAAAACGAGGATCCGGGGGCGCGACTGGGCCGATTTACGCCGTCCGGATGAAAAAAACGCGTGCCGGGGGCCTTGTCGGGCGTGTGAGTGGAGATGCTCTTACTCTCTCGGCACAGATATCTGCGCACTGTAATGTTGCCGATTATTCTAGATAGCGGTACACCAAGAAAAACTGCAGATTCCTTAAGAAATGCCTTTTTGATTCAAATGAATTTCATAGGTGTCAGACAGAGAGAAGGGAATTCTAATGGTAGAAACGATAATTCTAAGGAAATCAATAGGGGAAAATAAATACAGGAATTGTAAGAACTGATAAGAACAAGGAAACGTAGATATTTTAGGGTTTGATATTAGTCGAGCCACCCATCTGCCCACTCTCCGGCCTTTATGTAGATGACCGCGAGCCTCGATGTTAGTTGCAGGATTACATAGATAGCGCATTACAATGCTAAGCTTAATTAATTAGGTCTTAAACAACATCTGGAGGGAATCTTGCCAAAATAGGAAATCTTCAAACTGGACCGTTAGATCTAGATTGTACGGTGAAGGACGCCGGTCATCGACAAGCAGAGGAAACAAAGTCTTCAGCTCCCGGCTGGTTCAGACAAGACTTCAAGGCTTGAATCCAGGGAATGCTGCCTACATGAACTTCACATCCTCCTAGGTAGCTTCCTCTGCCGTCAAATTCTCCCAATGAATTAACCATTGATCCACGACAATGTTATATTCTCCCATGGAATGAGGAATTTGCCGGCGTTGCAATACATGCTTAGGTGAAGTTTTGATTTTACCTTGAGGGTTGAGAACTGGCAGGATTTGGTTTGGCACTGCATTAGGACCAACATGCTTCTTTAACTGGTTGACATGAAAATATCATGGAGCTTGGTGCCTTCTGGTAGCTGGAGTTTATATGCTACTTGACCCACCTTCTGAATTACCCTTAAAGGGCCATAGAACTTGGATGCCAATTTTAGAGAATTTCTTAATCCCAATGTTGTTTCCCTATAAGGTTGCATTTTCAGGTAAACCAGATATCCCACTATGAAATGCCTTTCTGTTCCTTTTAAATCTGCAAACTTTTTCATTATGTTCTATTCTTTCACCAGGTTGTGCTGCAGTGATTTAAGCTGATCTTCTTGTTCTTGCAGTGTGACTTCTACATCCTATGGCACATTGCATGGTATTGCGGTTTCTCCTACTTGTGGTGGTTTGTACCCATATAAGGCTTCAAACACTAGTAGAAAAGTGTCCATCTACCACGGTCGAAAAACATGGTTAAAGGGCCATTTTTCATGGTTAATCACTCTTTAACCACGATTTGCCTACTGTGGTCTATCGACCGTTACGGATCTTTTTGCCACGGTTTTTTGACCAGTGATAGACGTGAGTCTTTAGCCACGAAAATCAGTTTCGTGGTAGATGGGTTTCACCGTGCCACCAAAATGCTGACGTCATCCTAATCACCACGTGGCAGCCATGGTATATGACAAGCCCACTCAAGGCCTACTATATATTAAGCGGGCCGGCCCACCTAAGGTCGATAAAACCTAAAGGCTCGGTCCATCTACGGCCTGCTACTGTTGGTGGGCCGGCCCATGTAAAGTTGGAAAGAAAGAATGGGCCAGCCCGTCTAAGCCCATCTGCTTTTGTCGGGCTGGCCCACTAAAGTCCATGAAATGCTGGCGGGCTGGCCTATCTAAGGCCTGCTACTGTTGGTGGGCCAGCCCATCTTGTTTAGCTGGTACAAATGGGCCGGCCCATTTGATGACCCATTAAGCTTTATGTCCTTCAGAAAATCGGCCTGTTAAAGAGACCACAGGAGGCCTGCTAGATGTCTAGCCCGTTCAATCTCAGGCCTAATAACGGCCTAGTAAGGTTTTACATTATCCAGAACTGTACAACCGATCCAGGCCCTGCCAATTATCCAATCCATTAAACTTCATGCCCAATTAGAGCCCGTTAGTGGAAGGACCTGATACGTCCCAAACATATCTATAATTTTTGATGCTCCATGCTTGTTTATGCACCATTTGCTTTGTGTTTTGTTACACTTTGTGGCGTTTTTATCCATTTTCCAGAACTAACCTATTAACGAGATGCCACAGCGCCAGTTCCCTGTTTTCTGCTGTTTGTGTGTTTCAGAAAAGTTACACAGGAAATATTCTTGGAATTGGACGAAACAAAAGCCGAAGTTCCTATTTTTCCCGACACGAGACGGAGTCCAAAGCAGAGACAGAGGGGAGCTAGAGGGCAGCCACACCCCCCATGGCGCGGGCCACCCCCTGGCCATGCCGGGGCAGGGTGTGGGCCCCTGGTCCACCTCCTGACATAGCCCTTCCGCCTATATATTCTCCTCGACGATAAAACCCTAAGCATCGATCAATTTTCCAGAAAACATACTGCAAGCCACCGCCGTCGTCGACGCGAGATCGAGAGGGTCCAGAAGCTCTTCCTGGCACCCTGCTGGAGAGGGGAATCACCACCGGAGGCCTTCTTCATCACCATGCATGCCTCCGGAGTGATGTATGAGTAGTCTACCTAGGACTACGGGTCCAAAGCAGTAGCTAGATGGTTGTCTTCTCCTCCATGTGCTTCATGTTTAGATCTTGTGAGCTGCCTATCATGTTCAAGATCATCGTTATGTAATTCTACCTGTTGTGTTTGTTGGGATCCGATGAATATTGAGTACTATGTCAAGTTGATTTTTGATTTATCATCTCTATGTTGTTTATGATCTTGCATGCTCTCCGTTGCTAGTAGATATCTTGGCCGAGTAGATGCTAGTAACTCCAAGATGGAGTATTTATGCTCGATAGTGGGTTCATGCCTCTGGTAACTTGGGGGAGTGACAACAACCTCTAAAGTTGTAGATGTGCTGTTGCTACTAGGGAGAAAACAACAATCTTGTGTCCAAGGACATTCGTATTGTTTACTTTACACACTTTGCTTAAGGCAATAATCTGTTGCTTGCAACTTAATACCCAACAGTTGTTCGGATGATATCCGGCGGGTGGATTATTAGTCATAGATGCAGTTGGATTACGATCTATGTATGTAATGCCTAAGTGAATCTCATAGTGATCCTCATGACATGTACATGCATTTGTTTGCATTCTTTATTCTGTCAATTGCCCAACTGTAATTTGTTCACCCAACATGTTATTTATCTTTATGGAGAGACACCTTTAGTGAACCGTGGACCCTGGTCCATTCTTTTACATTCATATTACCATTTACTATTTACTCACATTATTTACTTTCTCGCAAACTACTATCTTTTACCACACGATACGTTTAATCCTTTGTTTATAGCAAACCGGTGAGATTGACAACCTCACTGTAAGTTGGGACAAAGTACTTTGGTTGTGTTGTGTGCAGGTTCCACGTTGCTGCTGGTGCAAAGCTACGTCCCAGATAAGGCACCATATATAAATTGTCTGGAGCTGTCGCCAAGCTAGTGAGCATCAACCTTCGGAAGTTGGTTCTTTCTCCTACTAGTTAGATAAACCTTGGTTTCAGACCGAGGGAAGACTTGCTGCTGTGCTCATCATACCTTCCTCATAAGTGCATGAACGGGCCGACTCGACGGAGCTCCGGCGACCGGCGCGCCTACATCCCGAGCTTCAACATCCGGTGTAGATTCATCGCCACGGGAAGCCGTCCTCACCTCTCTCCTGATACCAACGGCCGACATAACTCCCCTCTTCACTATCATTTTTCTCATCTAGTTTTACCTGCTCCCGGCCACCTCGGGTTCACGGACAACGGCAGGCTGCTGCAGATGGTCTTTGCTGGTGATGGCAGCATCATATGGTTCACTGAGGCCGAGGCCGACTGCTCGAGGATGTCGACTACCTATCCTGTATCACCCATCTGATTACTGATACTCCTACTCCTACAGTATGAGTTATGAGTTGTTCTGTTGTTGCTAGGGCTAGCTCCAGATATTGATGGTCTGTAATGCTAGCGCTGGCTCCTAATTTTGTTGTTGTTGGGTACAATTTTTTTCATTTTCCATGGTATGATAACGATCGAGTCTCGTATAATTCCAATTACTCACTTTGATCATCCAAACAACATTAGACATTCAACCTCAATATTAAGTTCTAGTTCCAAATATCTGAACATCCAAACAAAAATATTGGCATTCGACCTCAATATCAATATCCTGGACATTGGATATTCAACCCAATACAATGCCAAACCCCCCAATGCAAACATCCAAATAGAGCATCCCTTCGAGGGTATTTTTTGGGTCAAATTTGTTTGAGCCCAAATCCTAGTGTTTGAATTGGGGAGAAACGTTTGAACTCATAATTCTCGTTCCGCTGCCGCTTGCCACCGTCTTCTCCCATGTTCTGTTGTCCTCCCCTGTTCTGTCCACCCACCTAGCTCGCCGTCGACCCCTCGCCATCACTACGCCAGAACCAAGCTCGTCGTCGCTTCACCGGAATCGAGCTCGCCGTCGCTGACACCACCCTAGTGCTAGGATCTCCCACATAGTAGCA
The DNA here is from genome assembly GCA_007115705.1 of Dactylis glomerata. Taxonomy (NCBI): domain Eukaryota; kingdom Viridiplantae; phylum Streptophyta; class Magnoliopsida; order Poales; family Poaceae; genus Dactylis; species Dactylis glomerata. The sequence goes on from QXEO01001528.1 coordinate 58,639, forward strand.
AGGGCTCCCCAGGTCGCAGTTCTGGCTCCTCCCTCACCCACAGATCTGAGCTCCCCAGATAGGAGATCACCAAAATGAGCTCGGCGTCGATGTCCCACCGCTAAGCCATCTAGAATCACTCCCTCTATTGGCTCTAATAGCGACGACACTTCTGGAAGCGCGGCAATCTCAGAGGAGATCCGCTAGCTGTCTCTAATAGCGACGGCGGCGGTGGCCGTTCCTGTGGAAATGGTGGCGGAACCTCGTGAACATCTAGTTTCTTGTTATGTTAATTTTCACTGAATTCATCTCCGTAAATGCGAATCTCAAAAATGAAGAACAATAAATATAGATTTCAGATCTGAAATTATAGGAGAAACACTAAATCTGAAAGTTCATAATATTTGGTTGCTTCAGACTTACAGAAGCTAGTTAGTAACACACAAGTGGGATAAACTTTCTACAATTTCAAAGCCCGCTTTAGCCTTGTCTATACAAAAGCTATTCTTCAGAGTTAGTCTAACACTAACTGTACTTAACTGAAGAAACTAGGGAGAGCAGCCTTCATGGAAGTTGGCATACCAAAATGCTGCGAAGGGCTAAAGTTTATTGCTAAATCAACCGGAATTGAACGATTTCCCTTCCCGCCTAACTCATGCTGCTTTTCTCCATTCAGCATGCACGTCGTGGCTTCCCCTTCCTCGGGTGGCTATGCTCGCCCTTGGGGGCGGGGGAAGAGGGCTTTCCGCGCTCGCCCTTGGGGGAGGAGGGCTTTTCGCGCTTCTGGCGGGGGCGCGTCTTGTTGAACCTGACCAGCAGCGCCGCTGCAAGGCATTCTTCAAACGAGTAGTATGGAAGCTCTTGATAGGGGTCATATGTCCTGGTGAACCGCAGTCACAATGATAGATCAGTGTAGTTGTGGTTCGCCGGCGGCGCATAAACACGCCATATCCTAGATCTTGATATGGACCGCTTCCTCGCCCGCCGCAAGTTCTTGGTCTTCGACGCCGGGCAGCCAGTGCATGGCCGACGATGACGCTTCCCCAGCTTACCCCACTTCAGCTTCATAGCCCTTACCTCGGATAGAGCCGGTGAGCATCTAGACATTGGGGAAACCCTCCTCCTTGCCTCTACCGCCCCCGCCGACAACGCCAACCTAGGGAAGTTCATGACAGCCACGCTTGGCACCTGTACACCAGCGGCGACAAGGCAAGACATTGCCTGCCCGATGGGGGCTTGATATTGGAGCATCATCAGCGGCGGTGCCAAGAACTACGGCGAGCTTAGGGTGGGGACTGTAAAGTGGGGAGTGAGACAGGGGAGGAAGACATGTAGGCTTTTACTTCATTTTGCTGGGTCCACTTTTAGTTAGACTGGGATTGCCATATGGGGTAAAGTACTAGATACCTCCACCCCTGGCGACCTCAACCCTAAAATCGGGAAAATCACATTTGCAGTCTCCTTCCTCCCAAACCGGCGGCTGCTGGGGTTGGTCGCCCCGCCCACTGTGACTGCTCGAACCAACACCGGCCGGGTGGCGTTCGACCTCCACGGCGTCCTGCACGCAGGAATCCCTTCTCAAGGTAAATGTAGGGTTTTCCCGTACGGATTGCCCAATGCTCCGATCTAGTAGTAGTTCAAGGTGCGGCCCTATTTCAAGGGGAATTTCCCAAAAATATTTCTACTTCTGTAATGTTAGTTCAGTAATTTTGAAATCGATATTTTGAAAAAGGAGTGGTTCATATGGTCGCTGAGCCTGCCTGATTGTTCTATAATCAGAACCATATGGTTGCTATGTATGTTGCCCAAACTTGCATGCCCTGCCAAAACATTGGTTACCTATTGTATTTTAGTCTTTGTTCGGTTTGTTGCCAAAATATATGGTGCTAGATTTAAAATGATTGAATGGGTGATCTTATTCCAGTTTAAATTGTGTTGTATCTTGGACACAACATAGCTCTATTGTTCTAGAAGGGGAAATCTAGGACATGCTCTTGGTGGAGCTTTTCAATCAATGTTGGAAGCTATGTAATGCTACTGGATATATTGACATGTTCTTGTTGAGATGAATTTTAAATGATAATTGAAAGCTATGTCATGCTCTTGGTGATTTCTATATCAAGTATTGCATTCTACATCATGTTTTTTGGTGATTTATAATTTATTATTTAGATGAAGAAAATAGATGTGATGGGTTATGGGGTGACGACACCGTGAGTTTGACCTAGAATTCAAAATTGAGCTAACGAAATACAAATAAAATCAAATAATTGGAAAACCAGCGCATGGAGTCATGGTATGTGATGTAGTATCTTAGAAAAATTGCAAACGGGCATGCCAAGGATGCATAGGCACACTCTTCACAAAATTGGCATGCTTTTGGGAGCTTACGGCACTGTGAGTTTGACCTATTTAGGATATGCTTTTGAAATGGATGTCAGTTTCCAATGATCATACATAGTTAGGACATGCTCGTGGTGGAGCTTTTAAATTGCTATTGGAAGCTATGTAAAGCTATTGGGTATAAAATCATGTTCTAGTTTACAAATGATAATAGAAAGCTTAGCCGTGCTCTTGGTTATTTCTATATCAAACATTGCAAGCTACATCATGCTTTTTGGTGATTTATAATTGATTATTTAGAAGAAGTAAATAGATGTGATGGGTTATGGGGTTTAGGGCTTACGGTACCGTGAGTTTGACCTAGATTTCAAAATTGAGCAAAAGAAATACAAATAAAATCAAAAAATTGGAAAACCAGCGCATGGAGTCATTGTATGTGATGTAGTACCTTGGAAAAATACCAAACATGGCATGCCAAGGATTCATAGGCAAACTCTTCACAAAATTGGCATGCTTTTAGGTCTTTCCAATGAGGTCGGATTCCAATGATTATACATAGTTAGGACATGATCTTGGTGGAGCTTTTAAATTGCTATTGGAAGCTATGTAATGATATTGGTTATATTGTCATGTTCCTGTTTTAAAATGATAATGAATTGTCCCTCACACAATTACAGGTTACAATGCAACATCATGAAACATGCTACGACTGTCCCTCCGATGATGAGAACTGTGTGATTGGGCACAGTCCCAGGTCTTACCATTGCCACACCCATCTAGGACTGGCACTGACAGATGATGGTAATCACTTATACATGTCTGGTTATAGAATTTGAGAGATAGGACATATATCTCATTCATGAAATAATTCATGTAGGTCCCATCGTTAGGGGTATAAAAGGGGGGCTCTTGACCTAGCACCTTGGGAGCTAAAGAACATCGTTTATACCAATGTCTTATGCAAGGATTGGCATTCTCAAATTGGTCTCAAGGAGGCTTGAGAGTGATAACCTGGTGATCCCTTTGTATGTCTGCTCTGTCAAGAAGTCTCTGACAGCCCGTGGGAAGTCAAAGATGGTAAGATTTCGTTGTAGACAGTCAATATTAATGTGTGTGCTCAACTGACACCCTAGTATCTATACTATCATATCAGGTATTTTTGAAGTCATACAGCCAGCTCTATCTCAGGTAGTACCTGGAAGCAGGACATATTATGGTGCTAGCCTGCGCTGATGACCCGTATGCACCTGAATGTAAAACTGAGCAGGATGTGCATTACGTCAAGCTTCGGATGGGCAAGGATGGTCGTGCCCAGATTACAAGTAACTGGAGCACGCTTGTGACCACCTCATGCATGTCTGATGATGACATGGATGTGTTCGAAGTTGAACCAGATGACGAGGAAGTACTGTTTATCCATATGTGGAGTAATCTGCCGATAGGTAAGCCAGTTAAGTGTTAACTTGAACTACTAATCTGGTGGTGTATGCATCTGCACCAACTCAACTTGTATGCCAGATATTAAGGCTTTAGTACTAGTTCTGATCGGCTGGTTTATGCTATATATTAAGGCTTGAGTTGTAAAACTTGTATGACATGTTATTCTATATGCTATTACGCTGTGCATTCTCTTACCTAGATTTTGGATGCCATCTATCATGTCCGTCTAGCCGCTGGACCAGATAATTTTGTTTGTCTTCGAATACAACTATGCTTAATTTATAGACATGTTGACAATAAGAGCATCACAGAAAGCACAACACGTTGCAATCAGTTAATACAAACAATTCAATTCACAAAATCATGTATGAGTGAAGGCACTCCATCATAACAAGATGGTTTTAGTAAATAGAGTATAAGCATGTAGAGAAGAATGCAAGTAATCATAGCCTGCACAACATAATTGCATATGGTTTAGACTACCAGGTGACACAATAATATAATAACATAATTAACTAACTGATAGCAACTTCGCACCACAGAGTACCAGCAAAGACTTTTTTAGAGCAACAAAAATAATTACAACATGTCCTATTGCCCCATGATCCAAACAGCTTCAAGGCTTCATTTTCTCAACATGAACAGACATACCCTCCTGCCCCACATTCAAGAAGGTGAAGATGCACACATTCCCTTCTTTTATCGACGCTTTTTGGAGAACCTTAGGCCAGTTTGCTATCATCTGGGCAACACCATTGCCCTGATGGGTGAAGCTTACATTATAGAAACCATCTTGCTCACTGCAATATGTTGGAATGGTGAATGGAAGATAGCGGGCGAGGTGGGCATTGCTGTACTTAGCTGAAAAGTACTGGAGTACAAGAATACAGTCAGTTTTTGAATACAGATTCATGTGCATAAGAAGATTAAAAGAGTCAAGCAGATTACCATTTTTTCCTTCCCACGAAGGACATGTGACTTCTTCATCTCACAGATATAGTATGGAACTATTGGCCTCAGTTTAGCAACCATTGCATTGAGATCAGCAATATGGCGACCAGTGAGATCAATATTGCTTGCAAACACACAGTGCTTGTCGAATTCCAAGTCACCAGTTATCTTGGGACCTAGAAAGAAATACACTACTTAGTGATCTTTATCTCCATAAGAATGTACTAGGAAAAATGCCCGTGTGTTGCACCGGGTGAAAAAAAACTCAAATGCTCTAACAAATCATATCAGATGACACTTCTCCTCGGTGCCACCAACAACGAAGGTGGTCACTTTTTCTCATATTCATGAAAAACACGATCAATCCTAAGAAGATTTGCTTGCTGTCTATCGTTATGGTGTGTCTTGTAGTCCTTGCAGGGCCGGCCCTGATATGTCAGGGGCCCTGTGCAAAACAAAAAGGTAGGGTCCTATACATAAATAATTATAGAGATGTTTTCTGATATTTCAGTATCAAATTCATACTGAACACAATTATTTCTAAATTCTCAATAAAATATGAGTACATAACACGAACTCTATATGAATTAAGATATGAAATTATAAACAAAAGCACTTGAAGTAGCAGGAATGAAAAATTATTGGTCCCAAGATGCAGCTTGCCAGGAGTGATGTATATAGGCGGAGAAGAATTTGTTGCAGAATTTTCTCCCATCGATCGGCAGTGAAGCAGAACGAGAAGGGTGAGATAAGATATCGATTCAACTAACTTGGAGTCTAGAGTCTAGAGATCATATAAGCTAGATGCAGCCATGTAGGGCTTGGTCCTTATTCTTTAGGGATGCATACATACGATTGCCTTTAAGGGTCTACCCTGCTAGCAATTGGGCTAGTAAATTCGTTTTATTTTTTCCTAAAGCTAATTGGTCTGAACGTATGTATCTGGGCGGGAGGCCCTAGGCAGCCGGAGGCCATGTGTATTCTCTCGTCATGCAATAACCAAGCAACACAGCTGTTTAAATTGCCAAACAAGGACTCAGTGCGGGCCCTAGACCGAATCAGACACATATGTACGTGTGTAGTTCAGGATTCTATCTAGTTTTTCCTACTTTACGTACGAAAACAAATAACGGAAAAACGAAACGGAAGAACCAAACGATGGAACCCTTAGTCCCTTTATTATTAGGTGGCCTGAATGTATGTATCTGGGCGGGAGACCCTAGGCAGCCGGAGGCCCTGTGCGTTCTCTCGTCATGCAATAACCAAGCAACGCAGCTGTTTAAATTGCCAAACAAGGACTCAGTGCGGGCCCTAGACCGAATCGGACATGTACGTACGTGTGTAGTTCGGGATTCTATCTAGTTTTTCCTACTTTACGTACAAAAACAAATAACAGAAAAATGAAATGGAAGAACCAAACCATGGAACCCTTAGTCCCTTTATTATTAGGTAAAGATTAAAAGATCATCAGACCCACGTTAGATAGATTCACATATCTGTGAATGACGATAGTCTCAGGCGCCCTTGCAGGGCCACGATAGGATGAGAGTGGGCTCAATGTGAGTCTATGTGCCTTGGCTTTAGGTGTCTTGGCTCTGTCTAGCACTTCAGAAGATGAGATAGTCCTTGGCTCACTATCTGGATCAGGACCTTGATATGAAGGGAGGGGGTAATCACTATTGGTTGTGGCTTTCTTGCATTTCTTGATAGCATAAGAATACTTGATTTTAAATTGCTTGAAATAATCGACAGATCGGTTCTTCCGGCTTGTACAGGCATCAGCCTAAATATAGAGATTGTGCTTATTGCAATGTTGTATAGCACCTAAAAATAGCATTGCCAGAAATAGAAATTTTTATAACCTGCACCTTAGTGGCGATATGGTCAATCGTTGGGTCCATCTGGAGACTTGCAAGCTTTTCTGAAAGAAATGGGGTCCTATTTAGTGCAGACATCTATTTCCTTGGAATAATATACTATACTATAATTTGCAGTATGTGCTACTACAATTTGTAATGACACTACCTCATTCCATATCCAATATAAAGTGAAAACTACTACCATATCCAGAGACAACTACCCTATAATAATAGAGTGCATACAGAGGTTTCCCAGCCGTGCCCCCCAACACAAAATTTAAACTCGACAAAATTTAGCAAACTACATAAATTTCATTGAAATATAGATGGTTTTTACAAAACATGGCGAAATATGAAATAGACTAAAAGAGGTGGTCTTCGTCGGAGTCCTCGCCGGCGGTGTCGGCTACCTGCGCCCGATGGTGGTGGCAGTGGAGCATTGGACAGCCCAGCTCCGTCATCGGACAGGCGGCCAGAAACCAACCTGCGGCGGCACCGGTTCTCCTCCGCCGCGCGCTGGCGACAGTCGCGCTCGGCCTCCTCGAGGAAGGAGGTGAAGGTGCGGCGTGATACGTCCCAAACATTTCTATAATTTTTGATGCTCCATGTTTGTCTATACACCATTTTCTTTGAGTTTTGTTACACTTTGATGTCTACGCACGTGTCTGTTCTTGTAGACAGTGTTGGGCCTCCAAGTGCAGAGGTTTGTAGAACAGCAGCAAGTTTCCCTTAAGTGGATCACCCAAGGTTTATCAAACTCAGGGAGGAAGAGGTCAAAGCTATCCCTCTCAAACAACCCTGCAATTACGATACAGAAAGTCTCTTGTATCCCCAACGCACCCAATACACTTGTCAGATGTATAGGTGCACTAGTTCGGCGAAGAGATAGTGAAATACAAGTAGTAGTGATGATTATAAGTAGTAAATGTAATCTGAAATAAGTATCGCTGTGAGCAAACATGTAACAAAACTGAAAGGAAACGGTGTGCAATGCTTGGAAACAGGGCCTAGGGATCATACTTTCACTAGTGGACACACTCTCAACAAATATAACATAATTGAACCAATAGATACTAACATCAATATGCCACTCTAAACAATTCTCCAATGGAAAACAAACACTAATCATGGGTAGGGCTATGAAGCACTCCTCAAAGTCCGTATTTCCCCAAACTAGATTGTCCCACACTATCACCATGAACGCACTAGATGGTTCCAATAAACACCAACAATTCATAGAGACATTAACCAAAAAGATACACATGATGCGCACACTAGTCACCTTCACACCATGATACAAGGTATCTCCGGAGATTACAATAATAAAGCACAGGAGTAGCATAATATCTGAATAATAACATCTACCAATTCAACTAGATACAAAGCTCACGATCACATAAATATCACATCATGGGAGAGAGAGGTGAACCACATAGCTACCGGTAGAGCCCTCAGCCTCGGGGGAGAACTACACCCTCCTCATCATCAGAGGCAGCAATGGCGATGGAGATGGTGGTGAGGTCGATGGAGACGGCGGAGATGGCGATGGAGACCGATGGAGATGGCTCTGGGGGCACTTCCCCGTCCCAGCAGGGTGCCGGAACAGAGACTTATGTCCCCCAAAATTCATCGGCGGCGGCGGCGGAGCTGCGGAACTCTTTCTGGAAATTTTCCGATTCTTTTAGGGTTTTCCGTCCCAAAGCTTTTTATAGGCAGAAGGGCATCGTCAGAGGTGGACTAGGGTGGTCTCACCACCAGGGGGCGCGGCCAGGAGAGGGGCGCGCCACCCTATGGTGAGCCAGCCCTCTGGCCCCCCTCCGACTCTCTTTCGGTCCTCGTCCTGCGTCCGGGAAAAATAGAAGTTTCGGTGGTCGTTTTGTCCAATTCTGAGAATATTTCCTGTGTAGCTTTTCTGAAACACAAAAATAGCAAAAAATAGGGAACTGACACTGTGGCATCTTGTCAATAGGTTAGTTCCGGAAATCGCATAAAAATGCCACGAAGTGTAACAAAACACAAGGCAAATGGTGCATAAACAAGCATGGAGCATCAAAAATTATAGATACGTTTGAGACGTATCAAGCATCCCCAAGCTTAACTCCTGCTCGTCCTCGAGTAGGTAAGTGATAACAAAAGAATAATTTTTGAGGTGACATGCACCATCACAATCTTGATCATCAAAGTAAGCATTGAGTGCTGGGATCAAAGAACTTAAAACATGGGCATGAAAGACATAATCTTGATAGAAGAAACTTAGCAACCATGTTATAACATGAAAAGAAATAAATAACAAAATATCATGAATAATGAAACAATGAAAGTCAAGTGTGTGTTCAAATCATATGGAAAACATAGCAAATGGTTTTCAGCTTGTCCTTCATGGAATAGCAAAACATAAATGCATAGGACACCTTCAAGTTTAAGAGGGTGACTAGATACAAATAATTTAAGAACAAGTGAAACCAAAATAATGAATCAATCAATGATAACTTTGGGACAATGCACATTAAACTCAGAATGGCAACTATGCTCTCTTAGATGGTGCATAAAGGTAGAAGGTGGAGACTCAACATAAAAGTAAAAGAAAGACCCTTCGCAGAGGGAAGCAGTGATTGCAAGTTTTATAATCCTTCAAAAATTATGGTACTTACTAGCTTTGAGCTCTCATTTCCCCCATCATAGGCATCTTGAATGGTTAAGGTAAATGCAAGAACGTTTACGAAGCATATGCTTGACAAATCATAAGTTGAAAACCTCGTGTCCTGTGAAGTACGAATACCCAAACCTCATGCTACTCGACTTAGGGTACCAAGCAAGCTCTTGTCATTGTAAGTATATGCGTATCATCGAGAACCGCCAATGGGGTACCTCCGTGTCCGATGGCATGGAACAAGCCCACATCAAAATGACAGGACAAACAGACAATGAACACCTCGGCATCTATTTTATTTACCATTGGTATAACTTTTTATTTTGAGATGCATCGTCGAATATCCACTATAGGCATGTTATAAATTTCCACCATGAATTATTTATGGCTTAGATTAGCGGCCCAGGCGTTTCTCTAACACATATAAAAACTCCATGATCCCGCAAGATTCCCAACTTGTTTCACATCGCGAGTTTCCATAAACAAAAGATCATGATATCAACTCAAATAAAAGATGTGCAATGTTGAAAGCTTACCCCATGATGGCATGGTTTGGCTAATTTCCAACTTACAACTTGCAAGCATAACGTCAACATAAAAGATCCACAATGTCAAATTTTTAAAGCGAGAAAAGTAAAGTGTGCCATCAGGTTCGTGAGAGCTTGACTGACCAATTTTCGCATAACACTGATAAGAGTTTAATTCGAAGGATAGATAAAAGCAAGTCAAATGTACTTGGAATAGCAAATTGCTAATAGGTATGTATAGTGGACACATTGGCATAACTTGGTTTTTGGGAGTTGGATGCATGAGTAGAGCTCATACTCAGTACAAAACGAGGGCTAGAAAAGACTAGAAGCGACCAACTAAGAGAGCAAAAATTGCCATAATCATGCAAAGCGACAAAACATCATTAAGAGAAGCATAAAGTGGTATCACAAGTCAAAAACCAAATGATCATAGAGGCTATAGGCGACTTATTTTGTAGTCAACATGTTGTAAGAATGCGCCAAGTCAACCCAATTGAAGCATCAAAGGAGAAAACCACAATAATGCACCCATATAATAAAAACAACGGATGATTTTTTCAAAGGCTCATTAAGCAATCTCAGTAATTTGAGACAAGTCATGCTACAGCAAAAACTACTAAGCATACTATCAAAAAGACATCAAGCATGACATGCAAAAATCTAAGCCGCAGTCTAAACAAGCTCCCATTTTTTACCACTTTTTGCATGAAACTTTTTCTCTTTTCCAACACCATTCAAACCTTTTTGAGACAACTCTTTTGATGAAAACAAACATAGACCAGTGGTCCAAATAAACCTTGATGCAAAGATATAATAAGATCTGAACAAAAATTAAGGTGAAAAACGAAAGCTAAACGCAGTAGCAGAAAAAAAGAACACTCGTTGAACGATAAGAGTGAAAACTAGAGTGTTCTTGGCAATGAAAAATAGAGTATATCTCCCTACAAAACAAACATGATGTGATCCAACCATTTAATGCAGCAAGCAAAGCAAAAAAGAAAAACTGAAAGCAAAAACAACTGACGCTCTAAGAAAAATGCATAGTGCATGAAGCAATAAAAATATAGTGTCTTGAAAGGTGACCTGATTTTTGCCGATGAAGAAGGGGTGCCTCGGGGGCATCCCCAAGCTTTGACGCTTGTACCTCTTGGATATTTCTTGGGGTGAGTGGGCATCCCCAAGCTTGAGCTTTTGTCCATTCTTCATCTCATCTCATCATTCTCCAATCCCAACACTTGAAAACTTCCTTCATACAAAACTCAACACAATTCTATTAGCAACGTTAGTGTAAGCATAATAATGAATCAACCCTTTCTTTGGTTCAGGTTTCAACTCAGGCCCACCACATATTAAAGCATCTATTGTAGCAACTTCCTCAAAAAGTTCCCGGATCAAAAGAACTCAAAAAGAAAGCGATCGAGAGGCAAACACAAATAGTGGCAGAAATCTGTCAAAACAGAACAGCTGACAAAGGTCAATTTTTTTGAGGGTTTTCTGTTGCTCATATCAAAAAGTGTAAAACTAATGAAAGTTTGGATATAACCTGGGGCATATGCACAAGAAATCTCAGGTCAAAAAGATTTAATGAGAATTTTCATGAATTTTTACGGTGCAGCACCGAAATCTGTTTCAGGACAGCAACTTCCCCAAATCTTACCTCCCTCACATTAGAGGTTTCTCTTGGCACAACAACGAAATAAAAGGATAAGGAGAGGTTATTACAGAGGTAATAACTTCCAAGACTCAAATAAAAGTAAAAGTACTGAAAATGAAACATTGCGTTATCTCCTAAGATTGCTTTTCTTTAACGCCTTTGAGCTAGGCACAGTAATTTGCAAAGATGCTCATGTAGGCGCCATAAAAGAGCTTAAGGAAAATGCACTATAAAAGAACTTGAAGCAAGAGAGAGCATCAAAAAGCAAATATGAAACACATTTAAATCTAAACCACTTCCTATGAAAAATAGTCTTATAAAGAGACAAGTCATGAAAGCGCAAAGCGAAAAGCATAGGAAGGCAAAACAAGTTCAACTTCAAGAATTCCAACAAAAAGAGGGGAAACTCAATATTGTTGAGGTCCATCAAACCATGTTTCCATCTCTCATAATAACTTTCAGTAGCATCATGAATAGAATTAATAATATAACTATCACATAAAGCATCCCTATCATGAGCCACATGCATAAAAGAATTAATACTCCCCGCATGAACAATCGTAGTAGGAGCAGATTCAACAGAATAATTATTCTCATCACCATAATCATCAAAAATAGGAGGCATATTGTAATCATAACTAATTTTCTCCTCAAAAGTAGGTGAACTGAAAATATTATACTCATCATCACAACCATCATAATCTAGAGGTTTAGTATCATCATAAGCGAGAGAACAGCTATTTTGCAAAGCATATTCATCAAACATATCATCATAAGAAGGAACATGGATAGTACTAATGGTACAACAATTATTAACCTTATAATTTTCAGAATTGGTACCAAAAAGATTTTCAATATCAAAAGTAGAGTGCTTTTCCCAATCATGATCACTAACATAGGTAACAGGCATGTGAACATCATCAAGATCAGAATTATCATAATCTATAATAGGAGCAACATACTTAGGGGAAGATACCGTTTCCTCTCTCCTTTTACTCCTCTTCTTCTTCTTCTTACTCTTCTTACTCTCTCCTTTAGGAGGGAGAGAGTTGAAAGGCATCTTCTCCACATAATCTGGTTTACTGACAGAAACAACAGAAGAAACTTTGGAGGATTCCTCCTCTCTATTAATAAGATGGAAACATCTATTAGTCCTGTCATAGCTTGGCAAAACATCATGTTTTATAACATTTTGTATGTAAGTATTTGCGTGGCAATCTTTAACACAATAAAGATGACAACCCTGCAGGATGCTAATATTTTTAAAAGCGCTCATATCTACCAAAGAAGTTTTTCTAGATAACTCTTCATACCCCCAAAAACAAAGTAAGCTCATCATGCTGATTGAGAGTGATCTTGTCATCACAATACAAACTTGCGGCACTCATTCGATTAGAAAGGTCACTATTATGGCCTGAGCATTGAAAATTAAAATGACCCTTGTCATCGCAAAGTTCACAAAGAAAAGGATAAAGCTCACAAACCTTTTCACCAAGCTCATCTAGAGCCTTGTGCCACATTCGGGTTTCTTCATTCCTGTGGTGGATACAATAATCTTCTTTGTTGTGACTCTGTTCACAAGGGCTAAGTACTCCACAAAAATTAACATGCTTATAAGAAGTAGTACTTTCAGAAATTTGAGCATGTTTATTGCAATCATCAATAACAATATCACTTTCTATGCAAGTGTCTTTAAAAGGTTCATGATACACATCCCCATTTCCCTTGGGAACATTAATATGAGAATCAAAGGCTTTAAAGCAATCAACCATAATTTGAGGATCAAGCCCATATTTAGCACTAAGCTCTTGAAAATTAGCAGTTTCAGCAAAAGACTTAATGCAATCATACTCATAATTTATACCTGATCCTTTACCTTTGTTGCTATCCCAATCTTCGATATTGCTTTGAATTGTTTCAAGCAGATCCCACTTGGTGTCAACATCCTTGCTTGTGAAAGACCCATCAAAACATGCATCTAGATAGTCCTTGTAATATCCTGAAAGCCTTGCATAAAAATTATTAATAACAATATTACGGGGAAGCTCATGAATAGGACATTTGAGCATTAGTGACTTCAATCTTCCCCACGCTTGGGCAATGCTTTCTCCCTCATGCGGATGAAAATTATAAATATAATTCCTATCTTTATAAACCTCACTAGAAGGATAGAATTTAGAATAAAAGAGAGGTACAATTTCCTCCCAATCAATATGTCGGCCATCCTTCGGTGTTTTATACCATTCCACAGCTCTGCCCTTCAGTGATAAAGAAAATAGCTTCCTCTTAACTTGGTTTGATGAAATACCTGCACACTTGAATAACTCGCATAATTCATGTATAAAAAGCAAATGATCACCAGAATGGACAGTTCCATCTCCTAAATAGGAGTTATTCATAGCACGTTCAACAATTTTCATATGTATTTTAAAAGGATGAGGAGCACAAGCATCATTAGAATCATCACATATGGGAGATAAAATATCATCAGAGTAAATTTTCTCCACTAAAGCTGGGGAACTAAAAATATCATGCTTAACAAAACCAGCTTCCCCAAGCTTAGACTTTTCTATAGCATTAGCAATAACCGTGTTCAAAGCATTCATACTAACAACACTATTAGCATGTGAATTAAGCACCAAAGGTTTTTCAATTTTCTCTTCAAACACTTCATATCCTAATGTAGGAAAAATACTAACGAACTCTTTGTTTTCCATTAAGTCTAACTAGTGAAAATAAAAACAAGAAACAAAAAGATATAATTGCAGAATCTAAAGGAAATAACTCCGAGCACTCACATAGGAGGACGCGAGTACCTTTTACCTTACCTCCCCGACAACGGCGCCAGAAAAGAGCTTGATGACGCACGCGTCTGTTCTTGTAGGCAGTGTTGGGCCTCCAAGTGCAGAGGTTTGTAGAACAGTAGTAAGTTTCCCTTAAGTGGATCACCCAAGGTTTGTTGAACTCAGGGAGGAAGAGGTCAAAGCTATCCCTCTCAAACAACCCTGCAATTACGATACAGAAAGTCTCTTGTGTCCCCAACACACCCAATACACTTGTCAGATGTATAGGTGCACTAGTTCGGCGAAGAGATAGTGAAATACAAGTAGTAGTCATGATTATAAGTAGTAATTGTAATCTGAAATAAGTATCGCGGTGAGCAAACATGTAACAAAACTGAAAGGAAACGGTGTGCAATGCTTGGAAACAAGGCCTAGGGATCATACTTTCACTAGTGGACACACTCTCAACAAATATAACATAATTGAACCAATAGATACTAACATCAATATGCCACTCTAAACAATTCTCCAATGGAAAACAAACACTAATCATGCGTAGGGCTACGAAGCACTCCTCAAAGTCCGTATTTCCCCAAACTAGATTGTCCCACACTATCACCATGAACGCACTAGATGGTTCCAACAAACACCAATAATTCATAGAGACATTAACCAAAAAGATACACATGATGCGCACACTAGTCACCTTCACACCATGATACAAGGTATCTCGGGAGATTACAATAATAAAGCACAGGAGTGGCATAATATCTGAATAATAACATCTACCAATTCAACTAGATACAAAGCTCATGATCACATAAAGATCACATCAGGGGAGAGAGAGGTGAACCACATAGCTACCGGTAGAGCCCTCAGCCCCGGGGGAGAACTACTCCCTCCTCATCATCGGAGGCAGCAACAGCGATGGAGATGGTGGTGAGGTCAATGGAGACGGCGGAGACGGCGATGGAGACCGATGGAGATGGCTCCGGGGGCACTTCCCCGTCCCGGCAGGGTGCCGAAACAGAGACTTTTGTCCCCCGAAATTTGTCGGCGGTGGCGGCGGAGCTGCGGAACTATTTCTGGAAATTTGCCGATTCTTTTAGGGTTTTCTGTCCCGAAGCTTTTTATAGGTGAAAGGGCATCGTCAGAGGTGGGCCAGGGTGGTCTCACCACTAGGGGCGCGGCCAGGAGGGGGGTGCGCCACCCTATGGTGAGCTAGCCCTCTACCCCCCTCCGACTCTCTTTCGGTCCTTGTCCTGCGTCCGGGAAAAATAGTAGTTTCAGTGGTCGTTTCATCCAATTCCGAGAATATTTCCTGTGTAGCTTTTCTGAAACACAAAAATAGCAGAAAACAGGGAACTAGCACTGTGGCATCTTGTCAATAGGTTAGTTCTGGAAATCGCATAAAAACACCACGAAGTGTAACGAAACACACGGCAAATGGTGCATAAACAAGCATGGAGCATCAAAAATTATAGATACGTTTGAGACCTATCACACTTCGTGGCGTTTTTATGCATTTTCTGGAACTAACCTTCTAACGAGACGTCATAGTGCCAGTTCCCTGTTTTCTGCTATTTTTGTGTTTTAGAAAAGCTACATAGGAAATATTCTCGGAATTGGATGAAACAAAAGCCAAACCTTCTATTTTTCCCAAAGCGTCACGAAATCCGAAGATGAGATGGAGGGGGGCCAGAGTCCAGGCTCACCCTAGGGCGGCATGGCCCAGCCCTTGGCCGCGCCACCAGGGGTGGGACCACCTGGTCCACCTCCTAACGCCCCCCCCCTTTCGCCTATATATTCCCCTCGACGGGAAAAACCTAAAGGACGGATCGCTTTTCCTCGAAACATATTGCAAACCGCCACCGTCGTTGTCGCGAGATCGGGAGGGTCCAGAAGCTCTTCCCAGCACCCTGCTGGAGAGGGGAATCACCACCGGAGGCCTTCTTCATCACCATGCCTGCCTCCGAAGTGATGTGTGAGTAGTCTACCTTGGACTATGGGTCCATAGCAATAGCTAGATGGCCGTCTCCTCCGCCATGTGTTTCATGTTTAGATCTTGTGAGCTGCCTATCATGATCAAGATCATCTTTGTGTAATTCTACATGTTGTGTTTGTTGAGATCCAATGAGTATTGGTACTATGTTAAGTTGATGTGCTGAATATTATCTTTATGTCATCTCTATGTTATTTATGATCTTGCATGCTCTCCGTTGCTAGTAGATATCTTGGCCGAGTAGATGCTAGTGACTCCAAGAGGGAGTATTTATGCTCGATAGTTGGGTTCATGCCTCTAGTAATCTGAGGGAGTGACAGAAACCTCTAAGGTTGTAGATGTGATGTTGCCACTAGGGAGAAAACAACATTCTTGTTTCCAAGGACATTTGCTTTGTTTACATTATGCACTTTGCTTAAGGCGATAATCTATTGCTCGCAACTTAATACCCAATGTTTGCTCGGACGACATTCGGAGGGTGGATTATTAGTCATAGATGCAGTTGGATTATGGTCTATGTATTTTGTCGTAATGCCCAGAGTGAATCTCATAGTGATCCTCATGACATATGTACGTTATCTTTACTCTATCAATTGCCCAACTGTAATTTGTTCACCCAGCATGTTGTTATTTATCTTATGGAGAGACACCACTAGTGAACTATGGACCCCGGTCCAATTTCCTTTACATTGCTATTACCGGTTACTATTTACTCGCATTATTTACATTCTCGCATACTATTACCTTTTACCACTCGATACGCTTAATCCTTTGTTTACAACAAACCGGTGAGATTGATAACCTCATCGTAAGTTGGGGCAAAGTTCTTGGTTGTGTTGTGTGCACGTTCCACGTTGCTGCTAGTGCAAAGCAAAGCCCTGGACGAGGCGCCATATAAAATGTATGGAGCTGTCGCGAAGCTAGCAAGCATCACCTTCTGAAGTTTGGCTTTCTCCTACTGGTTCGATAAACCTTGGTTTCACAACTGAGGGAAACTTGCTGTTGTGCTCATCATACCTTCCTCTTGGGGTTCCCAACTGGGTGCCTACTATGCACCATCACGGCGCTCCTGCTCTCGCTGCGCTGATGCGTCAAAGGAGGGGAGAGGGTACTGATGCTCGCGGCGCTGGCGCTCTACCACCACCTTCGCGAGCCCTCCGGCCACGTCCGCCCGGAAGAGGCGTTTCTCAGCCTCCGCCATCATAGCCCTCGCCGCTTCGATGTTGCGGTGGTGGGCGTCGGTGTGGGCGGCAGCATGGTCCTCCGCCAGCCTTGCCGCTGCCGCCCTCCTCTCGGCGGCCATGAGCTCCTGCGCCGCCCGATCGCGGCACTGCGTCGAACGACGCTACGATCGCTCTCTGTTCCACGGCGGCCTCCTCCACCTCCGCGTCTGTCGGCAGCTCAGCAAGGAACTCCTCCTCGTCGGAGTCCTCTTCCTCCTCGCCCTGCGGCAGCGGCGGCAGTGGAGGTGGGGGTGGTGGTGGTGGTGGCGCGCCTGAACCACCTCGAGGGAGCATGGCGTAGGTTGTCAAGTGGCGGCGAGGCATTTTCTACTAGCGGTTGGAGGATGTGAACCTACCAGCGAGGCGACGAGCTATTTATAACTGGAAACGGGGCGGGAAAACGAAGGAAAAGGGGCAGGAAGTGGCAGGAAGCGTGCGACATGGCATTCATTTCCTGCCTGACACGTGTTGCAATGCGATGGCTCGCTGCACCGCTGCAAAGCTATTTCCGTTTGCAGCACCATTACTAGGCGCAGGAGATGAGACGAGTGGAGACGACGAAACGTCGGTCGTGCCGCTGACAGTGGGCCACGCGGTGAGCCACGCGCCCAGCCGGCGCCCTCAAATATCGTTTGGGAGGCCTTTGGGGGGGCGAGTGGAGGTGCTCGTAGATCAAGTATGCAACAGAGCGATGAAAAATAGGAAGGCGACTTAAAATCACCGTACTTGCTCAAGGCCCACCGCCGGCAATCTAGAAAGAACGCCGGGAAGGTTCCCTCGGAAGCGAGAGGAGAGCAGATGGTCTTCTCCGGGGACTAGGAATCGAGCGGCACTTACCAGCCTACCTGCAGCGGAGGAGAGAGGACGGTCTTCTCCGGGGATAGGATTATGGCGCTGCGCAGGGGATTTCATCATTGGAGTTGTGAGGGAAGGGTTTTTTGCAGCGCGTGAGAGGAAGGGGAGTGTGGATTTGGGAGAAATGATGGTAACAGTAGGGGTAGGGGAGTGGGGCAAGGCAAGAGGTGGGCGAGGAGCCCACGTTGCCACGCGGCAGCTTACTAGACGGCGTCGATGGCGGCTGACTCGTTGCAACAGCTGTGTCAATGATGAGTGGGTCCACGAGCGTGGCAGAATAGAACACAAGCCTTATTTTATTAGGCGGTCAACGGGGTTTTCAGAGATTTGACTTGCTTTCGAATGAGCATAACTAATTCTTAAAAAACAGAAAAATACATAATCAACGCACATTGTCTTATTTTATGACCTAATTAATAGGACCATAATACATGCCATAGGGGACTTTTCACGAAAAAGCATTAAAATTAGGCGCTCCCTTACAGAAGTAAGGGGCGCTACCTCAAACAAATTTAGATAAGTAAATAAAATATAAAAATAATTATCCTAACAATACAAATGCGATGTGATCATCGTAGCGGGAGCTATGTCTTGACGACATGGTGTTGATCCATGGGATCAGTGGGAATAATCGGTAAAATTGTTTTCACCATACAGAAGGTCACACGTGCACCATCCCATTCATACATCTTTCCATGGAACCTCACCAGATCTTGGTTCCACATCTTGATGTAAACATAGCCTTCATCACCATTCTAGTGAGATTGGACGAT
The DNA here is from genome assembly GCA_007115705.1 of Dactylis glomerata. Taxonomy (NCBI): domain Eukaryota; kingdom Viridiplantae; phylum Streptophyta; class Magnoliopsida; order Poales; family Poaceae; genus Dactylis; species Dactylis glomerata. The sequence continues at coordinate 77,681 of QXEO01001528.1, forward strand.
CCGCCACCTAGCATCCTGCATCTTACTAAATAGAACACACGCAACCACATAACCTGCTGGTTGTAGGTTCGGTGTTACAATGGCTTCCGGAATCTTAGTCTGTCCAACACCATATGTCACCCTTAGCTGATAGATGACTATACGGGAGATCCTAGCTCTCTTTGCGGATTTGATATCAATATTTGGTGATCGCGGTTCGGGCTCATCGTCTTTAAGGTCATCATCTTCGTCATCACCATTTTTGTTCCCTTCTTTACCCTTCCGATCAACTTCGTCCCCTAAAAAATTTCTTGGACTTCCTCCGTCCAGAGAACAATACGGATCCGCGTCAGATTCAGATTCCGGATCAGAATCTTCTTGCACCTCCTCCACCTCAACAGCTTTCAGCTTCTGACATATGATACAACACGCGTTTAAAATCAAGATATGTTCCATTTATATGTTTATATGTAGTACTAACATATTTTGAAACAAACACTGTCTTGTGTAGTACCTTGTCATCTTGGCTAACTCCTTTGGAAGAGCCCTCTCCGGCGAAAGTGCGCTTCTTACCGGCTCCTCCGCCCGCATCCATCTATCAATGGTGAAGTTCAAACTACAATAGGGAGTAAATCCTGATTTACAAGCGGGAATAAAAACTATACGAATCAAACCTAAAATATTGATACATACCTCTATAGCTAGCTGAAGATGGTTTACCGATGTGGCGGAATTAGTGTTAGCCATCCGTCCCTTTATAGAGACTTGCTAGGAACGGACGTCCCTATATTCACGTATCGGAGTAGTGGAGAATAGGAAGGGATAACATTTCTATCCATTAATCTGTTGCAGAAATTTCAGTGGTAATCTATAAGGTTTTCTGTTACCCATTGTAACATCTGTGTCAATGATGAGTGGGTCCCGATGTCTCATGGGTTCACGAGCTGGGCAAAGTAGAATAGGCTGGGAGAGCGGTCATCGTACTTGTCCAGAGCCGTGCAGGCTGAACAAATTAAATATTTTTCCTTGTAGAAGCCTAGCATGCATACTTGCTCTGCCCCACCCTGCCCTGCCTGCGGTGCCGCAGTAACCATCCGCTTTTCAAAGAAAGCTTGGATTTTATGGAAGGGGTGCCACATCCAGGATCTTAGGAATTATCTCGGCCTGCAGCCATATAATGAATTATTTTTGCCCTAAATCCCTTTAAATCCTAATTTTTGGTGGAGATGTGCATCTTTGCATACCCAACAACTTTTGTAACTAGTGTTTTCTTAGTTTCGACATAAAAATGCATTTTCCATGTTTCCAGTGGCCGGAGGGGTCAAAACATGTGTTTTTTTTGTGAAGTGGCCACCAAGGGCAATGTGCAAAACCTCACCACTCTAATTTTCATGGTTGGGGGACCTACTAGGGGTGCCACATCCAGGATCATAGGAATTATCTCGGCCTGCAGCCATATAATGAATTATTTTTGCCCTAAATCCCTTTAAATCCTAATTTGAACTAGGGCTACAAGAAATGCACATCAAAAAAATTGGGGAAAAATACATGGATGTGCCCTGAGGGTGTGGGACCCTAGAACCAACACCAAACCATGGTTCCCAGCCCACCTGGCAGACATCAAAGGCAGCGCGAGTTTGACCTAGATCTGGAAGGAGGGCCTAGGGAATTCAGAAAAAATAAAAAAAAAATGGAAAAACACTGCATGGAGTCATGTTGAGTGATGTACCACCTAGGAAAAATACCAAACATGGCATGCCAAGGGTTCATAGGAGAACTCTTCACAAAGAGTTGCTTCCGGGCAGGAGTTCTCTTGGACTTGTAGCCAGGTGAGCATGGTTTGTGCAAGTTCCATAGCAAACTATGGAACCATGGTCCCATTTTTGGTGGAGATGTGCATCTTTGCATGCCCAACAACTTTTGTAACTAGTGTTTTCTCAGTTTCCACATAAAAAATGCATTTTCCATTTTTCCAATGGCCGGAGGGGTCAAAACAGGTGTTTTTTTGTGAAGTGGCCACCAAAGGCAATGTGCAAAACCTCACCACTCTAACTTTCATGCGTGGGGGACCTACTAGGGGTGCCACATTCAGGATCTTAGGAATTATCTCGGACTGCAGCCATATAATGAATTACTTTTGCCCAAAATCCCTTTAAATCCTAATTTGAATTGGGGCTACAAGAAATGCACATCAAAAAAATCAGGGAAAAAGACATGGATGTGCCCAGAAGGTGTGGGACCCTAGAACCAACACCAAACCATGGTTCCCAGCCCACCTGGCACACATCGAAGGCAACGCGAGTTTGACCTAGATCTGGAAGGGGAGCTTAGGAAATTCAGAAAAAAAAATGGAAAAACACTGCATGGAGTCATGGTGAGTGATTAATCACCTAGGAAAAATACCAAACAATCCATGCCAAGGGTTCACAGGAGAACTCTTCACAAAGAGTTGTTTCCGAGCAGGAGTTCTCTTGGACTTGTAGCCAGGTGAGCATGGTTTGTGCAAGTTTCATAGCAAACTATGGAACCATGGTCCCATTTTTTGGTGGAGATGTGCATATTTGCATGCCCAACAACTTTTGTAACTAGTATTTCTTGCACAAACCATGCTCACCTGGCTACAAGTCCAAGAGAACTCCTGCTCGGAAACAACTCTTTGTGAAGAGTTCTCCTGTGAACCCTTGGGGTGGAAGAATGCCAGATAGACCCGGAGGAGCTCACTGTCGACCGCCTCATGCAGGGTCGTTCTGAATAATTTTTAGCTCTTGCGCTTATCTGCTATCTGGCTTGCTTATGTTTGCAGCCTACTTATCTGGTTTCTGTAAGACTTTATATTTGTCTGTGTTGAACCTTGTGAGTCTTGTGAGTTGGTTAAACTATGGATATTAATCGTATTTGGTATGTGTTAAGTTGGAACATCCGTGGGTTGAATGATCCTCTGAAATGGCCGCACATTAGAAATAAACTGGAGGAGAGCAATGCATCTATTGTTTGCATTCAGGAGACCAAAAAAGGCGAGTTTGATCATAGTTTTATCAAAAAAATTGCGCCTAAGAAGTTTGACAAGTTTGCTTTCGTTCCTTCAGAGGGGGCATCTGGGGGTCTTTTGATTTTATGGGTGGGATCTCTTTTCCTGGGCAATGTTCTACTTGAGGAAAGTTTTGCTCTCGCTGTCACCTTTACCTCTCTGCTCTCGACTGAAACTTTTGTGGTGGTAAATGTGTATGGACCTTGTGAGGGAATTGCTAGAGAAAATTTTGTTGCTTGGCTTTTCTCCCTAGACATTGCGGATGAGGCATTGTGGCTAATTCTTGGAGACTTCAATTTCTATAGATTTGTAGAAAATAGAAACAGAGATGGAGCTAATATGAACGATATTGCGACATTTAATGAAGTTATCAGTTATCTGGGTCTCATTGAGCTACCGATTAAAGGTAGATCGTTCACTTGGAGCAACATGCAACTTGACCCTTTGCTAGTCCAACTCGACTGGTTTTTCACCTCTACAGCTTGGACTCTGAAATTCCCAAATACCATGGTCAACCCTTTAGCTAAGCCCACCTCTGATCATGTGCCATGTGTGGTCTCAATTGGAACGTCAATTCCAAAAGCAAAAACTTTTCGCTTTGAAAATTATTGGATCAGATTGCCAGGTTTTCTTGATGTGGTTAAATCTAATTGGGACACTCACTGTCCGGGTGATGGAGCAAAATGTATATCTGCTAAGTTGAAAAGGCTTCAGAAAGGCCTCAAAATTTGGAGCTCCAAATTTCATGCTCTGGATATTTTGATTGCTAATTGTAACGCAGTAATTTTGAATTTGGATAATTTTGAAGAGTTAAGAGCGTTACACATCTCGGAGTGGAATTTCCGTAATATTGTCAAAAACAAGCTGCAACACCTTTTGCTATGCAAATAGGAGTACTGGAAGAAAAGATGTACGGCAAGGTGGGCTCGTTTAGGAGATGAAAATACTTCCTTTTTTCACTCAATGGCAACCATAAGGTTCAGAAAAACTCAATTACTTCTTTAACTAGAGAAGATGGATCGGTTGCTACGGATCATCATGAGAAGGCTGGCTTGCTTTGGCACTCCTATAAAGAAAGACTAGGAATCTCTGTTCCTATTGCATCTTCCTTTAATTTCTCACAGTTCTTCTCTCCGCTGGAGGGTTTGGATGAGCTTTCGAAACCATTCTCTCATGAAGAAATTGATTTGGTGGTGGCTCACATGCCAGGGGACAAATCGCCGGGCCCTGATGGTTTTTCTGGTATTTTTCTGAAAATCTGTTGGCCTATCATTAAGTATGATTTCTACAGACTTTGCCAGGAATTTTGGGAAGGTACGGTGAATCTCCAAAGTATAAATGATTCTTTCATTACTCTTATTCCCAAAAATCTGACTCCTGAAGGTCTGAATGACTATAGACCCATCTCCTTGCTGAATATTTGCCTGAAGCTTATCACAAAAATTCTGGCCAACAGATTACAAGAAAAGATTCTCTCCTTGGTGCATATTAACCAATATGGGTTCTTAAAATCTAGAAACATACAAGACTGTGTTGGTTGGGCTTATGAATACATTCATCAATGTAAGCAAGGGGATATTGGATCTGTGATTCTGAAACTAGACTTTGCCAAAGCATTTGATACAGTGGAACATGAAGCCATTCTGAAAATCTTTGAATGTTTTGGATGTGATCAGCGCTGGTTAAGATGGCTAAAAATGTTAATGTCCACTGGAACATCTGAGATTCTTCTGAATGGGGTGCCCGGCAAAAGATTTTGGTGTAGGCGAGGTGTGGGTCAAGGAGACCCTTTATCACCATTATTGTTCGTTGGAGTTTCTGATCTTTTGCAAGCAATGGTTAATCAGTTGTTTCAGAATGGTGTGTTGAGAGCCCCTCTTAATATCCCGGACACGGACTTTCCAATTGTCCAATATGCAGACGACACGGTGCTTATTTTACAAGCATGTCCGGTGCAACTTCTGGCTCTCAAAGAGGTGATTGAGGATTTCGCTCAAGCCACTGGTTTACGTGTCAATTATGCGAAATCGTGTTTGATTCCAATTAATGTTTCGGAAGATCATCTCAGCTCCCTCGCAGCAGCATTCGGGTGTGCAGTGGGCAAACTCCCCTTCACATATTTGGGTTTACCCCTGGGAGTTACAAAGCCTACTATCCAAGATCTTTCCCCTTTAGTGGGTCTGGTTGAGAGAAGGCTAAATGCAAGTGCACGTTTTCTAGGGTATGGTGGCAGATTAGAATTTGTTAGATTAGTTCTCTCTAGCCTACCGTCCTTCTACATGTGCTCTCTTAAATTACAAAAGACAATTCTCAATATTTGCAACCAAGCACAACGTCATTGTTTATGGGCGAAGGAAGAAGACTCTTCCTCTGTCAATGCACTAGCTGCTTGGAGTAGAGTGTGCAGACCTAAAAAGAAGGGTGGTCTTCGAGTTCTAAATTTAGAACTTCAGAACAAAGCTTTGCTCATGAAACAGCTTCATAAGTTTTATTCGAAGGAGCAAGTCCCTTGGGTGAAATTGGTCCGGTCTCTATATGGAGAAGGAATTCCACATACGATGTCAAGAAGGGGGTCTTTTTGGTGGAAGGATATTTTCAGTCTCGTGGATGAATACAGAAGCATTTATAGGTGTTCCATCGGAGATGGCTCTACTGTGCTTTTTTGGAAAGACTTCTGGTCTCATGATCAGCTCCTTTGTGATAAATTCCCTAGGCTGTTTTCCTATGTGCTCGATGAAGATTGCTCTGTGGCATCGGTTATCTCAGAAGAGAATTTCAGTTCCTGTTTTGCACTTCCACTCTCAGTAGAAGCATATGAAGAGATGCAACAGGTCTCTGAATTGTTAGCTCACACTCATGTGGACCAAGCAAGGACAGATCAGAGGAAATTTGTTTGGGGAGATAAGTATACTCCTTCCAAATTTTATAATTTTCTGTTTGAAGGTATTCCACAGGATAGAGCGCTCAATGCTATTTGGGATTTGAGGGCACTCCCAAAACTCAAGGTGTTTCTTTGGCTGCTTCTGATTGATCGCCTGAACACTTATGATATCATGAACAGAAAGAATTGGAACATTGACTCAGGTCCTGAGTGTGTCTTATGTGCAGCAAATGTGTTAGAGACAAGGAGTCACCTTTTCTTTGAGTGTGACTTTGCTCGACAATGCTGGAATCTCATTGGTATTCAGTGGCCAGTGGGACAGAACCTCTCTAATGTTGTCTGCCTTGCCAAAACCTCTTTCCAAGGTCCCAGCTTTATGGAAATCTTTGGTTGTGCATCCTGGAACATTTGGAAGATTAGGAATGAACGGATTTTTCAGGCTCGACAGCCATCCATTAATCGTTGGAAAGTGGGGTTCCAGCACGATGTTATGCTCCATAGGTACAAAGTAAAATCAGCCTTTGTTCAACCTCTTATTGACTGGCTGGTCTCTATTTTTGTATAATGGGGTCGCATGTATTGTTACTTTCTTTTCCCTTTGTCCCCCCTGATGTAACCTCTCTAGCTTCGGCTGAACATTTGTACCTTCTGTTTGTGTTTTATATTTAAAAAATTGACACCGTAGGGGCTTCCCCTACGGTAAAGGTGTCAAAAAAAATCCTAATTTCAACTGAGGCTATAAGGACTGCACATCAAAAAAATTGGGGAAAATACATGGATGTGCCCTGAGGGTGTGGGACCCTAGAAACCAAACCATGGTTCCCAGCCCACCTGCCACACATCGAAGGCAGCACAAGTTTCAACCAGATCTGGAAGAGGGGCCTAGGGAATTCAGAAAAAATTAAAAAAATGGAAAAACACTGCATGGTGTCATGGTGAGTGATGTATCACCTAGGAAAAATACCAAACATGCCATGCCAAGGGTTCACAGGAGAACTCTTCACAAAGAGTTGCTTCCGGGCAGGAGTTCTCTTGTACTTGTAACCAGGTGAGCATGGTTTGTGCAAGTTCCATAGCAAACTATGGAACCATGGTCCCATTTTTGGTGGAGATATGCATCTTTGCATGCCGAGCAACTTTTGTAACTAGTGTTTTCTCAGTTTCCACATAAAAAATGCATTTTCCATTTTTCTAGTGGCCGGAGGGGTCAAAACAGGTGTTTTTTGTGAAGTGACCACCAAGGGCAATGTGCAAAACCCCACCACTCTAATTTTCATGGGTGGGGGACCTACTAGGGGTGCCACATCCAGGATCTTAGGAATTATCTCGGCATGCAGCCATATAATGAATTACTTTTGCCCTAAATCCCTTTAAATCCTAATTTGAATTGGGGCTACAAGAAATGCACATCAAAAAATTGGGGAAAAAAATACATAGATGTGCCTAGAGGGTGTGGGACCCTAGAACCAACACCAAACCATAGTTCCCAGCCCACCTGGCACACAACGAAGGCAGCGTGAGTTTGACCTAGATCTGGAAGGGGGCTTAGGGAATTCGGAAAAAATTAAAAAAAATGGAAAAACACTGCATGGAGTCATGGTGAGTGATTAATCACCTAGGAAAAATGCCAAACCTTCCATGCCAAGGGTTCACAGGAGAACTCTTCACAAAGAGTTGCTTCCGAGCAGGAGTTCTCTTGGACTTGTAGCCAGGTGAGCATGGTTTGTGCAAGTTCCATAGCAAATTATGGAACCATGGTCCCATTTTTTGGTGGAGATGTGCATATTTGCATGCCCAACAACTTTTGTAACTAGTATTTTCTCAATTTCCACATAAAAATGCATTTTCCATTTTTCCAGTGGCCGGAGGGGTCAAAACAGGTGTTTTTTTGGGAAGTGGCCACCAAGGGCAATGTGCAAAACCTCACCACTCTAATTTTCATGGGTGGGGGACCTACTAGGGGTGCCACATCCAGGATCTTAAGAATTATCTCGGCCTGCAGCCATATAATGAATTATTTTTGCCCTAAATCCCTTTAAATCCTAATTTGAAATGGGGCTACAAGAAATGCACATCAAAAAAATTGGGGAAAAATACATGGATGTTCCCTGAGGGTGTGGGACCCTACAACCAAGACCAAACCATGGTTCCCAGCCAACCTAGCAGACATCGAAGGCAGCGTGATTTTGACCTAGATCTGGAAGGGGGGCCTAGGGAATTCAGAAATAATCAAAAAAATGGAACAACACTACATGGAGTCATGGTGAGTGATGTATCACCTAGTAAAAATACCAAACATGGCACGCCAAGGGTTCTCATGAGAACTCTTCACAAAGAGTTGCTTCCGGGCAGGAGTTCTCTTGGACTTGTAGCTAGGTGAGCATGGTTTGTGCAAGTTCCATAGCAAACTATGGAACCATTGTCCCATTTTTGGTGGAGATGTGCATCATTGCATGCCCAACAACTTTTGTAACTAGTGTTTTCTTAGTTTCCACATAAAAAATGTATTTTCCATTTTTCCAGTGGCCGAAGGGGTCAAAATAGGTGTTTTTTGTAAAGTGGCCACCAAGGGAAATTTGCAAAACCTCACCACTATAATTTTCATGGGTGGGGGACCTACTAGGGGTGCCACATCCAGGATCTTAGGAATTATCTTAGCCTGCAGCCATATAATGAATTATTTTTGCCCTAAATCCCTTTAAATCCTAATTTGAACTAGGGCTACAAGAAATGCACATCAAAAAAATTGGGGAAAAATACATGGATGTTCCCTGAGGGTGTGGGACCCTAGCACCAACACCAAACCATGGTTCCCAGCCCACCTGGAACACATCGAAGGCAGTGCGAGTTTGACCTAGATATGGAAGGGGGGCCTACGAAATTCAGAAAGAATTAAAAAATGGAAAAACACTGCATGGAGTCATGGTGAGTGATGTATCACCTAGGAAAAATACCAAACATGCCATACCAAGGGTTCATAGGAGAACTCTTCACAAAGAGTTGCTTCCGGGCAGGAGTTCTCTTGGACTTGTAGCCAGGTGAGCATGGTTTGTGCAAGTTCCATAGCAAAATATGGAACCATGGTCCCATTTTTGGTGGAGATGTTCATCTTTGCATGCCCAACAACTTTTGTAACTAGTGTTTTCTCAGTTTCCACATAAAAATGCATTTTCCATTTTTCTAGTGGTCGAAGGGGTCAAAACATTTGTTTTTTTGTGTAGTGGCCACCAAGGGGAATGTGCAAAACCTCACTACTCTAATTTTCATGGGTGGGGGACGTACTAAGGGTGCCAGATCCAGGATCTTAGGAATTATCTCGGCCTGCAGCCATATAATGAGTTATTTTTGCCCTAAATCCCTTTAAATCCTAATTTCAATTGAGGCTACAAGGAATGCACATCAAAAAAATTGGGGAAAAATACATGGATGTGCCCTGAGGGTGTGGGACCATAGAAACCAAACCATGGTTCCTAGCCCACCTGGCACACATCGAAGGCAGCGCAAGTTTCACCTAGATCTCGAAGGGGGCCTAGGGAATTTAGAAAAAATCAAAAAAATGGAAAAACACTGCATGGAGTCATGGTGAGTGATGTATCACCTAGGAAAAATACCAAACATGCCATGCCAAGGGTTCACAGGAGAACTCTTCACAAAGAGTTGCTTCTGGGCAGGAGTTCTCTTGTACTTGTAGCTAGGTGAGCATGGTTTGTGCAAGTTCCATAGCAAACTATGGAACCATGGTCCCATTTTTGGTGGAGATGTGCATCTTTGCATGACGAACAACTTTTGTAACTAGTGTTTTCTCAGTTTCCACATAAAAAATGCATTTTCCATTTTTCAGTGGCCGGAGGGGTCAAAACAGGTGTTTTTTTGGGAAGTGGCCACCAAGGGCAATGTGCAAAACCTCACCACTCTAATTTTCATGGGTGGGGGACCTACTAGGGGTGCCACATCCAGGATCTTAATAATTATCTCGGCCTGCAGCCATATAATGAATTATTTTTGCCCTAAATCCCTTTAAATCCTAATTTGAAATGGGGCTACAAGAAATGCACATCAAAAAAATTGGGGAAAAATACATGGATGTTCCCTGAGGGTGTGGGACCCTACAACCAAGACCAAACCATGGTTCCCAGCCAACCTGGCAGACATCGAAGGCAGCGTGATTTTGACCTAGATCTGGAAGGGGGGCCTAGGGAATTCAGAAATAATCAAAAAAAATGGAAAAACACTACATGGAGTCATGGTGAGTGATGTATCACCTAGTAAAAATACCAAACATGGCATGCCAAGGGTTCTAATGAGAACTCTTCACAAAGAGTTGCTTCCGGGCAGGAGTTCTCTTGGACTTGTAGCCAGGTGAGCATGGTTTGTGCAAGTTCCATAGCAAACTATAGAACCATTGTCCCATTTTTGGTGGAGAAGTGCATCATTGCATGCCCAACAACTTTTGTAACTAGTGTTTTCTTAGTTTCCACATAAAAAATGTATTTTCCATTTTTCCAGTGGCCGGAGGGGTCAAAACAGGTGTTTTTTCTAAAGTGGCCACCAAGGGCAATTTGCAAAACCTCACCACTATAATTTTCATGGGTGGGGGACCTACTAGGGGTGCCACATCCAGGATCTTAGGAATTATCTTGGCCTGCAGCCATATAATGAATTATTTTTTCCCTAAATCCCTTTAAATCCTAATTTGAACTAGGGCTACAAGAAATGCACATCAAAAAAATTGGGGAAAAAATACATGGATGTTCCCTGAGGGTGTGGGACCCTAGCACCAACACCAAACCATGGTTCCCAGCCCACCTGGCACACATCGAAGGCAGTGCGAGTTTGACCTAGATATGGAAGGGGGGCCTACGAAATTCAGAAAGAATCAAAAAAAATGGAAAAACACTGCATGGAGTCATGGTGAGTGATGTATCACCTAGGAAAAATACCAAACATGCCATGCCAAGGGTTCACAGGAGAACTCTTCACAAAGAGTTGCTTCCGGGCAGGAGTTCTCTTGCACTTGTAGCCAGGTGAGCATGGTTTGTGCTAGTTCCATAGCAAAATATGGAACCATGGTCCCATTTTTGGTGGAGATGTTCATCTTTGCATGCCCAACAACTTTTGTAACTTGTGTTTTCTCAGTTTCCACATAAAAATGCATTTTCCATTTTTCTAGTGGTCGAAGGGGTCAAAACATTTGTTTTCTTGTGTAGTGGCCACCAAGGGGAATGTGCAAAACCTCACAACTCTAATTTTCATGGGTGGGGGACGTACTAGGGGTGCCACATCCAGGATCTTAGGAATTATCTCGGCCTGCAGCCATATAATGAGTTATTTTTGCCCTAAATCCCTTTAAATCCTAACTACAATTGAGGCTACAAGGAATGCACATCAAAAAAATTGGGGAAAAATACATGGATGTGCCCTGAGGGTGTGGGACCCTAGAAACCAAACCATGGTTCCCAGCCCACCTGGCACACATCGAAGGCAGCGCAAGTTTCACCTAGATCTCGAAGGGGGGCCTAGGGAATTTAGAAAAAATCAAAAAAATGGAAAAACACTGCATAGATTCATGGTGAGTGATGTATCACCTAGTAAAAATACCAAACATGGCATGCCAAGGGTTCTCATGAGAACTCTTCACAAAGAGTTGCTTCCGGACGGGAGTTCTCTTGGACTTGTACCCAGGTGAGCATGGTTTGTGCAAGTTCCATAGCAAACTATGGAACCATTGTCCCATTTTTGGTGGAGATGTGCATCATTGCATGCCCAACAACTTTTGTAACTAGTGTTTTCTTAGTTTCCACATAAAAATGTATTTTCCATTTTTCCAGTGGCCGGAGGGGTCAAAACAGGTGTTTTTTGTAAAGTGGCCACCAAGGGCAATTTGCAAAACCTCACCACTATAATTTTCATGGGTGGATGACCTACTAGGGGTGCCACATCAGGGATCTAAGGAATTATCTTGGCCTGCAGCCATATAATGAATTATTTTTGCCCTAAATCCCTTTAAATCCTAATTTGAACTAGGGCTACAAGAAATGCACATCAAAAAAATTGGGGAAAAATACATGGATGTTCCTAGAGGGTGTGGGACCCTAGCACCAACACCAAACCATGGTTCCCAGCCCACCTGGCACACATCGAAGGCAGTGCGAGTTTGACCTAGATATGGAAGGGGGGCCTACGGAATTCAGAAAGAATCAAAAAAATGGAAAAACACTGCATGGAGTCATGGTGAGTGATGCATCACCTAGGAAAAATACCAAACATGCCATGCCAAGGGTTCACAGGAGAACTCTTCACAAAGAGTTGCTTCCGGGCAGGAGTTCTCTTGGACTTGTAGCCAGGTGAGCATGGTTTGTGCAAGTTCCATAGCAAAATATGGAACCATGGTCCCATTTTTGGTGGAGATGTTCATCTTTGCATGCCCAACAACTTTTGTAACTAGTGTTTTCTCAGTTTCCACATAAAAATGCATTTTCCATTTTTCTAGTGGCCGGAGGGGTCAAAACATTTGTTTGTTGTGAAGTGGCCACCAAGGGCAATGTGCAAAACCTCACTACTCTAATTTTCATGGGTGGGGGACGTACTAGGTGTGCCACATCCAGGATCTTAGGAATTATCTCGGCCTGCAGCCATATAATGAGTTATTTTTGCCCTAAATCCCTTTAAATCCTAATTTCAATTGAGGCTACAAGGAATGCACATCAAAAAAATTGGGGAAAAATACATGGATGTGCCCTGAGGGTGTGGGACCCTAGAAACCAAACCATGGTTCCCAGCCCACCTGGCACACATCGAAGGCAGCGCAAGTTTCACCTAGATCTCGAAGGGGGGCCTAGGGAATTTAGAAAAAATCAAAAAAATGGAAAAACACTGCATAGATTCATGGTGAGTGATGTATCACCTAGGAAAAATACCAAACATGCCATGCCAAGGGTTCACAGGAGAACTCTTCACAAAGAGTTGCTTCTGGGCAGGAGTTCTCTTGTACTTGTAGCTAGGTGAGCATGGTTTGTGCAAGTTCCATAGCACACTACGGAACCATGGTCCCATTTTTGGTGGAGATGTGCATCTTTGCATGCCGAACAACTTTTGTAACTAGTGTTTTCTCAGTTTCTACATAAAAATGCATTTTCCATTTTTTAGTGGCCGAAGGGGTCAAAACAGGTGTTTTTGTGAAGTGACCACCAAGGGCAATGTGCAAAACCTCACTACTCTAATTTTCATGGGTGGGGGACGTACTAGGTGTGCCACATCCAGGATCTTAGGAATTATCTCGACCTGCAGCCATATAATGAATTACTTTTGCCCTAAATCCCTTTAAATCCTAATTTGAATTGGCGCTACAAGAAATGCACATCGAAAAATTGAGGAAAAAATACATGGATGTGCCCAGAGGGTGTGGGACCCTAGAACCAACACCAAACCATGGTTCCCAGCCCACCTAGCACACATCGAAGGCAGCGTGAGTTTGACCTACATCTGGAAGGGGGCTTAGGGAATTTAGAAAAAAATTAAAAAAAAATGGAAAAACACTGCATGGAGTCATGGTGAGTGATTAATCACCTAGGAAAAATACCAAACATTCCATGCCAAGGGTTCACAGGAGAACTCTTCACAAAGAGTTGCTTCCGAGCAGGAGTTCTCTTGGACTTGTAGCCAGGTGAGCATGGTTTGTGCAAGTTCCATAGCAAATTATGGAACCATGGTCCCATTTTTTGGTGGAGATGTGCATATTTGCATGCCCAGCAACTTTTGTAACTAGTATTTTCTTAGTTTCCACATAAAAAATGCATTTTCCATTTTTCCAGTGGCCGGAGGGGTCAAAACAGGTGTTTTTTTGTGAAGTGGCCACCAAGGGCAATGTGCAAAACCTCACCACTCTAATTTTCATGGGTGGGGGGCCTACTAGGGGTGCCACATCCAGGATCTTAGGAATTATCTCGGCCTGCAGCCATATAATGAATTATTTTTGCCCTAAATCCCTTTAAATCCTAATTTGAAATGGGGCTACAAGAAATGCACATCAAAAAAATTGGGGAAAAATACATGGATGTTCCTTGAGGGTGTGGGACCCTATCACCAACACCAAACCATGGTTCCTAGCCCACCTGGCACACATCGAAGGCAGTGTGAGTTTGACCTAGATATGGAAGGGGGGCGTAGGGAATTCAGAAAGAATCAAAAAAATGGAAAAACACTGCATGGAGTCATGGTGAGTGATGTATCACCTAGGAAAAATACCAAACATGCCATGCCAAGGGTTCACAGGAGAACTCTTCACCTGGCTACAAGGAATGCACATCAAAAAAATTAGGGAAAAATACATGGATGTGCCCTGAGGGTGTGGGACCCTAGAAACCAAACCATGGTTCCCAGCCCACCTGGCACACATCGAAGGCAGCGGAAGTTTCACCTAGATCTCGAATGGGGGCCTAGGGAATTCAGAAAAAATCAAAAAAATGGAAAAACACTGCATGGAGTCATGGTGAGTGATGTATCACCTAGGAAAAATACCAAACATGCCATGCCAAGGGTTCACAGGAGAACTCTTCACAAAGAGTTGCTTCTGGGCAGGAGTTCTCTTGTACTTGTAGCTAGGTGAGCATGGTTTGTGCAAGTTCCATAGCAAACTATGGAACCATGGTCCCATTTTTGGTGGAGATGTGCATCTTTTCATGCCGAACAACTTTTGTAACTAGTGTTTTCTGAGTTTCCACATAAAAAATGCATTTTCCATTTTTCAAGTGGCCGGAGGGGTCAAAACAGGTGTTTTTGTGAAGTGACCACCAAGGGCAATGTGCAAAACCTCACCACTCTAATTTTCATGGGTGGGGGACCTACTAGGGGTGCCACATCCAGGATCTTAGGAATTATCTCGGCCTGCAGCCATATAATGAATTACTTTTGCCCTAAATCCCTTTAAATCCTAATTTGAATTGGGGCTACAAGAAATGCACATCAAAAAAATTGGGGAAAAAATACATGGATGTGCCCAGAGGGTGTGGGCTCTAGAACCAACACCAAACCATGGTTCCCAGCCCACCTGGCACACATCGAAGGCAGCGTGAGTTTGACCTAGATCTGGAAGGGGGCTTAGGGAATTCTAAAAAATTTAAAAAAAAATGGAAAAACACTGCATGGAGTCAACTCTTCACAAAGAGTTGCTTCCGAGCAGGAGTTCTCTTGGACTTATAGCCACATCAGAATGGTTTGTGCAAGTTCCATAGCAAATTATGGAACCATGGTCCCATTTTTTGGTGGAGATGTGCATATTTGCATGCCCAATAACTTTTGTAACTAGTATTTTCTCAGTTTCCTAATAAAAATGCATTTTCCATTTTTTTCCAGTGGCCGGAGGGGTCAAAAAAGGTGTTTTTTTGTGAAGTGGACACCAAGGGCAATGTGCAAAACCTCACCACTCTAATTTTCATGGGTGGGGGACCTACTAGGGGTGCCACATCCAGGATCTTAGGAATTATCTCGGCCTGCAGCCATATAATGAATTATTTTTGCCCTAAATCCCTTTAAATCCTAATTTGAAATGAGGCTACAAGAAATGCACATCAAAAAAATTGGGGAAAAATACATGGATGTTCCCTGAGGGTGTGGGACCCTACAACCAAGACCAAACCATGGTTCCCAGCCCACCTGGCAGACATCGAAGGCAGCGTGATTTTGACCTAGATCTAGAAGGGGGGCCTAGGGAATTCAGAAAAAAAACAAAAAAATGGAAAAACACTACATGGAGTCATGGTGAATGATGTATCACCTAGTAAAAATACCAAACATGGCATGCCAAGGGTTCTCATGAGAACTCTTCACAAAGAGTTGCTTCCGGGCAGGAGTTCTCTTGGACTTGTAGGCAGGTGAGCATGGTTTGTGCAAGTTCCATAGCAAAATATGGAACCATGGTCCCATTTTTGGTGGAGATGTGCATCATTGCATGCCCAACAACTTTTGTAACTAGTGTTTTCTCAGTTTCCACATAAAAATGCATTTTCCATTTTTTTCCAGTGGCCGGAGGGGTCAAAACAGGTTTTTTTGTAAAGTGGCCACCAAGGGCAATTTGCAAAACCTCACCACTATAACTTTCATGGGTGGGGGATCTACTAGGGGTGCCACATCCAGGATCTTAGGAATTATCTTGGCCTGCAGCCATATAATGAATTATTTTTGCCCTAAATCCCTTTAAATCCTAATTTGAACTAGGGCTACTAGAAATGCACATCAAAAAATTGGGGAAAAATACATGGATGTGCCCTGAAGGTGTGGGACCCTAGAACCAACACCAAACCATGGTTCCTAGCCCAACTGGCACACATCGAAGGCAGCGCGAGTTTGACCTAGATATGGTAGCGGGGACTAGGGAATTCAAAAAAAATCAAAAAAATGGAAAAACACTGCATGGAGTCATGGTGAGTGATGTATCACCTAGGAAAAATACCAAACATGGCATGCCAAGGGTTCACAGGAGAACTTTTCACAAAGAGTTGCTTCCGAGCAGGAGTTCTCTTGGACTTATAGCCTGGTGAGCATGGTTTGTGCAAGTTCCATAGCAAAATATGGAACCATGGTCCCATTTTTGGTGGACATGTTCATCTTTGCATGCCCAAAAACTTTTGTAACTAGTGTTTTCTCAGTTTCCACATAAAAATGCATTTTCCATTTTTCTAGTGGTCGGAGGGGTCAAAACAGATTTTTTTGTGAAGTGGCCACCAAGGGCAATGTGCAAAACCTCACTACTCTAATTTTCATGGGTGGGGGATGTACTAGGGGTGCCACATCCAGGATCTTAGGAATTATCTCGGCCTGCAGCCATATAATGAGTTATTTTTGCCCTAAATCCCTTTAAATCCTAATTTCAATTGAGGCTACAAGGAATGCACATCAAAAAAATTGGGGAAAAATACATGGATGTGCCCTGAGGGTGTGGGACCCTAGAAACCAAACCTTGGTTCCCAGCCCACCTGGCACACATCAAAGGTAGCGCGAGTTTGACCTAGATCTGGAAGGGGGCCTAGGGAATTCAGAAAAAATAAAAAAAATGGAAAGACACATTGCATGGAGTCATGGTGAGTGATGTATCACCTAGGAAAAATACCAAACATGGCATGCCAAGGGTTCACAAGAGAACTCTTCACAAAGAGTTGCTTCCGGGCAGGAGTTCTCTTGGACTTGTAGCCAGGTGAGCATGGTTTGTGCAAGTTCCATAGAAAACTATGGAACCATGGTCCCATTTTTTGTGGAGATATGCATCTTTGCATGCCCAACAACTTTTGTAACTAGTGTTTTCTCAGTTTCCACATAAAAAATGCATTTTCCATTTTTCCAGTGGCCGGAGTGGTCAAAACAGGCGTTTTTTGTGAAGTGGCCACCAAGGGCAATGTGCAAAACCTCACCACTCTAATTTTCATGGGTGGGGTACCTACTAGGTGTGCCACATCAAGGATCTCAGGAATTATCTTGGCCTGCAGCCATATAATAAATTATTTTTGCCCTAAATCCCTTTAAATACTAATTTGAACTGGGGCTACAAGAAATGCACATCAAAAAAATTGGGGAAAAATACATGGATGTGCCCAATGGGTGTGTGACGAGGGTTAACTCGACAAATGTCCAATACGAAGGACTTAGGATCGGGGGAGTAGGGCGTTGGATGATCTTGAAGGTAAAATTAGTCAAACAAGGTGTGTATCGAAAGTAAATGTAGGTGTCAACTTGGCTTGCTTTCAATCTGTCCCTCAGCGTCCTCTCCTGGCCGCTATATATAGGTGGCCAGGTCTCAAGGATCGGGAGGGGTCCGACACAGATTACAATATCGACAAACGACATGAACTCGTATTTTGACTAGTATTACACTTGGGCCTAGCTTAATGGGCCTCAGGGGTACTCAACTAACGGGCTCTATTATCTATACCCTTGTCAGTAGCCCCCGAGATTCTACCAGAATTGTAGATTCGGGTTGAATCTCAAATCTTCATTTCTTCAACTTGATCAATCTTTCAACTTCTTCTTCATGTACTAAAAAATAAACACTTTTCATTATATCATCTCGCAAGGGGTTTTGATGAACAAGCCTGACAACTCTAACGGATCAAGAGGCCAGTTAACTGTCGGAACAGATACTTGTCACCTACATCAAATTCAATCCCCTTGGACTTGAATTCGGGAAACCGGTCAAACCCATTCTTTTGCCGCATTTAGGACTTACAAAGAATGAATCCCAGTGGTTCTCAGGGTACCCAGTGCGTCCACCAGGATTTTCTTCGCATCGTAGACATGGATAATTACTAGCAGAGCACATCCATGTGCGTATACCAGGCCACACAGGACGGATCCTGGGATCTCACCTTCATGATATGTTTCAATCATGGCATTCGAGTTTTGTCGCGATGACGCAACTCGAGAATCACATGTCGCATCCTTGTTTGACTGTTTCAGTTCTAAAAATATTTGGGTTATTCAACCTTGATTAATATAGACTCCCTCCCGATGGTAGTAATGATGTTGTCCAAGTCTTCTTTCACCTTCTTTGCTCTCTTTATGCATGTAAAAATATCGCCGGGTGCGTGGCCAACGCTCCCGATGGGAGTAGCCCCTGAGGCTATAGTCAAAAACTTGTTTCGAGTATAGGCTCAAATAAATTGTCCCTTCTTTGATCATCAGATAATAGCTTATTTGATAATATCGTCGGGTGCGCGCCCAGCGCTCCCGATGGTAGTAGCCCCCGAGGCTATAGTCGAATATTTTCGGGTATAGACTCAAAAATGATTTTTCTGCCTTGATGCCTCTGTATCTAACAGATTTTTGTCGGGTTCCCTAATCATCACCAATACGCAGAATGTGATACTAGACTTTTTGCCGAATTTCTCTATGAATGTCCATAACTGTCAGGTTGTACTATAATGCTTTTATTTCTCTTTACTCGAAGACTCGTGACGTCATTAGCAGAATCACTCTGTATGTGATTTGACTGGGCGCTGACCGTTGCTCGTGGGCAGCATGGTAATTTTACAGTTTTCCTGCCTGTTAGTGGCCTACCGTTTCTGCTTCTTGCGCCACGTCTCAGTCCATGTTCCTTCATCAGGAAGCTTTATAAGGGGGAGAGTGGGGTTTTTACTGTTTACCAGTTCCTTGATTCTTCCACCGCCACCATTGCTGCAATCCTCGTATGCTTCTAAGCTCATGCGCAGCCCCCGCGCATAACTTTCGTAGATGCGCATCAAGAGCCTTGCCCACAAGAATCAGATGGGGAAGAAGAAGATCACCAACTCGTCGACCAGCTGGGTGCCGTCAGAATTCTCGCAATCCGATCTCACCAAGGCCCAGAAGGAGGGTCTCATCACCGAAGGGGACCAGGTCATCTTCCCCAGCACCGAGCGCATCTCTAAGCCCCCGAGCGGCTACCGGGTGATGTTCATCGCCTTCCTCTTGCGCGGCCTATATTTTCCTGCCCACGAGTTTCTCCGCGGGCTTCTCTTTGTTTACGATGTGCAGCTTCACCAGCTCACACCAAACTCGATTTTACACATCGCTTGCTTTGTCACTCTTTGCGAGTCTTTTCTGGGGATCGAACCCCATTGGATTCTCTAGAAATTTCTCTTCCGCCTCCGCCCTAGTGTTGCTTTGTCGAAGAAGCCTGAGCTAGGCGGGGCTGTTGTTTCCGCCCGCACTGGGATTCATTATTTGGAATTTACCATGATTGCCTCAGTGCAAGGTTGGAAGAAGAAGTGGTTTTACATCAAAGACCAGAAAAACTCTTCTTCTGACCAATACGGCATTGCCCCTTTTGATGCCAACCAAGATCTGAAGAAGTTATCATCGTGAGATTTGCCTCCCACGGAAGCTGAGATGGAGGATATCAAGCCACTGCTAGCTCGCATCTAGGCTCTGAAGAGTGGAAGTGGGGGTGCGCTATTAGGGACTCAGCTGATGTCGTTCTTTCTGCAACGGTGAGTCCAGCCTCTTCAGCATCGTGTTTCCAAACTTTGGTCATATTCTGGCTTGAAAGATTCTTCTCGAGTGTCTGAAGAGGACATAGATAAGAAGGATTTCGACAAGCGAGTGAGAGCTCTAACTACTCTCACCAAAGATCATGACATTCCAGCATTAGCCGCCAATTTCTTCGACTCCGAGCATCCCTTGCCTTCGGTACGCGCTTTTTCACTCATGGGTCTTATTCGCCTTGTTCTTGTAATGTTGCTACTTTGCTGATAGTTTTGTGACTTTATTTTTTGCAGGGCCATAAATTCCTTGTTTCTCGTCCTGCTCTACCAGAGGAAGGACCTATTTAGGCATATCCTATTTCTGCTGCATCCAAAGCCCCTGAGGCTGAGGAAAGTCAGGACGGAGATGATGCCGAAGATTCACTGGAGGGAACTAGCGTGACTACGTCGCCTCCTCCTGCTCATTCAGAAGATCCTACTCTCGACAGGAAGAGGAAACGTGTTGAAGAGCTCATTTCTTCGAGTACCTCCTCTTCCAAAGCTGCTGTCGGGGAGCCTTCTGCTCCCCATGAGGATGAGGAACTTTTCGACCTCTTAGACTCGTGAGTTTTTGCTGACTTGAAATTTTATCTTTTACTTGCTTCCTTTCTTTCAACTTATGCGAAATCTTTGCTTTTTATTCCTTTTGCAGTGACAACGAGAACCCAAAAGGGGAAACTGGCACTGCTCCCGTTATTGATACTCCTGCTTCCGATGAACCGCCCTCTCAAGAGGCCGGTGCGGTGGTGAAGTCGCCAGAGGCCCCTGTTAAGAAGGGTAACCCTCGTGCTTCTAAGTGTCTGAAGAAGGCGGCTGCGATTAGCACTTTCCTTGATACCCATCGATCGGTGACTTCTGCTGATGATGTGAGTACTTCTCCTTGCAGCTTGTTCTTTTACTTGTTTGGATTTTTCTGCTCATGTTTTCCTTTTATAGATTTTGATGAAGAAGTTCGTATCTTTGGGCACTGAATGTGTCGAGTTCCTGAAAGCTGCTCGAACTTCCCAGGGTAAGCTTCTTTACTATGTTATGTCTTCTGCATGTCTCGCTTGTTTTTCCCTGATTCTTTACTTGACTTACTTTTTCCCTTTTCCGTGTTGCAGATGCTTTGGCGACGGCCAATGCTCACATAGCGTCCCTTGAAGCCAAACTCGAAGCTTCCCAAAAAGCCTGGGATGTTGCCACTCCCGCTAAGGCCGCTACTGAGAAGTCTGCTAAACCAGCAGCGACTAAGGCAAAGAAAGCGGAAAAGGCACTTGCTGATGCTAATCAGGGGCGCATTCAGAGAGAGGAAGCCATCACTAAGCGTTTGAACCAAGTTTTGGCTCTTGCTGGTGGTAAGTATCTTTTTGCTCTTTTTATTGTCTGCTTGCTCATCTTGCTGATGGTCACTTATTATCCTTTTTGTTTCTGCTTGAAGAGAAAATTGGGGTATCTTTGGCGCCATTGCAGCCGGTTGATGGAGATCCTCTCATGGCAGCGGTGAATTTGCTTGAGTTGCACTGGATATCTGTCCAGGAAGTCCTCGAGCTGACTCGTCGCATGCTAACGCAGATCTTTGTCAGGTTGTGGCCGAAGAAGAAAGCCGATATGCCCGCTATTGATCTCAAGAAGCCTACCGCCATCTTCGACACCGCTGAAGATCCTATCTTGTCGATGAAGAGCCGCTCGGTGAAGCGAGGCGCCGAAGGGGCTTATTGCCCTTGCCTATTCACACGGCGAGGAGGTTGATTGGGAGAAGGTTAGCTCTTCTCGCAGTCGACCTCTTTTAGAGCTGCTGGGTTTCTTTGAGAAGGCGAAGAAATACGTGCCAGGCATCATGTCAATCATCACTCCTTCGGCGGCTTCTTCGACTTCCACGCCAGCTTCTTCGACTCCTGCAACAAGCATGTCAATGCCTCCGCCGAGCGCTGGTGCTACCTCTTCTGCGCCTACTTCTGCCATGGAGCCTGCTGCTGAGGTGGTGTAGATTTAGCCTTCTCTTGTAGTCTTCTTTTCTTTTGGTGTAGTGAACTTATTCGTGTGTTGCCCAAGAACCAGTCAGGAAACTTGTACTCTTTTGTAAATACTTTTCCTTTATGAAATGTCGTGCTTGATTGAGTTTCTGAGTTGTTTCTTCGTGTCCTTCTTTATTTCTTCCAGCGTGATTGCGCTGGTGGATCGACGAATCTTGGTTGTGGGTCGCCTCCTGTCAACGTGTCTCATGCTGCGACTCCTTCTGTTCCTCGTTCCTCTTGCCGCTGCACTGAGTACCTGTCGAGGATTGCGGACCTCGAAAGTCGTTTGTCTTTGATGAAGCGTCAAGCGAAGACTGCTATGAACCAGGCCAGTAAATCTTATGGTCTGATGAAGCAGGTATCCATTCTTGAGGATAAGGTGTTAGGTTTGGTTGCCCGAGTTATGCATCTGGAAGAGTGTGACTCTTTTCTTATTGATTTCATCAAGTGAGCTTATGAACAACTGAAGTGTAAGTTTCCTGCAGACCATCTCGAAATTTTTGCTGCTATTTTTGCCTTCCATCCTCTAACGAATTTGCGCCTTCCAGGTACCTGCTTACATCCTGCTGATGAGAACCGTCGAGTTGTCGAGTGAATTGCAGCTTTGGAGAAGGTATCAAAAGATGCATCTTCTTTGTGGGCTGACCTAAGGCACCGCAGTGCTGTTGTACTCCTGCAGGATCGTGCTCAACATATTGGTGAGGTTGTATATGGTTGTCGAAAAATCCTTGATGACCATGTACTCTGTCATGCTTCCCCGCAATCCACTACCGGGAAGCTTTACGCAGCTACTTGACGTTTTCAGATCTAGTTAGCAAATTCATCGGCTGATAGAGCTCAATTTGGTGGCTGGTGCCAATTTTGCTCTTGGATGGATACGTAAGTGGCATCCAAGGCTTCATTATAGCTCCATGTCCCTAGGTTTTCCTCAAGGGGGAGTTAGGCTGCAAGTCCATATGGATGTTACACTCCAACCAGCGAGGAGGATTATTGCTAGATTGCTTTGAGAGGATGTCGCATTTTTCCGCGAGCACCATTACTTAAATCCCATAGGAGTAGATGATTCTGATCATCCAATGTTGTGATGCTCGTGTTGTATATGTGCTTTGTATATAGAACGTGAGAGTTTCTATTTTCTGACTTCTTTTGTCAGAAATTTTGTTTTATTCTCAAAGTGTTTATATTGTGTGTTTTGGTGCGTTTACCGCAATTTTGTTTGAAGACACGTAAACTCGAATAGGAGGAACTTTGTCTTTATTTATACTTGTAATGTAAGATACATGGGGTGTCCCAAGAGATCCGGCCAATGACCCATGTTCTGGATCTAGAGGGCATTGCCCTAGAATAGCTCGTGGCTTTTACAGCCTTATTTTTCTACTCTACTTTTTGGCGTGCTTGTTGCCTATGTCGCCGAAGTCTTCTCTTCTTCTCCTATAGGTTTGTCTTGGTCTGACGACTGTACCCGCGGTTTTTTCACCTGTGGCTCTGCTGGGTGCCCTTCGAGTTGTTGTGCGATTCCTGTAGTCACGCTTCTTGCCTTGTCTTTGGGTTCTCCGTAGCTTGCCATTATGCCGAAGTTTTGGGCCATCTTGTGAAATTCCTTGTCGCATAGATCTGATAGCTTGAAGCTTCCTTTTA
The DNA here is from genome assembly GCA_007115705.1 of Dactylis glomerata. Classification (NCBI taxonomy): domain Eukaryota; kingdom Viridiplantae; phylum Streptophyta; class Magnoliopsida; order Poales; family Poaceae; genus Dactylis; species Dactylis glomerata. The sequence continues at coordinate 101,192 of QXEO01001528.1, forward strand.
CTGTGATAATTCCATTGGGTCCTGGCATTTTGAGTACCAGGTATGTATAGTGAGGCACTGCCATGAATCGTGAAAACGCGGGTCGCCCGAGGATCACGTGATATTGTGATGGCCAGTCCATGACTTCGAAGTCGAGCTTCTCTCTTTTGTAGTTTTGTCGATTCCTGAAGCAAACGTTGAGTGCTATTCGACCTAGTGGATAGTTAGCACTCCCTGGGACGATTCCGTGGAAGGAACAGTCAGTTGGTTTCAGGAACTCTAATTAAATGTGCATTGCTCGTAGAGTCTTCGCGTATATAAGATTTATTCCGCTTCCTGCATCCATGAATACTCTGTCGACGTCGTATGTCCCAATTTGGGCTTTGAGTACCAGAGGCGCGTTTCCTGGTCGAAGTACTGTTATGGGGTGATCATCCCTGCTGAATTCTATGGGTTGCTTCGACCAGTGTAGATATTCCGTTGTTGCTGGAGGCGAAGTTACTGCTAGATTAACTTGGCGAGTTATGCTTTTCTCCTCTTTGTTCGACTTTGGCACTGGCTGTATCATTGCTGTGATGTGCCCCTTAGATGGAACATATCCTCCGTCATTGTTGTGTCCCTGGTTCGGCTGGTCTTGACCTTGAGGAACTCCATTGTTTCCTTGTTGACTTACAGGCGCGTTGTTTGTGTTCCCTTCGTATCCTTGCCTCTTTGATTCGGCTTGCTTGTTCAGTGTTGCCTCCTAGAGTTTCAAGAATGTCGTGCAATCTTTCATCGCGTGTCTGGATACTCGTTTCCATCAACGAACGCGGAGTTTATGTAGCATGGTCCGTTTAGCATATCCTCTGGTGATGGGTTGTACTCTCTGGGTTCTTTTGTCTGAATTTTTTTGCTGCTCCCATAGTCTTCTTTTCCGTAGCTATGGTATCCCGAGCTTCTACGGTTGTTCCCTTGATAACTATTGTCTTTGTACCCTGCGGCTACTTGGCTGTGGGAGCCATAGTTATCGTAATTGCGGGATCTCCTCCTTTGGCCTCCATATCCGTTTCCTCTATCATCCTCTGGTGATCGCGTTCGTTTGTTGTTGCACGCATCTTCTCCATCTGCAAACCTGTTTGCTATATCCATTAAATCTGATATTGTTTTCGGCTTGATTCTGCCCACCTCTTCGACTAGGTCTCCTTGCCGCAACCCAAGTGTGAATGCATCTACTGCTCTTTCGTCTGAGACTTCGACTGCTGAATTTTTGATAATGCTCCACCTTTGGATATACGCCCTTAATGTCTCATTGTGTTGCTGTACGCAGGCTTTGACTTCTTCTATGAACGCTGGCCGCGTATATGTCGACTTGAAGTTGCTCGTAAATTGCTTTGTGAGCTCCTCCCAGCTTCCAATTGTTTCTTTTTCTAATTTGCTCAACCATGACCTTGCTGCGCCGGTGAAATGTAATTGCAAACTTTGCATTGCTGTTTCCTTGGTTCCTCCCAATATTTTTACTGCTTGTAGATAATCCGAGAGCCATGACTGTGTGATACGTCTCAAACGTATCTATAATTTTTGATGCTCCATGCTTGTTTTTACACCATTTGCCTTGTGTTTCGTTACACTTCGTGGTGTTTTTATGCGATTTCCGGAACTAACCTATTGACAAGATGCCACAGTGTCAGTTCCCTGTTTTCTGCTGTTTTTGTGTTTCAGAAAAGCTACATAGGAAATATTCTCGGAATTGGACGAAACAAGTTCCAGAAGTCTTATTTTTCCCGGAAGCTTCCCGAAGACCAAAAGAGAGCCGAAGGGGGCCCAGAGGCCGCCCTCACACGTAGGGGGCGCGGCCCAGCCCCTGGCCGCGCCCACCTGGTGTGAGGAGCCCCTGGCTGCCCCCTGACGACGCCCCTTCGCCTATATAAAGCCTCGGGACGGAAAACCCTAAAGGAGTCGGCAAATTTCCAGAAAGAGTTCCGTAGCTCCGCCACCACCGCCGACAAATTTCGGGGGACAGAAGTCTCTGTTCTGGCACCCTGCCGGGACGGGGAAGTGCCCCCGGAGCCATCTCCATCGCCGTCTCCACCATCTCCATCGACCTTGCTGTCTTCTATGATGAGGAGGGAGTAGTTCATTCCCGGGGCTGAGGGCTCTACTGGTAGCTATGTGGTTCACCTCTCTTTCCCATGATGTGAGCTTTGTATCATGTTGAATAAGTAGATGTTACTCTTCTTCATTTTGTGTACTCTAGTGTGTTATTAAAGTAATCTATTCCTCCTGCCATGGTGTAACGGTGACAGTGCGTGCATCATGGTGGTACTTGGTCTAGGCTACGATTGTGATCTCTTATGGATTATGAGAATAATTATCACTATGATAGTTTTGAAGTGATCTATTCCTCCTTTCATGGTGTAATGTTGACAGTGTGTGCACCGTGTTAGTACTTGGTCTAAGTTGCAATAATATCTATCTTGAGTTGTGATTTGATTTGGATATCTCTATGAGTGGTGTTTGTCAAGTACTTGATGAACTTTGAGGAGTGCTTCGTAGCCCTACGCAATGATTAGTGTTATTCAATAGGAGAGTAATTCAGAGTACCATAGTGAAGAGAAGTTATCTATTGGTTCAATTATGTTATATTTGTTGGGAGTGTGTCCACTAGTGAAAGTATGATCCCTAGGCCTTGTTTCCAAGCTTTGCACACCGTTTACTTGCTATTTTGTTAATTGTTTGTTTGCTGCCATTTTTATTCTAGATTGCATTTACTACTTATAATCATTTATACCACTTGTATTTCACTGTCTCTTCGCCGAACTAGTGCACCTATACATCTGACAAGTGTATTGGGTGTGTTGGGGACACACGAGACTTTCGGTATCGTAATTGCAGGGTTGCTTGAGAGGGATAGCTTTGACCTCTTCCTCCCTGAGTTCGATAAACCTTGGGTGATCCACTTAAGGGAAACTTGCTGCTGTTCTACAAACCTCTGCACTTGGAGGCCCAACACTGTCTACAAGAACAGATGCGTGCGTAGACATCAAGCTCTTTTCTGGCGCCGTTGCCGGGGAGGTAAGGTAAAAGGTACTCGCATCCTCCTGTGTGAGTGCTCGGAGTTATTTCCTTTAGATTCTGCAATTACATCTTTTTGTTTCTTGTTTTTATTTTCACTAGTTAGGCTTAATGGAAAACAAAGAGTTCTTTAGTCTTTTTCCTGAGTTTAGATATGAAGTGTTTGAAGAGAAAATTGAAAAACCTTTGGAGCTTAATTTGCATGCTAATAGTGTTGTTAGTATGAATGCTTTGAACACCGTTGTTGCTAATGCTATAGAAAAGTCTAAGCTTGGGGAAGCTGGTTTTGTTAAGCATGATATTTTTAGTTCCCCAGCTTTAGTGGAGAAAGTTTGCTCTGATGATATTTTATCTCCCCTATGTGATGTTCCTATGCCTATTACCTATGTTAGTGATCATGATTGGGAAAAGCACTCTACTTTTGATATTAAAAATCTTTTTGGTACCAATTCTAAGGTTAATAATTTTTGTACCATCAGAACTATCCATGTTCCTTCTTATGATGATATGTTTGATGAGTATGCTTTGCAAAATAGTTGTTCTCTAGCTTGTGATGATACTGAACCTCTAGTCTATGATGGATACGATGATGAGTATAATATTTTTAGTTCACCTACTGTTGAGGAGAAAATTAGTTATGATTACAATATGCCTCCTGTTTTTGATGATTATGGTGATGATAATGATTATTCTATTGAATCTGCTCCTACTACAATTGTTCATGTGGGGAGTATTAATTCTTTTATGCATGTGGCTCATGATAGAGATGCTTTATGTGATAGTTATATTGTTAATTATATTCATGATGCTACTGAAAGTTATTATGAGAGAGGGAAACATGGTTTGATGGATCTCAACAATATTGAGTTTCCCCTCTTTATGTTGCAATTCTTGAAGTTGTACTTGTTTTGCCTTCCTATGCTTTTTGCTTTGCGCTTTTATGACTTGTCTCTTTACAAGACTATTTTTCATAGGAAGTGGTTTAGATTTAAATGTGTTCCATACTTGCTTTTTGATGCTCTCTATTGCTTTAAGTTCCTATATGGCGCCTTTGCCTCAAGCTCTTATATGGCGCCCACATGAGCATCTTTGCAAATTACTGCGCCTAGCTCAAAGGCATTAAAAAAAGCACTCTTGGGAGATGACCCATTGCTTATTTTCAGTACTTTTTCTTTTATTTGAGTCTTGGAAGTTATTACTACTGTAATGACCTCTCCTTATCCTTTTTATTTCGTTTTTGTGCCAAGAGAAGCCTCTAATTTGAGTGAGGTAAGATTTCGGGATGTTGCTGTCCTGAAACAGTTTTCGGTGCTGCACTGTAAAAATTCGTGAAAATTCTCTGTATATCTTTTAGACTTGGGATTTCTTGTGCATATGCCCCAGGTTATATCCAAACTTTCGTTAGTTGAACACTTTTTGATTTGAGCAACAGAAAACCCCTCAAAAATTCGACCTTTGTCAGCTGTTCTGTTTTGACAGATTTCTGCCACTATTCATTTTTGTCGCTTTATCGCTTTCTTTTTGAGTTCTTATGATCAAGGAACCTTTGGGAAAGTTGCTACAGTAGTATATGCTTAATATGTGGTGGTTTTAGGTTGAAACCTGAAGCAAAAAGGGTTGATTATATGTTATGCTTACACTAATGTTGCTAATAGATTTGTGTTTAGTTTTGTATGAAGGAAGTTTTCAAGTGTAGGGATTGGAGAATGATGAGATGAGTTGAAGAATGGACAAAAGCTCAAGCTTGGGGATGCCCATGCAACCCCCAAGAAATATCCAAGAAGTACAAGCGTCAAAGCTTGGGGATGCCCCCGAGGCACCCCTTCTTCATCGGCAAAAATCAGGTCACCTTTCAAGACACTATATTTTTATTGCTTCATGCACTATGCATTTTCCTTGGAGCGTCAGTTATTTTTGTTTTAGTTTTATTTTGTTTTGTTTGATGCAATAAATGGTTAGATCACATCATGTTTCTTTTGGAGGAGATGAACTCGCTTTTCGTTTGCCAAGAACACTCTAGTTTTCACTCTTATCGTTCAACGAGTGTTCTCTTTTTCTGCTACTGCGTTTAGCTTGTATTTTTCACCTTGATTTTTTTTCGGATCTTATTTTATTTTTGCATCAAGGTGTATTTGGACCTCTGGTATATGTTGGTTTTCCTCAAAAGAGTTTCCTCAAAAAGGTTTGAATGGTGTTGGAAAAGAGAAAAAGTTTCATGCAAAAAAGTGGTACAAAAAGGAGTTTGTGTAGACTGCGGCTTAGGCTTTTTCATGTCATGCTTGATGTCTTTCTGATAGTATGCTTAGTGATTTTTGCTGTAGCATGACTTATCTCAAATAACTGAGATTGCTTAATGAGCCTTTGAAAAAATCATGCGTTGTTTTTATCGTTTGGAAGTATTATTTTGGTTTTCTCCTTGATGCTTTATTTGGGTTGACTTGGCGCATGCTCACACATGTTAGACTCATCCAAAGTCGCCAATAGCCTCTATGATCATTTAGTTTTTGACTTTTGATGCCATCTTATGCTTCTTTTAATGTCGCTTTGTCGCTTTGCATGATTATGGCAATTATTGCTCTCTTAGTTGGTCGCTCCCAGTCTTTTGCTAGCCCTCGCCTTGTACTGAGTATGAGCTCTACTCGTGCATCCAACTCCTAAAAACCAAAGTTTTCCAAAGTGTCCACCATACATACCTACTAGCAATTTGCTATTCCAAGTAAATTTGACTTCTTTTATTTTCTCTTCAATTTAAACTCTTACCAGTGTTATGCGAAAATTGGTCAGTAAAGCTCTCACAAACCGAAAGGCACACTTTACTTTTTCTTGTTCTTAAAAATTTGACATTGTGGTCTCTTATGTTGAGTTGTTATGCTTGCAAGTTGTAAGTTGGATACTAGCCCAACCATGCTATCATGGGGCAAGCTTTCAACATTGCACTTCTTATTTGAGTTGATATCGTGATCTTTTGTTTATGGATGCCCGCGGTGTGAAATGAATTGGGAATCTTGTGGGGATCATGGAGTTTGTTTATGTGTTAGGAAAATGCCTGGGCCGCCAATCTAAGCCATGCATAATTCATGGTGGAAATTTGCAGCATACCCATGGTGGACATTCGACGACGCATCTCACAATAAAAAGCTAAACAAATGGCAAATAAAAGAGATGTCGAGGTGTTCATTGTCTGCTTGTCCTGTCATTTTGATGTGGGCTTGTTCCATGTCATCGGGCACGGAGGTACCCCATTGGCGGTTCTCAATGATACATATATACTTACAATGACAAGAGCCTTGCTTGGGACTCTAAGTTGAGTAGCATGAGGTTTGGGTACTCGTATTCACGGGACACGAGGTTTTTAACTTATGATTTGTCAAGCATATGCATCATAATTGTTCTCGCATTAACTCTAACCATTCAAGATGCTTATGATGGGGGCAATGAGAGCTCAAAGCCGGTAAGTACCATAATTTTTGAAGGTTATAAAACTTGCAATCACTGCTTCCCTCCGCGAAGGGCCTTTCTTTTACTTTTATGTTGAGTCACCACCTTCTATCTTTATGCACCTTTAAGAGAGCATAGTTGTCATTCTGAGTATAATGTGCATTGTCCCAAAGTTTATCATTGATTGATTCATGACTATGGTTTCACTTGTTCTTAAATTACTTGTATCTAGTCACCCTCTTAAATTTGAAGGTGTCCTATGCATTTATGTTTTGCTATTCCGTGAGGGACAAGCTGAAAACTATTTGTATGTTTTTCCTTATGATTTGAACACACATTTGACTTTCATTGTTTCTTTTTCATGATCTTTTGTTTGTGTTCATTTTCATGTTATAACATGGTTGCTAAGTTTCTATTATCAAGATTATGTCTTTCATGCCCATGTTTTAAGTTCTTTGATCTCAGCACTCAATGCTTTACCTATATGATCAAGATTGTGATGGTGCATGTCACCTCAAAAATTATTTCTTTTGTTATCACTTACCTACTCGAGGACGAGTAGGAGTTAAGCTTGGGGATGCTGATACGTCTCAAACGTATCTATAATTTTTGATGCTCCATGCTTGTTTTTACACCATTTGCCTTGTGTTTCGTTACACTTCGTGGCATTTTTATGCGATTTCCGGAACTAACCTATTGACAAGATGCCACAGTGCCAGTTCCCTGTTTTCTGCTGTTTTTGTGTTTCAGAAAAGCTACACAGGAAATATTCTCAGAATTGGACGAAACAAGTTCCAGAAGTGTTATTTTCCCCGGAAGCTTCCCGAAGACCGAAAGAGAGCCGGAGGGGGGCCAGAGGCCGCCCTCACACGTAGGGGGCGCGGCCCAGCCCCTGGCCGCGCCCACCTGGTGTGAGGAGCCCCTGGCTGCCCCCTGATGACGCCCCTTCGCCTATATAAAGCCTTGGGACGGAAAACCCTAAAGGAGTCGGCAAATTTCCAAAAAGAGTTCCGTAGCTCCGCCGCCGCCGCCGACAAATTTTGGGGGACAGAAGTCTCTGTTCTGGCACCCTGCCGGGACGGGGAAGTGCCCCCGGAGCCATCTCCATCGGTCTCCATCGCCATCTCCGCCGTCTCCATAGACCTTGTTGTCTCCTATGATGAGGAGGGAGTAGTTCATCCCCAGGGCTGAGGGCTCTACCGGTAGCTATGTGGTTCACCTCTCTTTCCCATGATGTGATCTTTATGTGATTGTGAGCTTTGTATCATGTTGAATAAGTAGATGTTACTCTTCTTCATTATGTGTACTCTGGTGTGTTATTAAAGTAATCTATTCCTCCTGCCATGGTGTAACGGTGACAGTGCGTGCATCATGGTGGTACTTGGTCTAGGCTACGATTGTGATCTCTTATGGATTATGAGAATAATTATCACTATGATAGTTTTGAAGTGATCTATTCCTCCTTTCATGGTGTAATGTTGACAGTGTGTGCACCGTGTTAGTACTTGGTCTAAGTTGCAATAATATCTATCTTGAGTTGTGATTTGATTTGGATATCTCTATGAGTGGTGTTTGTCAAGTACTTGATGAACTTTGAGGATTGCTTCGTAGCCCTACGCAATGATTAGTGTTATTCAATAGGAGAGTAATTCAGAGTACCATAGTGAAGAGAAGTTATCTATTGGTTCAATTATGTTATATTTGTTGGGAGTGTGTCCACTAGTGAAAGTATGATCCCTAGACCTTGTTTCCAAGCTTTGCACACCGTTTACTTGCTGTTTTGTTACTTGTTTGCTTGCTGCCATTTTTATTCCAGATTGCATTTACTACTTATAATCATTTATACCACTTGTATTTCACTATCTCTTCGCCGAACTAGTGCACCTATACATCTGACAAGTGTATTGGGTGTGTTGGGGACACAAGAGACTTTCTGTATCGTAATTGCAGGGTTGCTTGAGAGGGATAGCTTTGACCTCTTCCTCCCTGAGTTCGATAAACCTTGGGTGATCCACTTAAGGGAAACTTGCTGCTGTTCTACAAACCCCTGCACTTGGAGGCCCAACACTGTCTACAAGAACAGACGTGTGCGTAGACATCACTGTGGCTCCTGAGATCCATCATATTTTTGCTGATCATGGGGTAGTTTGAAACCCTTGGGTACTGGCGTGGTGCGAACCCTATGGGTAAAACATGACGCCCCCATCTCCTTTTCGTCGTCTTCGTAGTCATATGCTTTGTTGGGAGTCCTGGATCTTCGGGTTCCTCCATGCTTCGGACTTTTATGTCATCTTGGTGATGGTGTTCTAGATCGTCGACTACCGCTTCTGTGCTGAGGACTGTTATGACGGCATGGTGATCTTGGTTTATGGGTTCCTTTGTTGCGGTATGCCTCCTCCTCTTTTGCTGATAATTTGTTGCCTACCATCTTCAATCCTTGTAGTGCTGCCCGGTGCATATGTTCCTTTGGGTCTCCTGGATTTGGTCGTGTTGTGTGCAGGTATGCTTGAGCTTCCACCAGTGCTGCTTCGAGTGTCTTTGGTATAATGTTCCCTTGCTCGTCGACCGATAGGAAGGATGAGTCGAGGTCTTTGGAGAGGCTTTGCCTTTCTGAGTACTCGAGGTTTTCGAACCTTGATCCATGCCGACGATGCCTTCTACTGTTTGTGTATGACGCGTCGCTACGTGCTTTGTGATAAGCTTCACTTGCTGCAATGGCCGAGTCTCTTCTCTTCTGTATTTCGATCTTTTCTTTTGCTAGTTGCTTCGATTGCTGTCTTAAGGCGTAATGATACCCCAAGAGCATATTCTTGCTGGCGTTTGTTGGTATTGGTGTGTCGTGCTCCACGACTGTTTTGATTATTCTCCACTCATCGACTGATAGTCGAACTTTCTCCCTAGTTGCAAGGGAATCTGCAGTTTCCCCTTCTGCTAGGTAATTTGCCCCTCTGTTTACGTTTGCTGGATTGAGCACTGGATTGTTGTTTTCGTCGAGCTCTTCTGAGTTATCTCCTATAATGGCGAGTACTTGGTACTGATTGTCGAGCTTACTATTGAAGCTTGAGAAGATTGAACTATCATCTTCATGAAGCTCTAATCCTGTCTTCCAGGTGTCTGTTGATTTGTCTGAAGTATCATCATGGCAGATCATGAGGTCTTCAAGCTGAACTTCTAAGTCGAAATTCTCCATGGTTTCATCGCCTTCTGCGATTTTTCCTTCTTCTGTTTCTGCGAAGCTGACCGGCGAGTTTACCTCGCTGGAGGAGCCTTCTGATGATTCCAACATTGCTACTGTCTTGGACTCGCTTGCCGACGGACCCAGTTTTGCCGGATCTGAAAGGCGAATCAAACCTAAAGATCCGACGTGAAAGTTTAGACTTCCGATCGTCAGGTCCATATCTTGGTCCATGCTCTCGAATACTTGCGTGAAATTTGACTGGTGAGGTTGAAAATCGACAGTTCCGAAGGGTATCTGGATTTCATCGACTTCCGGATTGCTGTTGGCTAAAGGCGAAAAAGCTATCGAATTCATGATTCCAATGCCCAGAGTCCCCACGGTCGACGCCAATTGACGAGGGTTAACTCGACAAATGTCCAATACGAAGGACTTAGGATCGGGGGAGTAGGGCGTCGGATGAACTCGAAGGTAAAATCAGTCAAACAAGGTGTGTATCGAAAGTAAACGTAGGTGTCAACTTGGCTTGCCTTCAATTTGTCCCTCACCGTCCTCTCCTGGCCCCTATATATAGGTGACCAGGTCTCAAGGATCGGGAAGGGTCCGACACAGATTACAATATCGACATAAGACATGAACTCGTATTTCGACTAGTATCACAATTGGGCCTAGCTTAATGGGCCTCAGGGGTACTCAACTGTCAGTCTCTATTATCTATACCCTTGTCAGTGTGGGACCCTAGAACCAACACCAAACCATGGTTCCCAGCCCACCTGGCACACATCGAAGGCAGCGCGAGTTTGACCTAGATCTGCAAGGGGGGCCTAGGGAATTTAGAAAAAATCAAAAAAATGGAAAAACACTGCATTGAGTCATGGTGAGTGATGTATCACCTAGGAAAAATACCAAACATGCCATGCCAAGGGTTCACAGGAGAACTCTTCACAAAGAGTTGCTTCCGGGCAGGAGTTCTATTGGACTTGTAGCCAGGTGAGCATGGTTTGTGCAAGTTCCATAGCAAACTATGGAACCATGGTCCCATTTTTGGTCGAGACGTGCATCTTTGCATGCCCAACAACTTTTGTAACTAGTGTTTTCTCAGTTTCCACATAAAAAATGCATTTTCCATTTTTCCATTGGCCGGAGGGGTCAAAACAGGTGTTTTTTATGAAGTGTCCACCAAGGGCAATGTGCAAAACCTCATCACTCTAATTTTCATGGGTGGGGGACCTACTAAGGGTGCCACATCCAGGATCTTAGGAATTATCTTGGCCTGCAGCCTTATAATAAATTATTTTTTGCCATAAATCCCTTTAAATCCTAATTTGAACTAGGGCTACAAGAAATGCACATCAAAAAATTGGGGAAAATACATGGATGTGCCTGAGGGTGTGGAACCCTCGAACCAACACCAAACCATGGTTCCTAGCGCACCTGGCACACATCAAAGGCGGCGCGAGTTTGATCTAGATCTGGAAGGGGGCCTAGGGAATTCAGAAAAAATCAAAAAAAAATGGAAAAACACTGCATGGAGTCATGGTGAGTGATGTATCACCTAGGAAAAATACCAAACATGCCATGACAAGGGTTCACAAGAGAACTCTTCACAAAGAGTTGCTTCCGGGCATGAGTTCTCTTAAACTTGTAGCTAGGTGAGCATGGTTTGTGCAAGTTCCATAGCAAACTATGGAACCATGGTCCCATTTTTGGTGGATATGTGCATCTTTGCATGCCCAACAACTTTTATAACTAGTGTTTTCTCAGTTTCCACATAAAAAATGCATTTTCCATTTTTCCAGTGGCCGGAGGGGTCAAAACAGGTGTTTTTTTGTGAAGTGGCCCCCAAGGGCAATGTGCAAAACCTCACCAGTCTAATTTTCATGGGTGTGGGACCTACTAGGGGTCTCACATCCAGGATCTTAGGAATTATCTCGGCCTGCAGCCATATAATGAATTATTTTTTGCCCTAAATCCCTTTAAATCCTAATTTGAACTAGGGCTACAAGAAATGCACATCAAAAAATTTGGGGAAAAATACATGGATGTGACCTAAGGGTGTGGGACCCTAGAACCAACACCAAACCATGGTTCCCAGCCCACCTGACACACATCGAAGGCAGCGCGAGTTTGACCTATATCTGGATGGGGTCCTAGGGAATTAAAAAAATCAAAAAAATGGAAAAACACTGCATGGAGTCATGGTGAGTGATATATCACCTAGGAAAAATACCAAACATGGCATGCCAAGGGTTCACAGGAGAACTCTTCACAAAGAGTTGCTTCCGGGCAGGAGTTCTCTTGGACTTGTAGCCAGGTGAGCATGGTTTCTGCGAGTTCCATAGCAAACTATGGAACCATGGTCCCATATTTGGTGGAGATGTGCATCTTTGCATGCCCAACAACTTTTGTAACTAGTGTTTTCTCAATTTCCACATAAAAAATGTATTTTTCTTTTTTCTAGTGGCCGAAGGGGTCAAAACAGGTGTGTTTTTGTGAAGTGGCGACCAATTGCAATGTGCAAAACCTCACCACTCTAATTTTCATGGGTGGGGGACCTATTAGGGGTGCCACATCCAGGATCTTAGGAATTATCTCGTCCTGCAGCCATATAATGAATTATTTTTGCCCTAAATCCTTTTAAATCCTAATTTGAACTGGGGCTACAAGAAATGTACATCAAAAAAATTGGGGAAAATACATGGATGTGCCCTAAGGGTGTGGGACCCTAGAAACCAAACCATGGTTCCCAGCCCACCTGGCACACATCGAAGGCAGCGCGAGTTTGACCTAGATCTGGAAGGGGGGCCTAGGGAATTCAGAAAAAAATCAGAAAAATGGAAAAACACTGCATGGAGTCATGGTGAGTGATGTATCACTTAGGAAAAATACCAAACATGGCATGCCAAGGGTTCACAGGATAACTCTTCACAAAGAGTTGCTTCCGGGCAGGAGTTCTATTGGACTTGTAGCCAGGTGAGCATGGTTTGTGCAAGTTCCATAGCAAACTATGGAACCATGGTCCCATTTTTGGTGGAGATGTGCATCTTTGCATGCCCAACAACTTTTGTAACTAGTGTTTTCTCAGTTTCCACATTAAAAAAGCACTTTCCTTTTTTCCAGAGGCCAGAGAGGTCAAAATAGGTGTGTGGGTCCTTTAAATAGACTTTATTTAAAAAACACGCTGTGGAGGCCCCATGGTTTGTGCCCCCTTATTTTGTGCATAGCACATTACACTTTGTTACGTGTACCGCAACGATCCTTTGACTTCGCGCATGTGGGCTAGCGCATGGCCGTTTATACTTGATTAATTTCACGCTTGGGAAATTGGAGAAGTAATTATGGCTTGATAAAGTGGTGGTTCCTGGCCTACAAAATGCGCAGCCAGGCAAGCTCCCGAGCCAGCCAGTCAATCAGCTATCGTTCTTCCTCTTCTTCTTCTTCTTCTTCTTCTTCTTCTTCCTTTTCTACCTCTTCTTCTTCTTCTTCTTCTTCTTCTTCCTGTCACTGCCGTGGATGGGGAGGCTTCCAGGAGGTCGAGGACACGGGGGCGATTGTGGTAGCCGCGGCGGGCGTGGAGGAGGCCGCGACGGTGGTAGTGCTGGGCGCGGGCGCGGTGGCAGTCGTCGAGGAGGACGTGGGTCGGCGGCTGAGCCACCGTCTCTTGACATGTCTAGGGAATCGTCACCCGAGCACTCGTCTGAGCCGTCATCTCAGAGATAGGCATGATTCCTGCCAGGATTCGAGTTCGCCCGGATCCCGATCGAGCGCCAGAACATGGACCAGCTGCGGCTCTCACTCAAGTTCGCGCGACAGCTTACAGGTCATGAACCTACCGAAGTAGGTTTGCGGGTAGCCGGTTGTGCCCGAGGTACCTGGCCCGTCCAGCTGTACGTGGATTCAGCAGACGACATGTACCTTGGGCGTGGCTGGGGTGCCTTTGCCCGCGCGCATGATCTGCAACTCGGGTACATCCTCATCTTCAAATTCAACGGAGTAGATGAGTTCGCCGTCAAGGTCTACGACGGCTATAACTGTCGCAAGACCTATCACATAGATAGCGACGACGAGTTCGATGACTCCGATGAGGAAAATATGTAATTCAAGTATCAGTTAAAATCACTATTTTATTTTAGTTTCATTTCAAAGATTCCCTGTTTGAATGCCATGTCATGCATTGCCAAAAATTAGATTGCACGGGCATGGATGCACGCCGGGTGAGGAGATAGATGTACATGTACGCGTGGGCATGCTCGTCATGTCGCCGCTTAGCTGGGACCCAATGCAGAGTCCCATCGAGTTCAATGCCCAGTCCCATCGTGGCAGTGCGCAGTGAAAAAGCAAGGGGCTACTACTGCCTATTCGTTTGTACCTACGGTGATCCTTCGTCGACAAGGTACCAAGGGCTACGCTTAGATTCAAACGAATGACCGAGATTGCTTGAGGTGGTGCCCAGGAGGGGGTATTCAATTTGCGATCACCAAGTTCCTTGCCACAGGCTCACATGTGTATTTCTTTATTGTAATCACCCTGCGGGTCCAAAAAATCCTTATCAAATACTCCCCCCTTCAGAAATATAAGATGTTTTAGTTTTGTGAAATGAATATATCTAGACAATTTCCTTCAAGAGATGCTGGTAAACTTAAAAATCTTTGGTTATTTATTCGTGTTGCATGTAGTACATATTTATGAAATACTTGGGGTGTGGGGCAGTAGCAATCATTCATCCTTTCTTGTCACTCTAGCTAATGCTCAGTTCATTATTATTATTATTTTAACTATTATTATTATTAATTTATTAGTATTATTATTATTATCTGGTCACTCTTTTGTTAATGATATCCTCTTTGGGTTGATGCAGGCGCTAGATACACCCGTGACATTACATGGATCAACATACTTTGTTATTCTACTCGATGGGCTTGCAAGAGGTGTGTACACTATTTATAGTAACACTTCAACAGACATTTGCATATTATAACTATTTGTTCTTCTCATGGGCAACAGTTCCTTTTCTTGAAACTTCAGCCTAATGCCATTGGAAAACATCGTCGACTAAATTTTTTCCAGAGTGATAAAGATACTTGAGCTTACATTTGTTCTGTTCATAGGTTATATATATATATAATGAGATGGTATCCCTGGGTGTACGTACTCCCACGTTCAATATACCACATAGATGAGTCAATTATACCTATTTATAATTTTTAATATACTTCATCAGTTAATACTAGATACCTCAAAGTGAGTTTTATGAAAAATTTCATTTAAGTCTATATACCTCATATTATTTGCGTACATACTGCATTTATGTACGTAAAAGTGATATATTAAAAAAAAGTAAGGGTTCCGATGGAATTTTTTGCATACTACTTATATTGAGGTATATTAGAATAATTAATGAGGTATATTAAAAATGATAAAAAGGTATAATACCCTTGTATATGAGGTATATTGAATATGGGAGTATGTACACCCAGGAGTATATAAGATGAGTCATATATATATATATATATATATATATATATATATATACATATAGAGTGTGGATGTAATACCATAGTAAACCCTAGTGGATGCAATCAGAACCTTTCAACTGCTTTGAGATCTGCACTCTTTTCCACAAATAGAGTCAATTCTTCTAGTTTCTACATTTCAGATTACCAAAGAGACAAAGGGGACCGGTACCTTTCCTCTTACACATTGTCAAATGGGGAAACCTACTCTGATATGGTCTGTTACATGCATGCAGCCTTTTCCTTGAAACCCGGTCATGCTGGGCCACTTTCTCGTTGCACGCAAGGTGTCAAACCCTTTATGTGAGCTGTTTGCCGTAACGGAAAATTCAAATTTGTGTGGTCCTAGTTCTATTTTGGTCCGGTCCCATATCACCTTTCAGAGCAGGGATGGAATAGAATGGAAATGGGGTCAGCCTGATTCTCGTTTTGTTCGTTCTCCATGCTTCCAAATGAAACGTTTCAGTTAACCTGTGATTTTAACCGCTGCCTGGGCCATGGCCACATCAGGACCCGATGCAGTCAACATCAGCGAGCACAATGGACACGTCGGAAATAAGCCCCCTGCAGCCAGCGCCGGTTCGCTTAAACCCTACATATAAAATGCACGAGAGTATTTCGACATGATTTTCGTAAAAGGAGCCACACATGTTTGATAAAGGTACCTGAGCAAAATTGCAATGGTTCTAGATGGTCACCTGAAAGGTTCTAGTTTAAATTTGAGTTATTTCAATATTTGCTTAGATACTCATTTAAGCATACTGAACATGACATGATCATACTCCTAGAATGTTTAAGAGCTATTTCAACCGATACAATTATTTTGACAAAGTGTGATACATGCAAATTGAATTAGGGGTGTGTAAAAAACCTTGACGTTTGCAGCGCCATAGCCCGTACAAGTGGTTGGACTGATGGCCAATGGTCCGCACAAGAACAAAAGACATGCTTCATGAGGATTATTTCTCACATATTTAAATTACTCCTTGCTTACTCCATTGAAATTATATATCAGATGGTAGATGCTTGTGCATCTAACATGCACTCCTACATAACTTGGACTACAATAAACTAACCAATAAAATTGTTAAACAATGGTCCTTATATAAAAGATCAACGGTGCCTGTGTGTTTGTCAAATGGTTCCAGGCATACATTTAATCGGTACCAGTGTGTTTGACAAATGGTTCCAGGCATACATTTAAAGAGTGCCATTGTGTTTGACAAATGGCATAAATACATGAAAGTTTTAGAATGCTCATCAGAAAATTTGAGTTATTCAGAATCGGAACCAACATGATCTTTGGCACATACACAGGTAGAACAATGAGACAGGGAAGAAATTTAGGAACATTAAGCAAAAGGACAGTATTTGTCAAATGGTTCCAGGCATACATCTAAATGGTGCCTGTGTGTTTGTCAAATGGTTCCACGCATGCATTTAAACGGTGCCTGTGTGTTTGACAAATGGTTCCAGGCATACATTTAAACGGTGCCCATAGAATTATATGCTGAGGAAAATTATCCCTTGTTAGAGTAGCTCCAGCCCCTACTCTAGTTCAAATTTGAGTTATTTCAATGATTGATTAGAGTAGCTTCTATATCTTGTACAGGCCTCAGAGCTTTTGTTCTGTAGAAGCAAATAGGCATATATTACACAAACTGATAAGGAAAAGAAAGTGTCACATGAACTAACATGATATATTTATCAACCGGACAAACTTGACAATGTGTGATACCTGATGAGCTTTAGATTGAAGTGTCAAGACTACAACACTGTGCTCTAGGGCAACAACGCCATGGCAGCTTCTAAGGAGATCTATTTATATTTAGCTCTGGGCGAAGCCGATGGAACAAGAATTTCAGGAGCACATCGCTGTTATTTTGATCTGCATCGGAGAAAGAAAAAAAGCATCATCAGATCCTCCTGTAGTCTCAAAAATGCCAATCAGAACCAATTAATTTCATAAATCAACAAATCAAAAGTATCTCTACATGAGCCCTCCAGAATCAGTGTCGAAGGACAGCGAATCAAGTGCTAGAAGAGGCACTAACCAATCGAGGAGCATGAGTAGAGGGAGCGGCGGCTCGCCGGGGTGTCCAGATCGAGCACGAGCAGGAACACGTCCCCGGGGGAGAGACAACGCCGGCCGGGCCCGATGGCGGCGGTGGGGCTCGGGCCCGATGGAAAATGGAGGGTCGGCGCCCGGTTCGATCCCGTCGAAGCTCGCTCGGGGCCGGTGCTTCGTCGGCCTTGGAGGGTCGGCGCCGGCCAGGCCCTGTGGATGGAAACTTCTCCGCCTCATCGCCGGCAAGCCCCAACAGCTACATGCACCGGCAAGGCCCTATGGCCGTTGGTGGGGAGGCGGATTACGGAGGGGATAAGAACGGGAGAGAGAGAGAGAGAGGAAGACGGTGTGGCCCTATTCTTCAGGCAGGAACAGTGTGCATCGAACAGAGGAGGAACGGTGTGGTCTGGTTGCGGTCACGGGAGGGAGAAGTCAGCAGGCCCTAGTGCTTGACATGGGAGCAGGCCTACGATCTGCCACGCGCAGGAATCTTAGACCAGGCCTCACCAAAGAGGAAATATGAAACGATCGCATACAAATCAGTAAAAGAAACAAGGCAAATTTTCATCTTGCCTTAACTTGGAATCTCATAGCATCATCAATGGTCCAGATTGGCATGTCCGCAGAGTTGTTACGTAAGAAAGCTTTTCTCTCTCTCTCTCTCTCTATATATATATATATATATATATATATATATATATATATATATATAACCAGGGCACCAAGTGCCTGGGCACCATGCTCAATACATACAAAATACGTGATGTTTTGTACATACCCCGAGGTATGTACAATTTGTACATACTTAGTAGACATGAATGGGGTATGTATACCCTAGGTATGGTGTTTTTTTGGCATATATACATTGGGTATGTAAAAATACGTATATATACGTAACTTGGGTATATATATATTGGGTATGTGTATCTCGGGTATATGTATCTTGGGTATGCATATCTTGGATATGTATAAGTTGGGTATACGTATCTTGAGTATATATACCTTTGGGTATGCATAATTGTAAGCAAAACGTACGTATTTGAGGCATGGTGCCTGGGCACCTTGGTGTCCCATATCAGCTCTCTCTCTATATATATAGAGAGAGGACTCATCTTATATACTCCTGGGTGTACGTACTCTCATATTCAATATACCTCATATACAAGGGTATTATACCTCTTTATCATTTTTAATATACCTCATTAATTATTCTAATATACCTCAATATAAGTAGTATGCAAAAAAATTCATTGGAACCCTTACTTTTTTTAATATATTACTTTTACGTGCATAAATGCAGTAAATATGCAAATAATATGAGGTATATAGACTCAAATGAAATTTTTCATAAAACTCACTTTGAGGTATCTAGTATTAACTAATGAAGTATATTAAAAATGATAAAGAGGTATAATACCCTTGTATATGAGGTATATTGAACGTGGGAGTACGTACACCCAGGGATACCAAACGCTATTCAGCACCCAGGGTGCAGAATAGTTATTCTGCAGCCAACGTATTTTTATGTTGTTATAAATAATAATTTTAAGTTTGCATACTAATAATTACGATCGTATTGACTCATAACAAAAAAAAAATTGACATAAAAAACATAGTGTATGAGTCATTACAGTGTAAAATAACACAAAAATACATATTTTACATCTTATTTTTTTTACGACATGTAAATAATTTTTTATGTCATTTTTTATTTTTTCTTATGTTTTGCTCGACTTCCGAAGTAAGTCAAAATTTACGTGACATAAAAATCATCTACGGTTGCAAAGATAGGGGGTGGGTGTCAAATAGCGCGACTCTATATGCTAAAGATATTTTGCATGTGTGCTGTCTAAAAATGTACTCCTCCCTCCATTCCATATATGCTAAATCAGTGATAACTAATATGGAATGGAGGGAGTAATTGATTTACATTATATGGGTTTGAGTTCTTCATAGCTAATTGTGCTTTCAAATAGTGCTTACGTTGATTCAGAGGAGACATATTGAGCAAGTAAAGGTCGTACTTCCTGCTGTCCTTCGAGTCATCTGTGCTTCTATATCAGAGCCTGATGTGGAGCATGGCAAGACTGCTGTTGATCTGTTCAATTCAGCCCTTGGAATCGGCATCGCCATTCAAGAAATGTGCAAAACAATGGTTTGTTGATTTATGTACAAATCTGTTGACCATGACCTATTTGTTCTAATTGATTCTGAGAATTTTTTGTGTTCACTATAAGGTCGGCCACAGGAAAGAAGAGCTATGTTCTATACTTGGTCTATATGCTCTTCAGAACATAGTGAGTACAAAAATTGATGTTTCTAGAATATCCTGTTACATTCACTTCAATATTCAAAACTCTTTGCAGGCTCTTGTATCAGAAAGCACACATCAGAATATTCTGCATACTTGTGGTTCAGTTGTTTTTCAGCATTCTAAATTTCTTACGTTTTGTGGGTTCACCTATTTGGGTCTTTTAACTGGTAATGATGTGACCTTAGCCACCAATAAGCTTTCTAAAGGTGATTAACTCATCCAAATTATTCTCTTTTTTCTGGTTCCTTGGAATTGTATATTATGTTTGCTGCAATGCTAACTGATGCATTTGTTTTCAACATGATGTTGAAGAGGATGATGATTTTCTGGGCTGCTTTTCTTTTGCTGTGGATGGTGCAAGCCTTGTAGGTTTGATAATAATCCCTACAACACCACTTTTACTATTGTTTCGATGCTGCCTGTTCACATTCCTGAGCTATCTTGCAGTTTTGTGGACCTCTATACATGATGACATGTCAAAATTTGCTGGGGCGGAATTGGAATCAGCAGTGAAGCAAGTTCGGGACGATTATACTATGATATGGGAAGCAATTAACACGTTTAGATATGTCTTGTCGTCAGTTAATTACCCATGGGTAATCAAATCTCACAGTATAGACTTATTGTTGACTTTAGTTGATCATAAGTGTAGCGAGGAAACCAACAGTCATGTAGATTTCCCATATTCAACTCAATTTTTTGCGACACTCAAGGTAATTCTTGCACTTTCTTATAAGTGTGTGGAACATATTCAAATCTATGTATTAACATTTTAAGAATATCCACAGGCCATTGAAGGAGTCATGATAGCTACCCCAGATGCATTGATGCGAAAGAAAGCTTTTGCTGCTCTGAAAAGGGTATGTAGCTTCAATTCACTTCTTGTGTGCAAGGAGATGACTATTAGTCTGATGAGAGTCTGTTTTAAATATCATTGTCCATAGATTATATATTCATTTCATTATAGTCTTGTGTGCAGTAAATATGATAAGTTAATTTATTGTTATTTATGCTTGTGAAATTTTAATATAACAAAATAGTTATATTCAATAACACTCTACAGTCCGTGGTCTACTGTGGCACTGGGTCCTTTTTTAAATATGTGCAGTCTGTTTTGTAATCGTGAATCTTATCAGGTTATTTCTTTCGAGAATACACCCCAGTAGGTGTATTAATCGCATAGAAGAGGCAACGCCGAAGACCGGCAAAATGCTACCAACAAGAGGTGGTAGCTCCTCGAGTCTAGAGGAGTTACTCTCCCTCAATCCACGGCACCGGCTCTGCAAAGCCAAACGCGTCACTACGGTAGAGCCTAGCTAGACGCCACCTACCAAATTCCTCCCTAACTCTCGCCACGATAGCCTCTACATCAGTTCTAGCCCTATTAAACACCACATCATTACGGTGCCGCCAAATGCACCAGAATACCAGGATGATAGACGTCCAAAGGTCACGCTGCAACGCCTTGGGACAAGGCCGAGAAGTCCACCACTCCAAGATCCCAGTACCAGCCATGGGCAGCCAGTCGAGTCTGTCCCAGAGGTTGAGAGCCCACGCCCAAACCTGACGGGCTACCACACAACCAAGGAGCAGGTGTTGAAGCGTTTCTGGCTCCTGGTCACAGAGCGGACATGCCGCGGGCCGAGGCAATCCACGACGTTCTAACCGGTCAGCGGTCCAGCACCGATTCTTAGAAACCAGCCAAGCGAAGAACTTACAGCCGTATGGGGCCCTAGATCGCCAGATCATGGTGGCTGTAGGGAACCGGGTCTGACCATCAAAGAAGGCTCTATAGGCAGATTTTGATGAGTAGACCCCATCGCTCGACCAACACCACCGAAGCGTGTCCTCCCGCCCAGGCGAAAGACGAACCATGGTGAGGATCTGCCAGAGGGTGAAGAACTCCCCCAAGGCCGCTGCCCCTAGGTCAGGCCCACAGTCACGTAACCACAAACCGGAGAGGCCTTCCTTGACCGTACGCATTTTCGCTACGCGCACCGAAACCAAGGCCGCCAGGTTGGGGGCGATGTCCTCAACCTTGGCGCCATCTAACCACCGATCTCTCCAGAACTTTGCACGCTCACCATCGCCCAACTGAACCAGGGTGGCCGCATCAAAAAGAGCCAGGGAGGTGCGGGGGAGCTGGAGATCGAACTCTGCCCATGCCTTGGTGGGATCTGTCCATTGTAGCCACGCCCAACGGCAACGTAGAGCAAAGTTAAGGAGGCGAAGGTTAGGAATACCAAGTCCCCCAAAGCACTTGGGAGTGGTGACCTTATCCCACGCCACCAAGCAGTGGCCACCATTCACCTCCCTACGACCCTTCCACAAGAAGGCACGACAGACCTTGGAGAAGGCCTCAAGAGTCTTTGGTGGCACGTCGAGGGACATCAAAGCGTGAACCAGCATGGCCGAGAGAGTGGTTTGGACAAGAATTGTCCTACCACCCCTGTTCATGAGCTTGGCACACCAGGGTTGCAGCCTCCTGACCGCATTGTCCACCACAGGCTGGAGCTGAGCCGCAGTAACTTTGCGGATGCACAGAGGCAGCCCAAGATATCTACAAGGGAAGGAAGCCACCTCACAGCCCAGGATTCCACGCGCCAGCTCCACTTGCTCAGGGGAGCACCGAATGGGATGGAGAGAGCATTTCGCAAGATTGGTGCGCAAACCAGAGGCCATGCCAAAGTCATCCACAATGGCCGAGCAGGTGTGGAGATCCACCGCGGTCGGCCGAAGGAAGGTAACCACATCATCGGCGTACATCGAGGTACGATGTCGTAAGCCAGAGTTGGCGAGCCTCGACAACAAACCATCAGACGCCGCCTTCTCAATCATAAGGTGTAGCACATCCATGATCGAGTCGAAAAGAAGCGGAGAAAGGGGGTCCCCTTGCCTCAGTCCACGCCGGTTAAAGATAAGGTCACCGGCAACACCATTCACCACCACTCGAGTAGAAGCTGTTCCCAACAGCCCACAGATCATGGATATCCAACGCTGTCCAAACCCTAACTTGACCATCACGTCGAGAAGGAAGGCCCAGTCCACTGTGTCGAAGGCCTTGGTGATGTCAAGTTTCAGGAGAATGGCATCAGTTTTGAGGCGGTGCAGCTTTCGAGCGGTGAATTGCACTAACTGAAAGTTGTCATGGAGACAACGCCCACGAATGAACGCGCTCTGATGCGGACCCACGATCTGCGGCATGGTCGGCGCCAGTCGAGTCGAAAGAACCTTGGCCACCAGCTTGGCCACACTATGAATGAGACTGATCGGCCTAAAGTCCTTGACCTCTACGGCATCAGCCTTCTTCGGGAGAAGAGCAATTAAGGCCTGGTTCGCCACATGGAGACCCCTAGAGTCACCTCTCCATAAGGTCTCAAACGCATCCATGACATCGGCCTTGATGATCGGCCAACATGCTGTGTAGAATCTGCCGGTGAAGCCATCAGGACCCGGGGCTTTGTCCAACTCCTGCGAGCGGATCACCCCCCACACCTCCTCCTCAGAGAAAGGCACCTCCAGCTCGGCCAGATTGTGAGTCTGCATCCCCAAAAACTCGAGGTCTAACCCAAAACCACGCTCCGGGCTGGATCCCAGGAGCTGCTCATAAAAGGCGTCAACGGCCTTTGCTTTCTCATCTTGGTCTGAGATGAGTATTCCGTCCACTAGAAGATGCGGTATGAAGTTCTTCCTCCTCCGGTGATTAGCATGCAGATGGAAGAACTTGGTACAAGCATCTCCCTCACTCAACCAGTGGATCCTAGAGCGGTGACGGGCAATGGTGCGCTCCAACGACGCGAGACCTAAAAGCTTCCTCTTCAAGAGGCGACGAAAACCACGCTCCTCCAAAGAGAGAGCTCTAGACTCCATAGCCACATCAAGTCTGAGGATGAGCTCGTTAGCCACCAAAATCTGAAGCTTATTGTTGCCAATGAACTTGTCATTCCAACTAGTCAACGCTTTAGCCGTGGCTGAAAGCTTCGCCGCCAACCGTTTGAACGGGTTCGCAATCGGTGGAATAGAGGCCCAGGCTCCCTCCACGGTCTCAAGGAAACCCTCAGCCTTAGGCCAGAAGGATTCAAAACGAAATCTCCTACCAGAACGGAACTGAAGAGCGAGGTTGAGGAGCAAAGGGCAGTGATCTGACGTAGAAGAACTCAAGGCCAAGAGAAATGAGGTGGGGAAGGCCACTTCCCAGTCCACGGTGGAGAAAACCCTGTCGAGGCGCTCAAGTGTCGCCCTCTCACGCTCATTGGACCAAGTGAATCGACGACCGTTGAGGTAGAGCTCCTTCAACTCAACCTCGACAAGCAGCCTTCGAAATTTACCCATCATGCGACGATTCAGATTCGCATTGTTTTTATCTGCCGCGTCCACAATCAGGTTAAAGTCACCTGCGACAACCCACGGACCTGGATGAAGGTCCCTCACATCCTTAAGCTCACGAAGGAAGAGGCATTTGTCCGCATCCGACTGGGGCCCATAGACACCGGTGAACCACCACCCAGCAAGACCGACCCCTCCCACACGAGCAGTAATCGCATTATCAGAGAGGTGGGGGTTGGAGATTGTCACCACATCAGACTTCCAGGCAAGGAGGATACCCCCCCGAGTGCCCACCGCCGGAAGGAAGTAGAAGCTATCAAAGGCCCTCCCTAAGCAGCGGTCCACAGTAGCACGTGAGACCACCTGTAGTTTGGTCTCCTGAAAGCACACCACGCTCGCACCCGAGAGCAACACCAACTGATAAATAGCATCACAACGTGCAAGCGAGTTCAGACCACGCACATTCCACATAAGCCACGAGATACTGGGATCCGACATGATGAACTAGAATAGATATGACAGGACTCGATGAACCAACTAGAGCTCAAAGCACCACGACGTCCTCGACCTCATCCACAAGCGGGGCAGCCTCAGGAGTCCAACCAAAGAGAGCAAGGCAGGCCACGATATGTTGTTGTGTCATGGGCTTGGAGAAGAGGTCGATGTAGGCTGCCAGCGCATCCTCACCGATCACCTCACCCTCACGGGCTATGCCCAGACGCAGCATGAGCGCCTTCTGCTGGCGGCTGATCGGAGTACCAGGCGCGAACCTGCCCGCCACGCGAAGGCTACGCCGGACGGCCGAGGGAGGCGTGCGCTTCCGCCTCGCGCGCTTGGGAGCAGGACGCGGGAGGAGGGCGGTCTTGCGTGCATGACAGCGATCGCGGAAGGAGGCAAGCCGCATGGAGAGATCCGTAGAGGGGGGAGGCTGCCGCGATGCTGCATCACCGACCGGCTCGCAGGTGGCAGGAGCGACATGAGGAGTAGCGCTGCTGGCAGGAGCGACAGGAGAAGTACCAACCACAGACAACGATAGACTTGCCGGCCGATCCACGCCCACACTGGGCTCCACGTCCGAGAGGACAACCGAGAACATGGGCAACTTGTTCGAATCCAGCCCAAAACCGGGTCCCTTCCCAGGCTTTGGAGGCGCAGCCCAAGAATCATCCGAAGCAGGCGAGTCAGGCCGCAGAGAGTCCAGCTCTGGCCCAGAGCAGAGGCCTGGCCTAGGATCATGACCCGCATCCACCAACCTTTGGAGTGAAGGGAAGCTCTCCGAGCGAGATAGCACACGCCCACGCCAGGGACCACGAGCAAAGGATTGGCTGCTGCTGGACCCGGAACCCTCACCCCAGGGATGCTAAATCTGCAGCTTTTGACCGCTTTGCGCTGGGGAGGGCACCACCTCCATGTCGCCCACGTCGTCCAGTAGCGAGCCGACGCCCATGACCGCACCTTTGTTGACCGCCACATCAGCCTCCCCATCACCACGCAGAGACGGCCATGGAAGCACGGAAGTGGTGTGACCGAGAGCCACCCGCCGCTCCCTGCCACCACCCCAACGCCGCTGCGAAGCTGCGCCACCAGGAGGATTCGGCAGCCGCTCCGCACGAGGCCCACGCGGTTCTCCCCTAGGGGTTCCGCCATCACCAAAACCGCCGCCGCCGCTGGCGTCACCGCCATCCTCGCCGTCATCCAGACCACCACCACCTGGCGCCGGCCAGTCCAGAGAGGGCATGGTGTCCTCGAGACGAACAAGGTGAACAGTCGCGTTGAACTCCAGAAACGCCACCTCTTCCGGAACCAGAGCTTCGGGCGGTGCTAGAAGATCGTCGTCGTCGTCTCCGTAGAGAAGGGGCTCAGCAAGCCACATCTGCCTGGTGCGCGGCAGGGAAGAGGGGGCGTCCGTCCACTGCCGTGACCCTGAAGCGACCCAT
The DNA here is from genome assembly GCA_007115705.1 of Dactylis glomerata. Classification (NCBI taxonomy): domain Eukaryota; kingdom Viridiplantae; phylum Streptophyta; class Magnoliopsida; order Poales; family Poaceae; genus Dactylis; species Dactylis glomerata. Next base: position 126,993 of record QXEO01001528.1, read on the forward strand.
GTCGGAGCGCGTCGCCGTCTCAACGCCGATTCGCTCGACCCACGCTGTCGGGCCCAAGACAGAGCGCACGGTGGAGATGTTCCATGCAATCGGTGGGATGCCGACGATCTCCATGTGAGCTCTGTAACGAAACGAATGCCTCGTCGCCTGCAGCTGGCGATTCCAGGGGCTGCAGCGAAGGGCAAATCCACGCCCGTCCAATGGGCTAGCATCCGCCACCAGGTCCCGGCGCGCCCTCGAGTCGAAGACGAGGAGGAAGTCCGCCGGCCAGAAGCGATGGACAGAGAGGTGGCCATCCATCTCCGGGAAGCGGGACAGCACCGCCCCAGAGACCGTCTCCACGCTAATGGATCTCCTGGTGCCAGTGACATAGGCCACGAGACTCCATCGCAGCGCCCGCTCGGAGTCCTCGACCTCCGGCGTGCGATAGATGATGCATCGCTCCATCGCCGGCCGTACCGCAGTGACACAGCTTCCATGCACCCCGCCAGGAGGCACCACTGCCGCCTGCGCACGAGCAGCGCGCTCCTGGTCCGCACGCTCCCGCGCCGCAAGCTCGACGGTAGCGCGCTCCCTGGCAATCCGCTCCCGCTCTCTGTCTTCCAGTTCGCGCGCACGGCGCGCGCTTGCATCTTGCTCGCGGGCGGCCAGTTCCTGCGCCGCGCGCTCGCGGCTTGCAGCCTCCACACGCTCGCGCTCCAAGCGCTCGCGCTCACCACGCTCGCGCTCTAGACGCTCGCGCTCGACACGCTCGCGCGCATGCTCCGACGGCCAAAAGGCCTCACCTTTGCCCACATCTCGACCACCAAGGCGCTCGCGCAGCGGCGTGGCACGCTGGGGCGGCGCAGCCGGAGGAACGCGCTCGCCTAAGCGCTCCCGCACCGGAGTAGAACGTTGCGTCGGCGGCCGCGGCGGCGCACGCCAAGAACCTGACGCCGCCGAGCGGTCCACCGGCGACCTCTCCCGCGGCGGCAGCTGCGCCCTGGACGGGCCTGGCAGCAGCGCCGTGCACTCCCTAGCCACATGATCATCGCCCTTGCACTTCAAACACTTGGTCTTCTTCCAGCACATGCCGGCGACGTGCCCCGGCTCGGCACAGTTGAAGCAGAGGCCGGCCAGGTCCCGCGGCATGCCGTCCGGAATCGTGAACGACGGCAACGGGCCGCCAACACCACCACGCCGCTGCCGCTTCTGGCCGCGGCCATCTGCCTGCCACGCCCCACCAGCAGGCCGCGATGGCGCCTGCGCCTGGTTAACCACCACCAGCGAGGCCAACCGTCGAAAGGGTGGCGGGCGAGTACTGGACGCCGCCACCGGAGCCACCACAGGAGCCACCGCCGGCGGAGGGGAGGGAGACCCGTCGCGCACCACGTCGGAGTAGGACCGCGCCGACGAGATCCCCTCCGATTCGTCCTCCTCATCAACGATGTCGGACCACCGCTTGGACCTGGATCCAGAGGCCATGGCGAGGGCGCCCGACGCGGAGGAGAGCAGGGGGACTAGCTGAGGAGGGGGCGGAGGCAGCAACCGAGGCCGGGGTGGCCGCCGGCGCGGGAGGAGGGGCCCGGAGCCAGGGTGGCTAGCGGCGGCGCCACACCTTATCAGGTTATTTCACTGGTGCCATCCGCTCAGAGGTTTGACATCTTACAGGCTCTAATTACGAATAGTATGTTCCCCTCCTTGGTAAGAAGACTTTTCATATCCACTACTCTTTGGAATATTTGAGAGCACCAACTTGTTGATGCCTGAGATGTATATGTAGGCAAAGAGACTATAAATGAATAGTCAACATTATGGACTTCAGTTCTCAGTTCCTTCATCTAACAGTATCCAATTATAACTTATTTGGAATGGTGGAAACATGCTGGTTGACGATTTGAACTTCATTTTGTAACTCCATTCTTCAAATCATGGCTTGTGTTCTTTCAGACTGCAATTCTTTTGGATCTGGTGAAGAACGAGGTTTTGAGAGAGAGTCGTCGAGCTGATCAGGATGTCATTGAATCTGATCGATCACAACATGCTGGGGTATCACCTCCTTGGGCTTCTCATGCGCTTGAGTTAGTTGAGCTGATCTTGAGGCCTCCAGAAGGTCGTCCTCCTTGTCTGCGTGATCACAGTGAACAGGTACCCTTTTCTTTTGTTCTAAACTACGTTTGAAAGAAACAAAAGTTGTGCACAGAGGTGATTCCTCAGCGTTGCCAATTGGCTTGGTGAGATCCCTCAAATTAGTAATTTGACGTGTCTTGATTACACAACAAATAGTTATATACGCAGCACAGTTTTACCTTAACTTTCTGCATGTGAGTTGTGATCGAGGATTAGTTGTGGAGTGAAACTTATTATGTTTGAGGACTACATAGACCAAATTGACCTTGGTTTAAGTGGACGCTTTCCTAGCTATATTTTCTTCACTCGTTTAGCACAGGAATCTAGTAATTCGTTTGTGTGGTGCTTTGTTATACATGCTGGATATTTATTAGAGTAGATGCATCGACTTAAAAATGATGTTGCAAATAGGAAAACATCTACAACTTAACATGCCTGTGAATGTTTCATTTCACTTTCAATATAACGCAGGTACCTCTCTCCTCCCCAACTCTGGCCATCTCAATTCATGAACCAGCGGCCTCCACTGTCGTGCCACATGGGCTGCATGTACGTTAGGACAACTCCAACAGGCCGTCCCAAATGGACAGCGCGCGTCCGACCGTACAGAGGGCTTTGGCTAAGCAGGGCACCGCAAATGTATCGAGGCGCTCGGAGCTGTCCATGCGCATTTCGGCCTCAAATTTGGGCTGGAAATGCGGTCTGCCAAACAGCCCGTGCATCTTAGTGAGCGTGCACCTTGTCCGCCCCGGGTCTTGACAGAGGCACATCGCCACATCCCCCCCCCCCCCAGCCGCCCTCCCTCTCGCTCGACCCGCCTCTCCTGCCCAAACCCCAACATAGCGAGCCGCTTCTCCCGCTCTTGCCGCCACCACCACCACATGACAGGTAGACCACGCCGCCGCCACACCCACCCCCTTGCCAAGGTATAGGAAGAAATCATGTCAGAGCAGCGGCCCGTGGAGTCAAAGAAATGCGTCGTTCGATGGGACGCGTCCAGGCAGCGGGCTGACCCAAACAAACCAAATCGTAATGTTTCGGACACCGAAATTGGTCGGACCATTGGAGTTGCCCTTAGCTCCTCCAGCCGGGAGTGGAGTATGCTTTCTCCCATAGAGGAATCCCTGTCCATCTCCACAGTAGTTAGGACGTGTTTGGTAGCTTGGCCTCATTTTGGGGCTCCCTGGGGCCATGCCCGTGGGGGCTGCTGCCCTGGCCGAATGGCCTTTGCGCCATGTTCTCCATGTCGTTTGCTAGCCTGTGATGCATCCATGGGACCATAGCCCGGTGATTGGTTGCCTGCAAAACCCGTGTAGTGTCATATCTTGTCTACATGGTGACCTTACCTCTCATCTCTCACCGACCACAAACAGCTCCATTGCCGAGAGCCTACAAGGTCATCGACACCGGATCATACGAAGAACATAGTACGAATTTTACACCGAATTACATAGAGCTAATCAACACAATACTAAGATGAGGATGATAATCGTCTTCAACCGAGAGCCCCCCTCTGATTTCTGGCCTCCGAAAATTACTACTCCACCGTCGTGACCGCACATGACGATGGCGGCGACCGAGCAGACGCCGCCGCTACGATGCCGACAGCCGCCTGCGCCATCCCATCCGGAAACACGCCATGAACCGCACGCCCCTGCATCCCTGTCCAATGAATCCATAAACCAAAATAGAATCAAAATGCCATGAGAGAGTGAAGCAATATGAAACATGTCAGACCTTAGCATCACAGGAATATTTAACGCAATAGAAACAGGGAGAGAGAGCATGATATGAGAGACTGAAGCAGCAACACCAACGCGCGCATGCACGCCAGGGGAGAGAGAGAAGCAGCAAGCCATCTGCACGCACAAGCGATTGGGAAGGAGAGAGTAGGAACACACCAGCACAACACAGGCACAAACCTGTGGTCTGGCGGCGGAGGATGCGAGGGCACCGGGCCGGCGCCCATCGAGCGGGAGGCGGCCATTTTCCGCCGGCTGCGACCTCAAGCTGGCCGATTTCGGCCTCGGCGCCATCACAGACGGCAAGCTCCGCACACCCTTTGCGGACCGCGGTGTACATCGCGCCGGAGATCCTCTTAAGCAGGGGTATGATCCAGCCAAGGAGATCCTCTTGGTTTTAGATTCCCAGGAGCTAGCGGTAGATGGAATCAATCTGAAGACCACGACAAGATCTAGCCAGTATCCAGATTCCCAGTCTCACGGGATGGGAGAAAGAAAGAAGAAAGAGAAAGGGAGTTGGTGAAGGAGAAGAGAGCGTGAGTGGAAGCAGCTCACTTATCCCCACGCGCAGCCTTTTTGCTCCAACGGATTTTATTACAAATATAGACCTCTGCCCACTCTAATTGTTAAAAATAGGCCTATTCTAATAATATTGTCAAAAGTGACCTGGCGGAAAGCGGAAAAACTGACGCGTGACACCTGCCGTCATCGTACATGGCGGACCAGACATCCCGCCAGCGGGTGTGGCGGAAAATCCTTCCCGCCATTGCAGTCGGCGGAAAGCAGTGTGCAGCAATGTTTAGATGGTTTGATTTTGTTTTTTACTGGATGCATGTCTCAGCTGGCCTGTCGCCTAGGTCGCCGTGTCTGTTTCCCTTGCATGCAGGCTTTGCACTTAGCCGTTTTAGATAAAACTAGTTAGGATGCACGTGCAACGCACGTCTTCCTGCTACGCGCGTCTTCGCAAGCTTTTTATTGTGGTTCACATATCGTAATCCATTTACGGTGTCTATCCACTCCTATATGTTAGAAATCATATGAATACCCATTCGACAACAGAATTGGACTTGAAACATGTGACATATTCACTGCCTCAACTTACCATTCAATGTGACAATTATGTAATTACTACACATGAGAATTTTGTTGGCGTAGAATGTACTCTAAGATGGCTAAGCTACCTGTTGTATCAAAACAAATTCTGATGTGCAAAGAATATTTACCTTGGATGTGTACTCTAAGATAGGGCAAAGGTTCTAAAGAATTATTGTGTAATCAAAGCATATGCAAACCTAGGGATCCAAAATAGAATAACAAACCATTGCCAGCATAAACTTTATTTTGCCTTAGACAAGAAGGTCGCAGCGAAGATAGCACACAGGATACCATTAACAAAAAACTAAAATAAGAGGATCATGTTGTCACGATCCTGAAAAATGTGCAACCAAAAAAACTGAAGTATATTTCCCCATATAGTGAAGCTGTTTCTTACAATCAATGTATATGAATGCACAAGATTCAACAAGTACAACATTATTGAAGTAGAAGAAAAGCAAAAAGTATAGACGAACTTACTAATATCACCTAATCGTTACAGATTTTCTCATGGTTTATCGCCACTTCATTCACAAATTTAAGGCGTCAAACACGCACCAAGCTTAGAACTGCAAAGAAATACAAAGTACAAACTAATCAGTAAATTACACATTAGGTCAAAAATCACAATTGAAAATTCCCCAAATAAACACAGCCCACCAAACAATTTACAAAAAATTGTAGAATCAAAGGGTAATCCACACCATGGATTATGTAACAAAGGAATTAGAAACGTTGCTCACCTGCCTGCCAAAGACAACGCCGGGATGCACGTCGTCTCTTCGGGGAGCAGCCTGTTCTGCAACTGGTTGCTTTGCTACTTGTGCTTGAATCGCCACCTCCGCCACAATTTGTTTGCCGATGAAATTCTGGCAGCAGATAGCACCAAACAGATACGTGTTAGTATTTCAGGACCATATGGTATATCTTTAGACAATACAAATTACTTTTGACTATTTTCTCAATCAAGCAGGTCAAAACTGATCATGTTTTGGAGGCCTAGGAGCACGGTATATTTCTTGACTATTTTCTTTGGAATTTTATACGTGTGCCTAAACAAATTCAGCAACCATCTTCTCATGTCCTCTCCAACTGTGTGCTGCTGGTCGCCATGAATCTTCTTCAGCAGAGAGAAGTGTCAATGGGAAGAAAGGTAAGAGAAAGAGTGGGGGGGGGAGAGCACTATCACTGTCCTCGGCCTGCACGTCGCTGCCGTGCACGCTTAAACCACGTCGCCGTCCTCGGCGCTGGGAACAATAGTTGCTGCGGTCGAGCGCCTCAACCCCCGCCATCCTGCGCGCTCGAACCATGACGCCATCCTCCGCTCTAAAACACACCGCCTGATGCACTTCCGAGCTGCGGCGGCCGAGCGCTCTCAGCCCGCGCCGCCGCCTCCCTTCCCCCTCACCTCAGGCCACGGCCGCCCCGGCGTTCCTACCTCGTCCTCCAACGGCCGCCAGCAACGGTGCGTTTGGAACTACCGACACAGTCGCCCCAGGCGGGCTTGCACGGGATGCCATGGGATTCTCGAGCGTCGAGCGGGAGGCACGTCGCCATGCTAGACGCTGATGCGTGAGGGACACGAGGGAGGAGGTAGCCGCAGAGAAGCCCCTGTTTAGCCAGCCTGCCTAGCCATGGCATCATGGCGATGGACAGATGGTCGTGCAAGACGAGGACGTGAGGAGGGTTCAGTTTAGCAGGCATTAATCAAGATCCTAATATCACGGTAACTGATTGCTTTCCAACTAATTCCGCAATCAATCTGAGATTTGTTGCGTTCGTGGAGTCGTGGACACGGACGGTGGGGATTTGGCAGACCATGGTCTGCTGGTTGACAGGATTAATCATGACCTTTGAGTGATTTGACCGAACATCTAAGTAGTATAAGTCGTTAGATTGTATTAATGGTGGATGATCTGATGGCTAGAATTGTCCTGTGTACATGGTTTTTAAAGCGTCCGAGCACTTTAAAGCGCTGGGGGGCGCCTCGACGCCTAAGCGCTCAAAGCGCGAAGCGAAGCGACGCTTTACGGTAATTACTAAAGCGCTAGCAAAAAACCTCTCTCTGCCCTCTCCACCAAAACACAGAGCAGCTGAGCGGGAGGGGGAAGAGACCAGGAGGGGGAAGAGGATTAATACCTTGGTTCCCTGCTGGGGAATGGCGTCGCCAGGTGGAGGAGAAGTGCTGGAGCTTGGCCGGAGTGGAGGAGGCCGGCGGAGGAGGGAGTAATTGCCCGGAGCAGCCCCAGATCTGGAGGACGAGGAGCTGGCCGCCAGAGAGGGAGAGAGCTCTGTCTCTCTCTCTGAAACGTTCTGTGAAACCTAGGTCTGAGAACCCTCTCTCCCCTCTCTTTTCCCCCCAGGCAGCCCCAATTTCCCTCCAAGCTTTGGCCTCAATTTTGGTTTGCCGCTCCGCTCGTTCTGTTTTCCCGCTCGAGCTCTGTAGGCGTCCGAAGCATGGAAGAAGACGACGCTCTGCTCGCTTTGACGCTTAATCGACGCTTTGTAGACGCTACAGGACGCTTTACTCACAAAACTAAAGCGCCTCGACGCTTCTCGCTGCCAGGGCGCCTCGACGCTGAGGCGTCGCCTAAGCGACGCTTTAGCGACGCTTTAAAAACCATGCCTGTGTACACTTCTTTTGGTGGCTGTAGAAAAGTTTAAGTTCTCTCTTTTATTAGTAGTGGAGATTAAACAAACATCTGCCACATTAATACTACAGGTAGCTTCCTTCCGCCAAGGCAAAAGGCGGGAATGCTCTTCAGCCTCACCGGATGGCGGAATGTTTGGTCTGCCATGTGCGGTGGCGGGATGTCCCACGTGGCAGTTTTTTTCACTTCCCGCCAGGCTATTTTTAGCAATATAATTGGAAGGGGGCTATTGTTGACAATGCTATTGGGCAGGGGGTTGTATTTGTAAAAAAATCTGCTCCAACGGGCCTGGCTCCAAGGAAACTGCCTTTGAGACCCGTGTGGGCCACAACATGGAGGCCTTCCAGGGAACCAATCAGCCTGCCGGCGTATCCCCATAGCCTGGCTGGACTTCATGCGGGATGCCAAACGCGCCCTTAGTGTTCAGGAAATCAGCTTAAGTGGCTGTCTAGGTGCTCGCCGCTACCTTCCCACAAGTTCAATACTAATTTGGATGGCCAGTGGCTGTGGTAAAATGCGATGCCTAGGTATCTAGGTGCAGCTCGAGCGGCACCTTGAAGTTCCAGGGCAGAATACCCTTTGCAGTGTACTTGAGCTCTATGAGTGCTTGCCCACCATCATGTCAAGCTCGATCCTCGCTGGCAAACTGGCAAAGGAATGGTTGTCGAAGTGCATGGGAAGAGGTAGGTGAGGAGAAGGAGCACAGCCACACATTTGGAAGAGTGGGGTTGATACTGTTGTGCTGCTGCTGATGTTGCGTTGACATAGTTTTGCTGATGCTGTAGATCACTTTGAGATTTCAAAAATGGCCTGGGTTGTTTTGATACTCGTGTGCTGATGTTACTGCCCGGGTTGGGCTTCCCACATAGGAGGTCCGTGCTGCTGACTTGTGGCTTGGTGGCACCTAGTGATTTCTTGAACTGACAGTATTGTGGGAACAAGATGTTGTGGCATTCAGGCTGCTTTTATGGCACTTACCTTGCAGAAACCAGGACTCCCATATACGCATGAGCATGCAGGCCATGCTTTCTCGCTACACATACTGATCACTGTACCTTATCCGCATACATCTGTGCGGGGAAAAGAAACAGATCAAGTTAGCTAGTTGATGGCATGGAAAGATAAAGGGGGAAGGTGTTTGTACCACCATGACACCTGGTGGCCATGCACCACCAGAGTCATTGGATGGTGCTAAATGGCACCTATTGTTGCCTATCTCCCAAGCATATGTACCTGGTTTTCAAAACACTCGCATGGGTTCTTCTGCAGGTGTGCTATTTCACAAAGTATCTGCTTTCTTTCTACGATGTTATTTTGATGTCTAGTACGTTTTGATGTCATATATCTGAATACACACTTTTATGAGTGCTTCTGGACTAGTTTCTTCTTGTACTGACTCTGGTTTATAACTAATCTGCTCACTTAGTCCCCTTTATTTGTCTGTCTGCAGATATTATCTGCTCTGAACCTGCTCAGATTGATTCTTATAATAGATTCGAGAGGTAATGTACTAGAAAATTTCTATTTATTATTTTTATCTTCTAATATTGATCTTGTAACAAATTATGACTTATGCTCTAGCAAACTCTTGTTGTATTGTTCCTTAAATCTCCCGGTATATGGATCAAGGTTTGCATGTGGCAGATTGAATCCTCGATGAATATTTTGCATTTGACAGTGGTTTACTATTTTTATTAGGATCCAGAGCAGCGAAATTGTTCCAGGACGAGACAATACGAAAGGTGTACACAGAGTGGCTGATCCCACTAAGAACAACTGTAGCTGGGATTCAGTCCGAACTCGAGAAAGATGATAGCGAGGGTGCAATCCAGATTATGTGCTTGTTAAACCCTGTTCAACTTGTACTTCAGCGCTGCACTGAGTTGGTGGAGGAAAAGATGAAAGGTTCTTAAAGCTCGTGCAATATGTAGAGCAGTGTTGACCTGGCCATGAAATATGATATGTTAATGTGTGCAGTAGTTTTCTGATTGAACACAATTTGCCTCCATTAATTATGGCATATAACCGTTCTTTTTTATTAGATCCATTATTACTCGCCAGTCTTTCACCCGGATCTGAGTTCAGCTTTGGTACCAGGATCTGGCGCTCAATAACGCTTTAGAGCATCTTCAGCCGTTGAAGGCCTCCAGGCCGAAATCTGGCGCTATTTAGCGCCGGATGGATGTAAATTTCGGCCTGGGGAGGCTCATGTTTCCAGCGGCGAGCCCAGGGAACTATTCGAATTCAAACTGAAAGTTGATGAAAACCGCACAAAGTAGACGAAATTTGATGAAATTTAGAGATATTTATATTATATAGGCGAAATATAGACTTATTTTACATAAATAGGCCCAATTTGTCATATATTCGAATTCGGCCGAAACCTAAACTAAAACACCCGTTCTACAAGCCGAAATGGCGGTAGAAAAGGGTGTAGTCGTCGTCCTGCGGCGGCGGCGCCTGGCGGCTGGAGCCCTGCCCAGCGTCGCCGAAACGTGGCGGCGTTGGGCGGTAGAGCTCGTCATCGCTGGACTCCTCCAGCTTGACGACCGGCGGCGCGTCGCGTCGAGGTAGCGTGGCGGCGGCCGCGCGACGCTGTGCGGCGGCCAGGTCCAGCAGCCGCCGCTGCTGCTCCCGCTCCTCCCGCTCCCACTCCCGCCGAGACCACTCCAGTGCCGCGTCGAGCGGCATGGTGTTCTTGGCGGGGACGACGTCGCGCAGGGAGCGCTGGATGGCCTCCTCCGTCGCCGCCTCCTCGGCGTGCCTCGCCTCCGCCTCCGCGAGGTCAGACGCGGCCTTGGCACCGGCGTCCTTCTTCGCCTTGCGACGGCGCGGCGGCGACGCGGTGCGCGCCCCTCCCTCGCGGATGACGATGGCGCCGCTGTTGCGGCGAGGCGCGGTCGCCGGCTCCTGCTTGACGGTCCTCGGTGTCGATGCCGAGGACCGTGATCCCGACCTTGTCGCCGACCCGGAGGACGCCGACCCGGAGGACGCCGAGCCGGAGGAGCCGGATGCCATCCGGCGTGGCATCCAGGAGCTCCCGCGGCGGCGGGAGAGCATCGGACGTGGCGCCGGCGGCATCTCGAGGACGGGGTCGTTCCCGCGCTCGATGTGCTCGAGGACGAACTTGAGCGTCCGGCCGGGCGCGCTCCACCAGCGGCGGCGCCTGGCGGCGTTGTTGCGCGCCGGAGGAGGGGGCGGGCCGTCGTAGGCCGCCAGCTCCCGCTCGTAGCGGCGGCGGAAGAACGCCGTCCACGCCTCCCGATTGTCGGGGTAGAAGCGCGGATCGGCGCGCTGGTCGTCCGACATGGTCTCCAGGACCTCGTCGATGGTGGCGTCGAGGGCCGCTCCCGTCGGCGGCGGCGGGATCGGGATGCCGCCGGCGCTCAGCCGCCATCCTCCGGGCGCCCGGAAGTCCGGCGGCGCCATGTAGCCGGCCGCGTAGAGCAGCCGGCCCTCCCACTGGTGCAGCGATCGGCGGCCGAAGCCGTTGTTCGTCGCGCCGTCCTCGTCGGAAGGGTAGCCCGCCATTGCTCGAGCTCGAGGAGGTGAGTGGACGAGGTGGGCTGGTCGACTGGGGGAGATGGCTGCTGGCGAATGTGGCCGGCCAGACGCGGTAGGCCGCGTTATATAGTCACGCTGGCATTAACTCGTCTCGCCGCGTGGCTGGCCGTCCATCGGCGGTAGCCTTTACAACGCATGGAAGACGACAATGCGCGGAAGACGAGACGATGAGGACGACGACCGCCCACTCTCGCCAACAGGTCGGGGCCACACGACGCGCGGGAATTTTCCTCGCCTTTTTGCGCGCGTTTCTTTCGTCCGGAATCGCCGAGCGCGCCCCGGAAGGCCGGGGATGGCCTGGACTCGCTGGATGGATGAAGGCCCAGATCCGGGCGAAAATGAGGATCCGGGGGCGCGACTGGGCCGATTTACGCCGTCCGGATGAAAAAAACGCGTGCCGGGGGCCTTGTCGGGCGTGTGAGTGGAGATGCTCTTACTCTCTCGGCACAGATATCTGCGCACTGTAATGTTGCCGATTATTCTAGATAGCGGTACACCAAGAAAAACTGCAGATTCCTTAAGAAATGCCTTTTTGATTCAAATGAATTTCATAGGTGTCAGACAGAGAGAAGGGAATTCTAATGGTAGAAACGATAATTCTAAGGAAATCAACAGGGGAAAATAAATACAGGAATTGTAAGAACTGATAAGAACAAGGAAACGTAGATATTTTAGGGTTTGATATTAGTCGAGCCACCCATCTGCCCACTCTCCGGCCTTTATGTAGATGACCGCGAGCCTCGATGTTAGTTGCAGGATTACATAGATAGCGCATTACAATGCTAAGCTTAATTAATTAGGTCTTAAACAACATCTGGAGGGAATCTTGCCAAAATAGGAAATCTTCAAACTGGACCGTTAGATCTAGATTGTACGGTGAAGGACGCCGGTCATCGACAAGCAGAGGAAACAAAGTCTTCAGCTCCCGGCTGGTTCAGACAAGACTTCAAGGCTTGAATCCAGGGAATGCTGCCTACATGAACTTCACATCCTCCTAGGTAGCTTCCTCTGCCGTCAAATTCTCCCAATGAATTAACCATTGATCCACGACAATGTTATATTCTCCCATGGAATGAGGAATTTGCCGGCGTTGCAATACATGCTTAGGTGAAGTTTTGATTTTACCTTGAGGGTTGAGAACTGGCAGGATTTGGTTTGGCACTGCATTAGGACCAACATGCTTCTTTAACTGGTTGACATGAAAATATCATGGAGCTTGGTGCCTTCTGGTAGCTGGAGTTTATATGCTACTTGACCCACCTTCTGAATTACCCTTAAAGGGCCATAGAACTTGGATGCCAATTTTAGAGAATTTCTTAATCCCAATGTTGTTTCCCTATAAGGTTGCATTTTCAGGTAAACTAGATATCCCACTATGAAATGCCTTTCTGTTCCTTTTAAATCTGCAAACTTTTTCATTATGTTCTATTCTTTCACCAGGTTGTGCTGCAGCGATTTAAGCTGATCTTCTTGTTCTTGCAGTGTGACTTCTACATCCTATGGCACATTGCATGGTATTGCGGTTTCTCCTACTTGTGGTGGTTTGTACCCATATAAGGCTTCAAACACTAGTAGAAAAGTGTCCATCTACCACGGTCGAAAACATGGTTAAAGGGCCATTTTTCATGGTTAATCACTCTTTAACCACGATTTGCCTACTGTGGTCTATCGACCGTTACGGATCTTTTTGCCACGGTTTTTTGACCAGTGATAGACGTGAGTCTTTAGCCACGAAAATCAGTTTCGTGGTAGATGGGTTTCACCGTGCCACCAAAATGCCGACATCATCCTAATCACCACGTGGCAGCCGTGGTATATGACAAGCCCACTCAAGGCCTACTATATATTAAGCGGGCCGGCCCACCTAAGGTCGATAAAACCTAAAGGCTCGGTCCATCTACGGCCTGCTACTGTTGGTGGGCCGGCCCATGTAAAGTTGGAAAGAAAGAATGGGCCAGCCCGTCTAAGCCCATCTGCTTTTGTCGGGCTGGCCCACTGAAGTCCATGAAATGCTGGCGGGCTGGCCTATCTAAGGCCTGCTACTGTTGGTGGGCCAGCCCATCTCGTTTAGCTGGTACAAATGGGCCGGCCCATTTGATGACCCATTAAGCTTTATGTCCTTCAGAAAATCGGCCTGTTAAAGAGACCACAGGAGGCCTGCTAGATGTCTAGCCCGTTCAATCTCAGGCCTAATAACGGCCTAGTAAGGTTTTACATTATCCAGAACTGTACAACCGATCCAGGACCTGCCAATTATCCAATCCATTAAACTTCAGGCCCAATTAGAGCCCGTTAGTGGAAGGACCTGATACGTCCCAAACATATCTATAATTTTTGATGCTCCATGCTTGTTTATGCACCATTTGCTTTGTGTTTTGTTACACTTTGTAGCATTTTTATCCATTTTCCAGAACTAACCTATTAACGAGATGCCACAGCGCCAGTTCCCTGTTTTCTGCTGTTTGTGTGTTTCAGAAAAGTTACACAGGAAATATTCTTGGAATTGGACGAAACAAAAGCCGAAGTTCCTATTTTTCCCGACACGAGACGGAGTCCAAAGCAGAGACAGAGGGGAGCTAGAGGGCAGCCACACCCCCCATGGCGCGGGCCACCCCCTGGCCATGCCGGGGCAGGGTGTGGGCCCCTGGTCCACCTCCTGACATAGCCCTTCCGCCTATATATTCTCCTCGACGATAAAACCCTAAGCATCGATCAATTTTCCAGAAAACATACTGCAAGCCACCGCCGTCGTCGACGCGAGATCGAGAGGGTCTAGAAGCTCTTCCTGGCACCCTGCTGGAGAGGGGAATCACCACCGGAGGCCTTCTTCATCACCATGCATGCCTCCGGAGTGATGTATGAGTAGTCTACCTAGGACTACGGGTCCAAAGCAGTAGCTAGATGGTTGTCTTCTCCTCCATGTGCTTCATGTTTAGATCTTGTGAGCTGCCTATCATGTTCAAGATCATCATTATGTAATTCTACCTGTTGTGTTTGTTGGGATCCGATGAATATTGAGTACTATGTCAAGTTGATTTTTGATTTATCATCTCTATGTTGTTTATGATCTTGCATGCTCTCCGTTGCTAGTAGATATCTTGGCCGAGTAGATGCTAGTAACTCCAAGATGGAGTATTTATGCTCGATAGTGGGTTCATGCCTCTGGTAACTTGGGGGAGTGACAACAACCTCTAAAGTTGTAGATGTGCTGTTGCTACTAGGGAGAAAACAACAATCTTGTGTCCAAGGACATTCGTATTGTTTACTTTACACACTTTGCTTAAGGCAATAATCTGTTGCTTGCAACTTAATACCCAACAGTTGTTCGGATGATATCCGGCGGGTGGATTATTAGTCATAGATGCAGTTGGATTACGATCTATGTATGTAATGCCTAAGTGAATCTCATAGTGATCCTCATGACATGTACATGCATTTGTTTGCATTCTTTATTCTGTCAATTGCCCAACTGTAATTTGTTCACCCAACATGTTATTTATCTTTATGGAGAGACACCTTTAGTGAACCGTGGACCCTGGTCCATTCTTTTACATTCATATTACCATTTACTATTTACTCACATTATTTACTTTCTCGCAAACTACTATCTTTTACCACACGATACGTTTAATCCTTTGTTTATAGCAAACCGGTGAGATTGACAACCTCACTGTAAGTTGGGACAAAGTACTTTGGTTGTGTTGTGTGCAGGTTCCACGTTGTTGCTGGTGCAAAGCTACGTCCCAGATAAGGCACCATATATAAATTGTCTGGAGCTGTCGCCAAGCTAGTGAGCATCAACCTTCGGAAGTTGGTTCTTTCTCCTACTAGTTAGATAAACCTTGGTTTCAGACCGAGGGAAGACTTGCTGCTGTCCTCATCATACCTTCCTCTTAGGGTTCCCAACTGGGTGCCTAACACACACTATCAAGCAATTTTTCTGGCGCCGTTGCCGGGGAGAAAGAGGATTTCTGCAAGGGGAGTCTCTCGCTTCCAATCTTTTTACTTTGTTATTGTTTTGCTTATTTTCTTTACTTTATATTTGCTTGCATCTTTTTATCGAAAATACAAAAAAAATTAGTTCCTTTATAGTTGTTATTTTTGCTTGTCTGCTTTTAGTCCTGCTAGAATGAGTAATCCTAAAGCCGAGGTTCGTACTTTTAAGCAACAAGGGGGAGAAAGTTTGAAAGATGCTTTGTACCGAATTAGTAATGCTCATCATAGATGTACAAAAAAGCATTCTACCATGATCCTCCTTAGGAATTTTTATGTTGGTATATCTAGTTGGAATAGGTACGTTCTTGATACTCTCGTAGGGGGTAATTTTTTGGGTACTCCTACTTTGGAAGCATGCACTTTAATTGAAAGTTTAGTGGGAGTACCACCTATTCATGTTGTTAAAACTAAGATCACTTTGGAGGAAGTTATAGAAAAACTGAGCTCTTTAGAGAAAAGTTTGCCAAGTCTCCTTGATAACGCTAGCCAGGTTAATGAATCGATAGAAAGTATCGGTAAAAGAATCACTGTTTTAGAGGCTAGCACTATCCATGATAGTCAAAACCTTAGGATTGGTAAATTAGAGGAGTCTATGGAAACTTTAAGTTCAATTTTATCTTCTCTTAAATTTAAGAAAGATAAAGCTTTTGTTGGAAAAGAGCAAAAATTCATGTATGTTCCCAAGGTGTCTGTGCCAAAGCCGCAGCATGTTTTTAAGATTGGCAAAACTTTTAGTTCAACTAAGAGTGATTTGCAGGTTGAATCATCTTTGGGGGCGTCTAAAGTTCCTAGTGTGGCAAGTGGTGTTTTTTAGGAAACAATTGATCTTAATGCTCCTTCATTTGAAAATACTTGATTTCCACTTTCTGTGCCTAGCTCAAAGGCGTTAAAAGAAAAGCACTCTTGGGAGATAACCCAATGTTTTTCTTTTCAGTACTTTTCTTTTTGTTGAGTCTTGGAAGTTATTACTACTATATTGACCTCTCCTTATCATTTTTATTTCGTTTTTGTTCCAAGAAGAACGTCTAATTGGAGGAAGGTAAGATTTGGGGAAGTTGTTGTCCTGAAACAGATTTCTGCGCTGGACCGTAAAAATTCATGAAAATTCTCAGAACGTCTTTTTGATCTGCTATTTCTTGTGCACATGCCCCAGGTTATTTCCTAACCTTCATTAGTTTTTCTCTTTTCGATTTGAGAACAGAAGATTTTCAAAAAAAATCAATCTTTACCAGCTGTTCTGTTTTGACAGATTTCTGCCACTATTTGTGTTTGCCTCTCGATCGCTTTCTTTTTGAGTTCTATTGATCATGAAACTTTTGAGAGAGTTGCTACAGTAGCTTATGCTTTAATGGGTGTTATACTTGAGTTGAAACTGAACCAAAAGAGTAGATTTACTATCGTGCTTGCACTAATGTAGCTAATAGAATTGTGTGAAGTTTTGTATGAAGGAAGTTTTCAAGTGTAGGGAAAGGAGAATGATGAGATGAGATGAAGAATGGAAAAAAGCTCAAGCTTGGGGATTCCCATGTCACCCCAAGAAATATCCAAGAGGTACAAGCGTCAAAGCTTGGGGATGCCCCGAGGCACCCCTTCTTCATCAGCAAAAATCAGGTCACCTTTCAAGACACTATATTTTTATTGCTTCGTATTCTATGCATTTTTCTTGGAGCGTCTTTACTTTCGCTTTCAGTTTTCTTTTGTTTTGTTTGCTGCAATAAATGGTTGTACCCCAACATGTTTCTTTTGGAGAAGACGCACTCCATTTTTCATTGCCAAGAACACTCTAGTTTTCACTCTTTTCGTTCAACGAGTGTTCTCTTTTTCTAGTACTGCGTTTAGCTTTCATTTTTCGCCTTGATTTTTGTTTAGAACTTGTTATTTCTTTGCATCAAGGTGTATTTAGACCTCTGATCTATGTTGGTTTTCATCTTTAAAAGTTGTTTCAAAAAGGTTGATTGGTGTTGGAAAAGAGTAAAAAGTTTCATGCCTATAGTGGTACAAATGGGAGCTTGTTTAGACTGTGGCTTAGACTTCTGCATGTCATGCTTGATGTTATTTGATAATATGCTTAGTAGTTTTTGTTGTAGCATGACTTGTCTCAAATGACTGAGATTGCTTAATGTGCCTTTGAAGGAATCATGCGTTGTTTTTATTATATGGGAGCATATTATTGTGGTTTTCTCCTTTGATGCTTTATTTGGGTTGACTTGGCACATGCTTACACCATGTTTGACTTTAACAAGTTGCCTCTAGACTCTATGATCATTTGGTTTTTGACTTGTGATACCACTTTATGCTTTGGTTAATAATGTTTTGTCGCTATGCATGATTATGGCCGTTATTGCTCTCTTAGTTGGTCGCTCCCAGTCTTTTGCTAGCCTTCATTTGTACTGAGAGGGAATACTTCTCATGCATCCAACTCCCAAAAACCAAGTTTATTCCAAAGAGTCCACTATAAATTCCTATGCATGGTATTTTCAAGCCATTCCAAGTAAATTTTCATGTGCTACCTTTCAAAAAAAACCTTCAAAATACTTCTCATTTTGTGACACTATTTTCAGCTCATGAGGACTTAGTCGTCGGATTTGCTATCTTCCATATTGTTATATTTCAAAAAAATAAAATAAAAGAGAAAAAAGAAAAAAAGGCACTCCTCCATGGTATGTGAAAGTTGGTGGGCACCCGATGGAATCGGTTAGCCATGGTTTGTGAAAGGAAAAGTGGGGAGGAGTGCCAAGCTTTATAAAAGAGCACAAATGTGCCAATCTCTCTCAAAACTTGCTTAGTATGGAAGATAGTAAGAACCCCATTGCCAGTTGTTGACAAGAACAACCACCTCTCAAAACAAATTTTTATCTTTGTTTTACAAATGAAAAGCTATAGAACATGTTTAATCCCTGCTTCCCTCTGCGAAGGGCCTTTCTTTTACTTTTATATTGAGTCTTCACCTTCTACCTTTATGCACCGTCTAAGAGAGCATAGTTGTCATTCTGAGTATAATGTGCATAGTCCCCAAATTTATTATTGATTGATTCATGATTATGGTTTTGCTTGTTCTTAAATTATTTGTATATAGTCGCCCTCTTAAACTTGAAGGTGTCCTATGCATTTATGTTTTGCTACTCCATGAAGGACAAGCTAAATACCACTTTGCTATGTTTTTCTATATGCTTGAAACACACACTTGACTTTCAATGCATTATTACTCATGATCTTTTGTTTGTGTTACTTTTCATGTTATAACATGGTTGCTAAGTTTTATTGTCAAGATTATGTCCTTTATGCCCATGTTTAGAGTACTTTGATCTTAGCACTCAATGCTTTACATCGTTTGATCAAGATTGTGTTGGTACATGTCACCTCAAAAATTATTGTTTTGTTATCACTTACTGACGAGGGTTAACTCGACAAATGTCCAATATGAAGGACTTAGGATCGGGGGAGTAGGGCGTCGGATGAACTCGAAGGTAAAATCAGTCAAACAAGGTGTGTATCGAAAGTAAACGTAAGAGTAAACTTGGCTTGCTTTCAATCTGTCCCGCACCGTCCTCTCTTGGCCCCTATATATAGGTGGCCAGGTCTCAAGGATCGGGAGGGGTCCGACACGGATTACAATATCGATATACGACATGAACTCGTATCTCGACTAGTATTACACTTGGGCCTAGCTTAATGGGCCTTAGGGGTACTCAACCGACGGGCTCTATTATCTATACCCTTGTCAGTAGCCCCCGAGATTCTACCAGAATTGCAGGTTCGGGTTGAATCTCAAATCTTCAAATCTTCAAATCTTCGACTTGGTCAATCTTTCGACTTCTTATTCTTCCTGTATTCAAACATAAACAATTTTTTATTTTGCAAGGGGTTTTGATGAACAAGCCTGACAACTCTGACGGATCAAGAGGTCAGTTAACTGCCAGAACAGATACTTGTCACCTACTTCAAATTCAATCCCCTTGGACTTGAATCCGGGAAACTGGTCAAACCCATTCTTTTGCCGCATTTAGGACTTATAGAGAACGAGTCCCAGTGGTTCTTAGGGTACCCAGTGCATCCACCGGGATTTTCTTCGCGTCGTTGACACGGATAAGTACTAGCAGAGCGCAGTCATGTGCGTATACCAGGCCACACAGGACGGATCCTAGGGTCTTACCTTCACGATATATTTCAATCATGGCATTCGAGTTTTGTCGCGATGACGCAACTCGAGAATCATATGTCGCAGCCTTGTTTGACTGTTAAAATGTGCAAAATATTCGGGTTTTGTTCCTTTTTTAAGATTCTCATAAATAACTCCCGATGGGAGTAATCGATCTTTATTTTGTCGACAATGAAGTCGAAATTTGTTGTTGACGAAAAGGTAGTCGATTGCGCCTATTCAACCAGCTGGTTATTTATCATTGGGTGCATCACTAGTGTTCCTGATGTAAGTTGCCCCCGAGGCTATGGGCGGGTATTTGTAGCCGATCATAGGCTTCAACCTTTTTGTCTTCTTTTTGTCGACTTCTTTTTATCGGGTGCGCGACTAGCGCTCCCGATGGGAGTAGCCCCCGAGGCTATAGCCGAAATTTTTCGGGTATAGGCTCAAAAATATAAACATGTCCGCCTAATATATTGTCTTTTGTGATATTTTTTGACACGATTTATGCTTAATTATTCATCTCTTCTCTTCTCATGATGTGAGCCCCCGAGTCCATGACGAGGTGCGTTGTGCTCCTTGACATATACTCTTCCACCTTTTGCACGTATCTTTGCTCTTGATACGCTGTCGCTTCCTTATCGTCTGCTCTGGGCAGAATATAAAAGCCCGTAGATGTACTTTGGACCTTGCCTCTGCGGAGGCCCATTAAAGTGCACTTATACATAAAGCACGTTTGGCGAGGGTAAAAACCCTAATTCTTTCATTACTACCTTCCTCCGCCGCATCATCTTCTTACTCCTTACCTCATCTAGGGTTTTTCCTCCCAGCACTTGTCTCCATGGACGATGCAGGTGGATCGCAGCTGAACATCGGTGCGCCGGTGGAAAAGCAAGGTCGCGGCTGCCTTCGCGGCAGTAAGAACAAGTCCAAGAACCCTGCGGCGGTAGCCTCGTCATACGCTCCTGTTAAGCGGCTCCCGGGCCGCCCTGTGGGGAGCAAGAACAAGACCAAGATTTCTACTACTGCTCCAGGTCCGAGTGCTCCGCCACGTAATGCTTCTCCTCCTCCTTCGCCCAGGATATACTCCTTCTTCTGCATCACTGGCGCTCAATGCCGTGAGATTCAGCGGGTGCCGCTGATGTTTACCAAGTTCATGGATGGGCGAGAACTGCGGGAAGCAGTTCTTTGTGAACACTCTGGGGGAGGAACTCCCTATGAAGTGGAGGTCTGGTATGACGGGGACGGCGAGATGTACTTCAAGGGCGGCTGGTCTCAGTTTGTAGAAGACCATGACCTCCATCAAGGTTTCTTCATGATCTTTGACTACCATGTCGGTGCATCAAAGTTTGATGTGAAGGTCTATGACTGTACTCAGTGCCAGAAGGAGTACGAAGCTAAAGTGCACTTTCAGCAGATATTTATGTAATCTCTTGCTCCGGTTATCCTTTGGAGTGTTATCTATAATAAGTAGTCGTGATGAATTTTATCTTGTGCCCTCTTTATTAATAGACCATGGGAACGAATCGTCGTTCTGAGGTATGCTTTTGATATATTATCGGGTTACCTTGAACCGTGCTTATTTTTGTCGAATATCGGGTTTCGAACAACCTAGTAATATGTCTCAAATAATCACGGATACCGAACCTCAATAACTTGTTTATCTTATTTCATACGACTCGAGGGTCTGAGCCCCCGAGTGGAAAGAAAAATACTCATACATATTGTCGAGGTGACCCAAAGAACCCGACATGTGGCCTCATGTTCTGGGTTCAGAGGGTCATAGCTCGAAAGTTTCTTTTCGCCATATTCCTTCTATGCATAGAACCGCCGTAGTTGCTATGCATTCTACGGGTTGCTCTCGTCTTTCCCTGTTTTCTTGTCTTGTAGTCGATAAGCTCCTCCCGGTATTACTTCTGTCACGATGTAAGGTCCCACCCATGGGGACTCTAATTTGCCATGACCGTCTTGCTTTAACCGCAAGACTAAATCTCCCACCATGAAAGATCGTGGACAAACTCGACTACTATGGTAGTTTTGTAGAATTTGCTGGTATTGCGTAGCTCTGGCGAGTGCTACATTTCTTGCTTCGTCAAGTGCATCGACATCATCTTGAAGTGCTTCTGTAGAGGTTGTTTCATCGTAAGCCGCGATTCTTGGGGCTTCATGGGTGATCTCGACTGGAAGCACGGCTTCTGCGCCGTGGACCAGAAAGAAGGGGGTTTCTTGAGTAGCCGCGTTGGGTGTAGTTCTGAGACTCCATAGCACGAAGGGCAGTTCATCTACCCAAGCGTGTTTGGCTTTCTCGAGAGGTGCTAACAGCCTCTTTTTTATCCCGTTGCATATTAAGCCATTAGCTTTTTCGACTTGTCCATTTGTCTTTGGATGCGCTACGGATGCGAATTTTAGTTTGATTCCCATACTTTCACAGTAGCTCTTGAATTCTTTTGATGTGAAGTTTGTCCCATTGTCCGTGATGATGCTGTGTGGTACTCCGAAGCAAAAAAACTATAGACTTGATGAAGTTGATTGCGGCTATGGAATCTTGGGTTGTTCGGGGGCTGCCTCTACCCATTGGTAAATTTGTCGACTGCCACCAGCATGTAGACATGCCCTTCTGGCCAAGATTTGTGCAATTTTCCTACCATATCGAGACCCCATTGCGCGAAGGGCCAGGATAGTGGTATCGGTTGCAATTCTGCTGCTAGTGCGTGTGGTCAAGATGCAAAACGTTGACAAGCTTCGTATTTCCGCACTATATCTTTCGCGTCTTCAATGGCTGTTAACCAGTAGAACCCTGCACGAAAAGCTTTAGCTGCAATAGCTCTGCTGCTAGCGTGATGTCCACATACTCCTGCATGGATGTCTTTTAATATTTCTTGTCCTTCTTGAGGAGTGACGCATCGTTGCAGGACGCCCGTTATACTTTTCTTGTATAGTTTCCCTTGTAATACGACAAAAGCCTTGGATCGTCGTATTATCCTTCTTGCTTCTACTGTATCTTTGGGTAGTGTCTTGTTTATGATGTATGCCAAGTATGGCTGCATCCAGGTTTCTTCGATCATCATAACTTCTTCTGGTTCTGCTACGCTTCTTTTGGCCAGGCTTGCCAGCCCCCGAGCCTATTGCTTGGTGTTGAGCTTGTTCTTCTGTAGTCAAAGTTTTGTTGTTCTTTATTGATCTCTCTATGATTTCTTCCCAAAAGGCTCCTTGCGGTATAGGTAAGCATTGGGACCCGATGTTTGCTAGATTGTCGGCTTCCTCGTTGCTGGCCCTGCTGACGTGCGAAACTTCGCATCCATCGAACGTTCCCTCTAAATAATAGTATAAGTTTCTGTATGCTGTCATATTGTCACTGATGGCATCACACCTATTCATCACTTGTTGGACGACGAGATTCGAGTCCCCAAATATTTTCAGTCGAGTCACTCCGCATGCTTTGGCCATTTCATTCCGTGGAGCAGAGCCTCATATTCGGTTTCATTATTAGAAGCTTGAAGAAAACTCATCCTTAAAACATATTTCAACTTGTCGCCTTGTGGTGATATCAGGACTACTCCTGCTCCTGCGCCTTGGACTCTTTTTGATCCGTCGAAGTACATTGTCCATACGTTTGATAGATCTGGCGGTCCTGTGTTTTGTAACTCTAGCCATTCTGCTATGAAGTCTGGCAGAACTTGTGATTTGATCGCCTTTCGCTTTTCATACATTATGTCCAGGGGTGATAATTCGATTCCCCATAAGGAGACACTTCCTGTCGCTGAAGGGTTGTTCAATATGTAGGATAGTGGTGGTTCGTTAACCACTATAATTGGGTTTACCACGAAATATTGCCGTAGTTTTCGTGCTATTGTGAATACGCTGTACGCAAGTTTTTGGTAGTGCGGGTACATCTGTTTTGTTGGAGATAGTACTTCACTGACAAAATTTACTAGCCTATGGACTCCATGAGCTTTTCCCTCTTCACTTCTTTCGACTACTAACACTATGCTCACCACTTGATGTGTTGCTGCAATATACAGTAGTAATGGCTCCTTTTCATTTGGTGCGACCAACACCGACGGTGTGGAAAGCACTTTTTTCAATTGTGCGAAAGCTGTATCCGCTTCTTCTGTCCACTCGAATTTGTCGTCTGACTTTTTCATGAGTGCATAGAAAGGAAGTGCTTTTTCTCCTAATCGTGCAACAAATCGACTTAGTGCCGCGACGCGTCCTGTGAGCTTTTGTACGTCGTGGAGTTTTGTTGGTTTCCCCATTGTTAGTATCGCTTGGATTTTCTATGGGT
Organism: Dactylis glomerata; assembly: GCA_007115705.1. Lineage (NCBI taxonomy): Eukaryota > Viridiplantae > Streptophyta > Magnoliopsida > Poales > Poaceae > Dactylis > Dactylis glomerata. The sequence continues at coordinate 150,573 of QXEO01001528.1, forward strand.
TTGCTTCTATTCCCCTTGCTGATACCAGGAATCCCAGTAGTTGTCCTGCCGATACGCCAAAGGAGCATTTTGTCGGGTTAAGCTTGAGCTTGTACCTGTTTAAGTTGTCGAATGTTTCTGCCAAATCACTGATTAAGGACTCTTCTTTTCTCGTGGTGATGACCACGTCGTCGATGTAAACTTGAATGTTGCGTCCTATTTGACTTCCGTGGCAGTTTTGCATCATCCGCTGGTAGGTTGCTCCTGCGTTTTTTAAGCCGAAAGGCATGACTTGATAACAGAACACGCCGTATGGTGTGATGAAAGCTGTTTTTCCTCGTCTTCTTTCTTCAGCTTGATCTGGTTATAACCAGAGTATGCATCTAGAAAGGAAAGCCTTGCGCACCCCGCTGTTGAGTCTATTATCTGATCAATGCAAGGTAGAGGGAAGGGATCCTTTGGACAGTGCTTATTGAGAGATGTGTAGTCGACGCACACTCTTTGTACGTCTGTGTTTTTCTTGGGTACAATGACTGGATTAGATACCCAAGTCGATGATTTGATTTCTCGGATGAATCTGGCATTTTATAGCCTATGTAGCTCGGATGCTATGGCTTTCCTTTTAGGTTCGTCAAATCGTCGCAGTGGTTGCTCGACTGGCTTTGCTTTAGGATCCACATTTAGTGCGTGCTCGACGAGTTCCCTAGGAACCCCTGGCATGTCTGAAGGTCACCAGGCGAAGATTTCCCAGCACTCATGGAGGAACTCGATGAGCGCGCTTTCCTATGCGGGATCCAAGTTTACCGCTATGGAGGTGGTTTTGTTCGGGTCCGTAGGGTGGACTTGGATTTTCTTCGAGTCTTGGGTTGCATCGAAAGCCTGATCTGGCAGGGATCGCCCGACGTTGGGTAGCACGTTGTGGTCAGTTTCGCCCTTCAGCCTTGCGTACTCTTCTGTCATGCCAAAGGTTTGCGCCAGCCTGTTGAATTCTTTGTCACAAGTGTTAGATACTTTGAAGCTGCCTTGTACCGTGATTGTTCCTTTGGGTCCTGGGATTTTGAGCATGAGGTATGCGTAGTGGGGTACTGCCATGAACTTTGCAAATGCTGGGCGCTCCAGGATTGCATGATACTGTGAAGGCCAGTTCATGACTTTAAACTCCAGCTTTTCTCTACGATAGTTGTTGCTATTGCCGAAGCAAACGTCGAGTTCTATTCTCCCGAGAGGGCAATTTGCGCCTCCTGGTACTATTCCGTGGAAAGAACAATCTGTTGGCTTTAGACTTTCTAGTGAGATGCATATTGCCTTCAGAGTTCTTGCGTATATTAGGTTTATGCTGCTTCCTGCGTCCATGAATACTCGCCCAACATCATATCCCCCTATTTGCACTTTTAGCACCATCGGCGCATGCCCTGGCCTAGGCACTTTCCTCGCGTGGTCTGCTCTGCTGAACTTGACTGGTTGATCTGACCATCTCAAGTACTCTGTAGTAGCTGGTGGTGATGATTTTGCTAGATTTACTTGTCTGGATATGCTCTTCCGCTCTTTCTTAGATTTTGGCACCGGTTGGATCATTGCAGATATATATACTTTTGACTCCAGATGTTTTGCTAGACGCTATACTTGGTATCCCTGACTCATACTTTTTCCTCCCTGTCGTGCTCCTTGGTTCGAGTCCATGGCATTTTGCAACCTCAGGAAGGTTCTACAATCCTTCATCTAGTGGTTAGAAACCCTCTTCCCATCTAGGTACGCATAATGGATGCGACAAGGTCCATAGAGCATGTCCTCCGCCGATGGGCCAGAGTACTTTGGTTTTTCTACTCCATGATTACCTCTTGTCTGAAACTGCCTATTTTCATCGCCTTCCTCGTCCCTTCTTTCATATCCCGTGGCTATCTGATTTCGCCTTGCGTAGCTATCTCCATTGCGGTATCTTTGCCTTTGCCTGCTTGCTCTGTCGACTTCTGGTGAACGTCCCCTTTTATTGTTATATGCGTCCTCTCCATCGGCAAATCTATTGTCTACTTCCATTAATTCCGACACTGTCCTTGGCTTTGTTCTCCCTACCTCTTCCACGAGGTCCAAACAACGAAGGCCAGCCGAAAAAGCATCTATTGCTCTCTCGTTGGAGATGTCTTCTACAGAATTTTTGATTACACTCCAGCGTTGTATATAAGAACGCAGAGTTTCGTCTTTTCTCTGTATGCACGACTTGATTTCTTCCAGTGACGCTGGGCGTTTGTATGTTGAGCAAAAATTTCTTGCGAATTGGCTCTCTAGTTCTCCCCAACTCCCGATGGAATCGTTGGGTAGAGTATTTAACTAGGACCGTGCTGCGCCGGCGAGGTGTAACTGCAAACTTTGCATTGCTGTTGCTCTTGTTCCTCCGAGTATTTGCACTGCTTGCAGGTAGTCTGATAACCATAGTGTGGGTTCTTGCGACCCATCATACTTTTGCTGATCATGTGGCAACTTGAATCCTTTGGGTACCCGCGTTCTGCGAACCCTTTGGGTAAAGCATAATGCACCCATCTCTTTTTCTTCGTCTTCGTAATTTTCTTCTTTCCATGCATAGCGCGCATTGTTTACTTTTGCTTGTGCTATTATATTTCTTGCGTCCTCCTTTCGTGTTTGACGCTTTTCGTCGCCTGACGACTCGCTTGTTTCATTTTGCGAAGGTTGGCGCTTGAGTCCTTCCTTTCGCTTCGCCTTATGATATGTCACCTTTTTCCTTAGCTTGTCTTCTACCAACCCGAGGCTTCGTATTGCGGCTTGATGCATGTGCTCCCATGGATCTCCAGGCTTTGGTTGTGTAGTTAGTAGGTATGCCTGTGCTGCTACCAATGCTGCTTCTGGTGTTTCTTGCACAAAGTCCTCTTCCTCATGCGATGGGTGTGCGCTTATACTTTTCGTATGGCTTTCTTCTCTTGTCCGTGCTGTTGTCCTCCTGCTGTGCTTCAGGTCTCTGCGCCTTTCTATGCTGGACTCTGATGCCTCACTGTATTCATCCCAATATCCTCCACTTGATGCGCTGTTGTTGTCTTGGCTTCTCATAAACATGTCTTTTTCCTCCCTCAACTTCTTTCTGCGCTGGTGCAGTGCGTACTGATACCCCATCAGAACTTCTCTTCTTGAATCTACAGGTACTTCCGTGCCGTGATTAATGGCTGACATGACGATTCTCCACTCTCTGGTGGAAACGTGAATTTTCTCCTTCTCCTTCTTGCCATTGCTCCTTGGTTTGTCGACTTGCATGTTGACTTCTTCATTGCCTGCACGATTATTCTCTTCTACTGCTTCAGTGATAATGACGCATAACTGGTGTATGCTTCTAGAGACGCCACTGCTTCCGGTGGCGATATCCCTTGGATTGTCGTGTGGGTTAACCACTGTTGCTTCCACATCGGGCTCTCCCCGAGTTTCATCGAATTCCTCGAGTTTCTTTTGCATATTTTCTGTTGCTGCAAGACTGACCGGCGAGTCTACCTCGCCGAAAGAGCCCACATGTGATCCAAACATTGTGATTGTCTTGGTTTTGCTTGCCGACAGACCCGATTTCGCCGAATCCGAAAGACGAGTCGAACCCGAAGGTCCGACGTAGAAGCTCAGACTTCCGATCGACAACTCCATCTCTTGATTTTCGTCTACTTCTGGATTGCTATCGGCTAAAAGCGAAAAAGCCGTCGAATTCATGATTCCAACGCCCATAATCCCCACGGTCGACGCCAATTGACGAGGGTTAACTCGACAAATGTCCAATATGAAGGACATAGGATCGAGGGAGTAGGGCGTCAGATGAACTCGAAGGTAAAATCAGTCAAACAAGGTGTGTATTGAAAGTAAACATAAGAGTAAACTTGTCTTGCTTTCAATCTGTCCCGCACCATCCTCTCCTGGCCCCTATATATAGGTGGCCAGGTCTCAAGGATCAGGAGGGGTCCAACACGGATTACAATATCGACATACGACATGAACTCGTATCTCGACTAGTATTACACTTGGGCCTAGCTTAATGGGCCTTAGGGGTACTCAACCGACGGGCTCTATTATCTATACCCTTGTCACTTACCTACTCGAGGACGAGCAGGAGTTAAGCTTGGGGATGCTTGATACATCCCAAATGTATCTATAATTTTTGATGCTCCATGCTTGTTTATGCACCATTTGCTTTGTGTTTTGTTACACTTCGTGGCGTTTTATGCATTTTCCGGAACTAACCTATTAACGAGATGCCACTGTGCCAGTTCCCTGTTTTCTGCTATTTTTTCAGAAAAGTTACACAGGAAATATTCTCGAATTGGACAAAACAAAAGCCAAAGTTCCTATTTTCCCCGATACGGGACGGAGTCCAAAGCAGAGACAGAGGGGGCCAGAGGGCGGCCACACCCCCATGGCGTGGGCTACCCCCTGGCCGCGTCGGGGCAGGGTGTGGGCCCCTGGTCCACCTCCTGACATCGCCCTTCCGCCTATATATTCTCCTCGACGAGAAAACCCTAAGCACCCGATTAATTTTCCAGAAAACATACTGCAAGCCGCCGCTATCGTCAATGCGAGATCAGGAGGGTCCAGAAGCTCTTCCCAACACCCTGCCGGAGAGGGGAATCACCACCGGAGGCCTTCTTCATCACCATGCCTGCCTCCGGAGTGATGTGTGAGTAGTCTACCTAGGACTATGGGTCCAAAGCAGTAGCTAGATGGTTCTCTTCTCCTCCATGTGCTTCATGTTTAGATCTTCTGAGCTACCTATCATGATCAAGATCATCGTTATGTAATTCTACATGTTGTGTTTATTGGGATCCGATGAATATTGAGTACTATGTCAAGTTGATTTGTGATTTATCATCTCTATGTTGTTTATGATCTTGCATGCTCTCCGTTGCTAGTAGATATCTTGGCTGAGTAGATGCTAGTAACTCCAAGAGGGAGTATTTATGCTCGATAGTGGGTTCATGCCTCTGGTAACTTGGGGGAGTGACAACAACCTCTAAAGTTGTAGATGTGCTGTTGCTACTAGGGAGAAAACAACAATCTTGTGTCCAAGGACATTCATATTGTTTACTTTACACACTTTGCTTAAGGCGATAATCTGTTGCTTGCAACTTAATACCCAACGGTAGTTCGGATGATATCCGGCGGGTGGATTATTAGTCATAGATGCAGTTGGATTACGGTCTATGTATGTAATGCCCAAGTGAATCTCATAGTGATCCTCATGACATGTACATGCATTTGTTTGCATTCTTTATTCTGTCAATTGCCCAACTGTAATTTGTTCACCCAACATGTTATTTATCTTTATGGAGAGACACCTCTAGTGAACTGTGGACCCCGGTCCATTCTTTTATATTCATATTATCGTTTACTATTTACTCGCATTATTTACTTTCTCTTAAACTACTATCTTTTACCACATGATACGTTTAATCCTTTGTTTACAGCAAACCGATGAGATTGACATCCTCACTGTAAGTTGGGGCAAAGTACTTTGGTTGTGTTGTGTGCAGGTTCCACATTGCTGCTGGTGCAAAGCTACACCCCAGATAAGGTGCCATATATAAATTGTCTGGAGCTGTCGCCAAGCCAGCGAGCATCAACCTTCGGAAGTTGGTTCTTTCTCCTACTGGTTCGATAAACCTTGGTTTCATACTGAGGTAAGACTTGCTGCTGTGCTCATCAGACCTTCCTCTTGGGGTTCCCAACTGGGTGCCTAACATGCACTATCAGGACCTCATATTTTAGCCTAGTAGAGTTTGGGCCTTATATGGGCCCGACAATCCTCCGTGCACTGGGCCCGTAGCCCGTTAGTTGGGTCTGCTCAGGCCCATTACTGTCCATTATGTTTGTTTATGTAGTCCCACTAACTTGGCCCACCTAGGCCCATTACTGTGCATGTTCTCTTGGCCCATAAAGGCCCATACTTTTGGCCCATCTAGGTCCTATCATGGCAGGATCACAATTGACCTCTACTATCGAGAAGCACATAACATGTATATATATCGGTTGAGTAGACTAAATAACATTCTTTCGACAAATTAAATGGGATCTAGCTACAACAATACACTCACAGAGGGGTTCTAGAAGACGGAACAAAAATAGAACCGCTACTTCAAAAAGATCGGGTTGCCAAACAATCATCCAGGACAATGACATTTTTAAGCCATTGGTTTATTTTGTTGAGCTATGCTGTTGATTCCTTTCTTTCCTGTATGACTGAATCAGCAAAATATTAGAGTAGCTACCTATCTATCTTCTGGTAGCGAGATTGAAAAACAATCGCAAGTGGACAAACCAGTAACACGGCTGGCTGCTCTGTAAAACGACCTCAACACTAGGATGCTCCCTTGTGCCTGATATTATAGCAAAGCGAGCATTCTGAAACTAAGACAAAACAAGTTTTAACAGGAGACCAAACATTCTATACAGTCCATTGTCAGATAATTTGGAATACATCATTGACAATGATATAAGAAAGCAAGCAGTCAACAACAGAGGCTCATACAGACTAATGTACTGATCACGTGGCAAACATGCATACAACAAATCAAGCGACTACAGAAGTTCAGATTATGTGCCTAGTAAGCTACACAGAATGTGTGCAGCTAGAGATAAAATAGATAGAAATACAGCCGAAAGTAGATAACATCTTTTGCATCATGAACTGCTTTAGGGAGAATTGGTTTAATCATTTTCTAACTCCAAAAATGGAAAGGAGAATAAAGCGACTGCATTCTGAGGCTAAAATAGACTACCACAAAATGGAAAGGACAAACAAGCATTGCAATGTTTTAATCATGGGGTATCTCAGATGAAGCAAAGGGAACAAGCAATTGAATGATTGTAAGCATAATACAGGTTACATACATGATGAAACAAGCAATTAACAATATCTGCCTGATATATTCTACAAGAATATTCTGCTATTGGAGAAGAAATACTTGGTGGCAGTCAAAGCGTAACAGTCAACAATTGGAGTCCAACTGCCAAAGGTGGCATTGTTTCACTCATAAGCCAAAAGCAGAAGATCCTAAGACAAACAAGCAAGTGAACCATTTTAATCATGTTGACTATATAGATAGAAAATAAATGAACCACAATCAAGTGAATAATTTGTTTGTTGAATAAACTCCACAGACCATTTCAACATGGGTATCCTAAAGATAAGAGTCCACCTACAATGGTCAGAAATCGTATTTATTGTTGGAAGTTTGGAAAAGGAAAAAACAAACATTTTAATGTTTTAATCATGGGGAAGCTCGAGATGAAGCAAAGTATAAAAAAGAAATTGAACAATTGTACGCATAATACAGACTAAATATATACATGATGAACCAATCAATTAACAGTGTCTACCTAATATATACTACCAGACCATTCTACAGTTAAAGAAATAGTTGGTGGCAGTCAAAAGTGCAACACTATGTGCAGTCTATGTCCAACTGCAGTGGCAGGCATTGTCTTACTTGTCAGCCATATCATGAGATCATGATAAGACAAACAAGCAAGTGAACCATTGTGCTAATCATGTAAAATAGTGATACGTCTCCGACGTATCCATAATTTTTGATGCTCCATGCTTGTTTTTACACCATTTACCCGATGTTTCGTTACACTTCGTGGCACTTTTATGCATTTTCCGGAACTAACCTATTAACAAGTGCCACAGTGCCAGTTCCCTATTTTCTGCTGTTTTTGTATTTCAGAAGTGATACACAGGAAATATTCTCGGAATTGGACGAAACCTCATCCTGAAGTCTTATTTTACCCGGAAGCTTCTAGAGATCCGAAGAGGAGTAGGAGGTGGGCCACAGGGGCCCCACATGCAGGGGTGGCGCGGCCAGGCCCCTGGCCGCGCCAGCCATGCGTGAGGGCGCCTGGTCCCACCCCTGACATCGCCCCTTCGCCTATAAGAAGCCTCGGGACAGGAAACCCTAAAGGAGTCGGCAATTTTCCAGAAACAGTTCCGCAGCTCCGCCGCCGCCGTCGATGAATTTCAGGGGACAGAAGTCTCTGTTCCGGCACCCTGCCGGGACGGGGAAGTGCCCCCGGAGCCATCTCCATCGGTCTCCATCACCGTCTCCGCCGTCTCCATCGACCTCACCGCCATCTCCATCAACCTTGCTGTCTCCTATGATGAGGAGGGAGTAGTTCATCCCCGGGGCCGAGGGCTCTACCGGTAGCTATGTGGTTCACCTCTCTCTCCCATGATGTGATCTTTATGTGATCATGAGCTTTGTATCATGTTGAACAAGTAGATGTTATTATTCAGATATTATGCTACTCCTATGCTTAATTATTATAGTGTACTCTAGTGGTGTTATTAAAGTAATCTATTCCTGCTGCCATGGTGTAACGGTGACAGTGCGTGCATCGTGGTGGTACTTGGTTTAGGCTATGATTGTGATCTCTTGTGGATTATGAGAGTAATTATTACTATGATAGTATTGAAGTGATCTATTCCTCCTTTCATGGTGTAATGTTGACAGTGTGTGCACCGTGTTAGTACTTGGTCTAAGTTGCAATAATATCTATCTTGAATTGTGATCTGATTTGGATGTCTCTATGAGTGGTGTTTGTCAAGTACTTGATGAACTTTAAGGGGTGCTTCTGTAGCCACTACACAATGAATAGTGTTATTCAATAGGAGAGTAATTCAGAGTACCATAGTGGAGAGAAGTTGTTTATTTGTTCAATCATGTTATATTGTTGGGAGTGTGTCTACTAGTGAAAGTATGATCCCTAGGCCTTGTTTCCAAGCTTTGCACACCGTTTACTTGCTGTTTTGTTACTTGTTTGCTCGCAGCGATTTTTATTCCATATTGCAGTTACTACTTATAATCATCTATACCACTTGTATTTCACTATCTCTTCGCCGAACTAGTGCACCTATACATCTGACAAGTGTATTGGGTGTGTTGGGGACACAAGAGACTTTCTGTATCGTAATTGCAGGGTTGTTTGAGAGGGATAGCTTTGACCTCTTCCTCCCTGAGTTCGATAAACCTTGGGTGATCCACTTAAGGGAAACTTGCTGCTGTTCTACAAACCTCTGCACTTGGAGGCCCAACAAGTGTCTACAAGAATAGAAGTGCGTAGACATCAAGCTCTTTTCTGGCGCCGTTGCCGGGGAGGTAAGGTAAAAGGTACTCGCATCCTCCAGTGTGAGTGCTCGGAGTTATTTCCTTTAGATTCTGCAATTACATCTTTTTGTTTCTTGTTTTTATTTTCACTAGTTAGGCTTAATGGAAAACAAAGAGTTCGTTAGTCTTTTTCCTGAGTTTAGATATGAAGTGTTTAAAGAGAAAATTGAAAAACCTTTGGAGCTTTATTCGCATGCTAATAGTGTTGTTAGTATGAATGCTTTGAATACCGTTGTTGCTAATGCTATAGAAAAGTCTAAGCTTGGGGAAGCTGGTTTTGTTAAGCATGATATTTTTAGTTCCCCAGCTTTAGTGGAGAAAATTTGCTCTGATGATATTTTATCTCCCATATGTGATGTTCCTTCTTATGACGATATGTTTGAAGAATATGCTTTGCGAAATAGTTGTTCTTTAGTTTGTGATGATACTAAACCTCTAGTTTATGATGGCTATGATGATGAGTATAATATTTTCAGTTCACCTACTATTGAGGATAAAATTAGTTATGATTACAATATGCCTCCTATTGATGATGATTATGGTGATGAGAATAATTATTCTATTGAATTTGCTCCTACTACTATTGTTCCTGTGGTGAGTATTAATTCTTTTATGCATGTGGCTCATGATAGGGATGTTTTATGTGATAGTTATATTGTTAGTTCTATTCATGATGCTACTGAAAGTTATTATGAGAGAGGGAAACATGGTTTGATGGATCTCACCAATATTAAGTTTCCCCTCTTTATGTTGCAAATCTTGAAGTGGCACTTGTTTTATCTATCCATGCTTGCTACTATGTGCCTCGTTGAATTATTTTCTTACAAGATTCCTATGCATAGGAAGTGGTTCAGATATAAACGTCTTTCACATTTGCTTTTTGATGCTCTCTATTTGCTTTAAGTTCCTATATGGCGCCTTTGCCTCAAGCTCTTATATGGCGCCCACATGAGCATCTTTGCAAATTACTGCGCCTAGCTCAAAGGCGTTAAAGAAAAGCACTCTTGGGAGATAACCCATTGTTTTATTTTCAGTACTTTTTCTTTTATTTGAGTCTTGGAAGTCATTACTACTGTAATGACCGCTCCTTATCCTTTTTATTTCGTTGTTGTGCCAAGAGAAGCCTCTAATTTGAGTGAGGTAAGATTTGGGGATGTTGCTGTCCTGAAACAGTTTTCGGTGCTGCACCGTAAAAATTCGTATAAATTCTATGTATATCTTTTGGACCTGCGATTTCTTGTGCATATGCCCCAGGTTATATCCAAACTTTCATTAGTTGAACACTTTTTGATTTGAGCAACAGAAAACCCTCTAAAAATTCGACCTTTCTCAGCTGTTCAGTTTTGACAGATTTCTGCCAATATTTGTGTTTGCCACTTTATCGCTTTCTTTTGAGTTCTTTTGATCATGGAACTTTTAGAGAACTTGCTACAGTAGTATATGCTATATATGTGGTGGTTTTGGGTTGAATCCTGAAGCAAAAAGAGGTTGATTATATGTTATGCTTGCACTAATGTTGCTAATAGAATTGTGTTTAGTTTTGTATGAAGGAAGTTTTCAAGTGTAGGGATTGGAGAATGATGAGATGAGTTGAAGAATGGACAAAAGCTCAAGCTTGGGGATGCCCATGCATCACCCCAAGAAATATTCAAGAAGTACAAGCGTCAAAGCTTGGGGATGCCCCCGAGGCACCCCCTTCTTCATCGGCAAAAATCAGGTCACCTTTCAAGACACTATATTTTTATTGCTTCATGCATTATGCGTTTTTCTTGGAGCGTCAGTTGTTATAGTTTTCAGTATTAGTTTAGTTTAGTTTGCTGCAATAAATGGTTAGATCACATCATGTTTCTTTTGGAGGAGATGAACCCGTTTTTCATTTGCCAAGAACACTCTGTTTTTCACTCTTATCGTTTCAATGAGTGTTCTCTTTTTCTGCTACTGCTTTTGGTTTTCGTTTTCGCCTTGATTTGTGTTCAGATCTTCTTATATTTATTTATCAAGGTGTATTTTTGCCTCTGGACCATGTTGGTTTTCCTCAAAAGAGTTGGATTTAAAAAGTTCGAATGGTGTTGGAAAAGAGAAAAAGCTTTATGCAAAAAAGTGGTACAAGAAGGAGCTTGTGTAGACTGCGGCTTAGGCTTTTTCATGTCATGCTTGATGTCTTTTTGATAGTATGCTTAGTGGTTTTGCTGTAGCATGACTTGTCTCAAATAACTGAGATTGCTTAATGAGCCTTTGAAAAGATCATGCGTTGTTTTAATTATTTGGAAGCATTATTTTGGTTTTCTCCTTTGATGCTTTATTCGGGTTGACTTGGCGCATGCTCACACATGTTAGACTCTTACAAAGTCGCCAATAGCCTCTATGATCATTTAGTTTTTGACTTTTGATGCCATCTTATGTTTTTTTTAATGTCGCTTTATCGCTTTGCATGATTATGGCCATTATTGCTCTCTTAGTTGGTTGCTCCCAGTCTTTTGCTAGCCCTCACCTTGTACTGAGCATGAGCTCAACTCGTGCATCCTACTCCTAAAAGCCAAAGTTTTCCAAAGTGTCCACCATACATACCTACTAGCAATTTGCTATTCCAAGTAAATTTGACTTGCTTTTATTTTCTCTTCAAATTAAACTCTTACCAGTGTTATGCGAAATTCGGTCAGTAAAGCTCTCACGAACCGGAAGGCACACTTTACTTTTTCCTGTTCTTAAAAATTTGGCATTGTGGTCTCTTATGTTGAGTTGTTATGCTTGCAAGTTGTAAGTTGGATTCTAGCCCAGCCATGTTGTCATGGGGCAAGCTTTCAACATTGCACTTCTTATTTGAGTTGATATCGTGATCTTTTGTTTATGGATGCCCGCGGTGTGAAATGAATTGGGAATCTTGTGGGGATCATGGAGTTTGTATATGTGTTAGGGAAATGCCGGGCCGCCAATCTAAGCCATGCATAATTCATGGTGGAAATTTGCAGCATACCCATGGTGAACATTCGACGACGCATCTCATAATAAAAAGCTAAACAAAAGGCAAATAAAAGAGATGTCGAGGTGTTCGTTGTCTGCTTGTCCTGTCATTTTGGTGTGGGCTTGTTCCATGTCATCGGGCACGGAGGTACCCCATTGGCGGTTCTCAATGATATGCATATACTTACAATGACAAGAGCCTTGCTTGGGACTCTAAGTAAAGTAGCATGAGGTTTGGGTACTCGTATTCATGGGACACGAGGTATTCAACTTATGATTTGTCAAGCATATGCATCATAATTGTTCTCGCATTAACTTTAACCATTCAAGATGCTTATGATGGGGGCAATGAGAGCTCAAAGCCGGTAAGTACCATAATTTTTGAAGGTTATAAAACTTGCAATCACTGCTTCCCTCTGCGAAGGGCCTTTCTTCTACTTTTATGTTGAGTCACCACTTTCTTTCTTTATGCACCATTAAGAGAGCATAGTTGTCATTCTTAGTGTGATATGCATTGTCCCAAAGTTCATTGATTGATTCATATTGCTGGTTTCACTTGTTCTTAAATTATTTGTATCTAATCGCCCTCTTAAACTTGAAGGTGTCCTATGCATTTATGTTTTGCTCTCTTTGAAGGACAAGCTGAAAACCATTTGTATGTTTTTTCCTTATGATTTGAACACACGTTTGACTTTCATTGTTTCATTTTCATGATCTTTTTTTTGTGTTCATTTGCATGTTTACAACATGGTTGCTAAGTTCTTATTGTCAAGATTATATCTTCATGCCCATGTTTTAAGTTCTTATGATCCCAGCTCACAATGCTTACATATATGATCAAGATTGTGTAGGTGCATGTCACCTCAAAAATTATTTCTTTTGTTATCACTTACCTACTCGAGGACGAGCAGGAGTTAAGCTTGGGGATGCGGATACGTCTCCGACGTATCCATAATTTTTGATGCTCCATGCTTGTTTTTACACCATTTACCTGATGTTTCGTTACACTTCGTGGCACTTTTATGCATTTTCCGAAACTAACCTATTAACAAGTGCACTTTTATGCACTTTTAGTGCCAGTTCCCTGTTTTCTGCTGTTTTTGTGTTTCAGAAGTGATACACAGGAAATATTCTCGGAATTGGACGAAACCTCATCCTGAAGTCTTATTTTACCCGGAAGCTTCCAGAGATCCGAAGAGGAGTAGGAGGTGGGCCACAGGGGCCCCACATGCAGGGGTGGCGCGGCTAGGCCCCTGGCCGCGCCAGCCATGCGTGAGGGCGCCTGGTCCCACCCCTGACATCGCCCCTTCGCCTATAAGAAGCCTCGGGATGGAAAACCCTAATGGAGTCGGCAATTTTCCAGAAACAGTTCCGAAGCTCCACCGCCGCCGTCGACGAATTTCGGGGGACAGAAGTCTCTGCTCCGGCACCCTGCCGGGACAGGGAAGTGCCCCCGGAGCCATCTCCATCGGTCTCCATCGCCGTCTCCGCTGTCTCCATCGACCTCACCGCCATCTCCATCAACCTTGCTGTCTCCTATGATGAGGAGGGAGTAGTTCATCCCCGGGGCTGAGGGCTCTACCGGTAGCTATGTGGTTCACCTCTCTCTCCCATGATGTGATCTTTATGTGATCGTGAGCTTTGTATCATGTTGAACAAGTAGATGTTATTATTCAGATATTATGCTACTCCTATGCTTAATTATTATAGTGTACTCTAGTGGTGTTATTAAAGTAATCTATTCCTCCTGCCATGGTGTAACGGTGACAGTGCGTGCATCGTGGTGGTACTTGGTTTAGGCTATGATTGTGATCTCTTGTGGATTATGAGAGTAATTATTACTATGATAGTATTGAAGTGATCTATTCCTCCTTTCATGGTGTAATGTTGACAGTGTGTGCACCGTGTTAGTACTTGGTCTAAGTTGCAATAATATCTATCTTGAATTGTGATCTAATTTGGATGTCTCTATGAGTGGTGTTTGTCAAGTACTTGATGAACTTTAAGGGGTGCTTCTGTAGCCACTACACAATGAATAGTGTTATTCAATAGGAGAGTAATTCAGAGTACCATAGTGGAGAGAAGTTGTTTATTTGTTCAATCATGTTATATTGTTGGGAGTGTGTCCACTAGTGAAAGTATGATCCCTAGGCCTTGTTTCCAAGCTTTGCACACCGTTTACTTGCTGTTTTGTTACTTGTTTGCTCGCAGCGATTTTTATTCCATATTGCAGTTACTACTTATAATTATCTATACCACTTGTATTTCACTATCTCTTCGCCGAACTAGTGCACCTATACATCTGACAAGTGTATTGGGTGTGTTGGGGACACAAGAGACTTTCTGTATCGTAATTGCAGGGTTGTTTGAGAGGGATAGCTTTGACCTCTTCCTCCCTGAGTTCGATAAACCTTGGGTGATCCACTTAAGGGAAACTTGCTGCTGTTCTACAAACCTCTGCACTTGGAGGCCCAACAAGTGTCTACAAGAATAGAAGTGCGTAGACATCAAATAGCTAGACAAGAAAAGGATGAATGACAACCACGAACCAACTAAACAATTTGTTCATCGTATAAACTCTAGACCATTTCAACATGGGTATCATGGAGATAAGAGTCCATCAGGCCAATTCAGATAATGTCTCAGACAAACAAGCAATTGAACCAATCAAATCAATCTAAAATTAGGGACTTACAATAGTGGTAGCATTTTGTGTTGTCTTACTGCAGCTCATCTTGTAGGCAAATTGTTGAAGACGTCGGTATATGGAAAGATAGCACTTCTACTTCTGCATAACGTTCCGGCGATTCATAAGCACAAACAACTTGCACCATGATAAAAATATTCTATGCCGCCATACAAAAGCTACAATATAAGAACATATTGTATAGACGCTTCACCATGCCAAGCACATTGTAATAAAACTAGGGACTTACAATAGCTCTTTGTTGAGTCTCAACGCAGCTCACCTTGCTTTGGATACATTCATTTAAGATGCTTAGCACAATGGGTTGGCCACTCATAAGCACAAAACATGATAAACCGATTATATATAGAGCAAAACAAAATGGAAATTACTTATGTAATGCCCCACCTATGGATTAAGGTGGAACACCTGTGTTAAGTGCTATTCCCTAGATCACTGATAGCACCACAGAACAAAATAAAGTATTCATTGCATAGTATCAAGATTACAACGTGGATCCAGATACATAAGTCTTCAAACTTACAAACAGCTTAGTCACATGGACTAGTTCAAAGGACAGAGTTCAACACATCACAAACACAATGGAAACTAAGGTAGCAGTGAGCCTCCATCTTCACCATGCGCCACAGGCAGTCATGTTGGAATGTAGACTCGAGATCCTATCAACTTACTCCTTCTCTGAAAAACCTGCACATTTGAATATGCAGCCCCACGAATGGGGGTCAGTACAATGATGTACTGGCAAATGACACATATTTGGTGGCTGTTGTGGAAGAGCTATCTACATGATATTTGGCTAGTGGAGCTTTTGGCTGATTTGCACAAAGCAAATTTTATCCTATATTTTCCAAATCAAAACATTTTTTTAATCCTTTATAAACTTTAAGGGCCAAGATATCCCCCAGGTGAAAACCACCACACAAATCCTGGGTTGATAGCTAGGTGTGCAGCCCTGAGTAGTTACTCAACAAAACTAGAATAACCCTCAGGCGACGATAACCACACAAATCCTGGGTTGATAGCCAGGTGTGTAGCCCTGAGTAGTTACTCAACAAAACTAGGATAACCCTCAGGCGACGACAACCACATAAATCCTGGGTTGATAGCCAGGTGTGTAGCCCTGAGTAGTTACTCAACAAAACTAGGATAACCCTTAGGTGATGACAACCACACAAATCCTGGGTTGATAGCCAGGTGTGTAGCCCTGAGTACTTCCTATCCTGAGTGTTTCTAAACAATTTTATTTTTATTTAGAAATGGTGATGAGACTCTTCCGTACATCCATGTCTAGGAACTCAAGTTGTCCATAACCGGGGACACGGCTAATCGATTAGTTTGACACCCTGCAGGGGTTGTGCACTTTCACCTTAAGACTCATTTTATGCCCATACATAAAATGAGATAAGACCTTTCAGAAGGAGCATTCAACCATCCGGATCTGACCATGCCCAAAATACCACCCTCTGTCAGTACCCATGGGTGAACCCTCACATCATACTCAATCAAGACAGAGCCCATATTGTCATAAGGCTGCACTGGAAGCTCACTAAGCAAGGAAGACATGGTAGTCTCTTTGTTCCTGGGTGGCCGTCCACAAGTGTACCCCCAGGCGACAACAACCACACAAATCCTGGGTTGATAGCCAAGTGTGTAGTCCTGGGTAGCCACTCAACATAAACCAAGCAATGCCATTTCCACCCAGGTATTTCATTGGGGTTGTAGTTTAATTTTCATAACAATTTGAAAACAAGGCATGGCATCATTTTCCATAGTATGTTTGCAATCCTAACAAGTGGGGTTTAAGGGATAGCTACCACTACTAGGAGCTAAGCATTTCTTAACCACTTTGAAAATTTCATATCATGCACAGTATTGAAACCACTAATGCATATAATAAAAGATAGGTGGAAGTATGTGTGTCACTTGCCTTTTGAAGCTTAAACCCTTTCGTTTCTCTCAACAAAATGTATGGCTCTCCAAACCAATCTATAATATAGAGATACAGAAAGTAAACACACCACACCAAAACAACAAATCAAGCAAGACAAGCAAATGAAAAGGGATTGGTTTAACATTTTAAAGTTCTTATGTTTTCTGTGATGAGAGAGATATGGTTAGAAGCTTGGCTTACAAGATATGGGTTGAGAATTTGGATGGCAAGGTTTAATGATTGGAAAGGATTGGTCCTCCAAGATTACAATGAAGGGATAGAACCTTATGCTTGGTATAAGCATGGTTAGAGTTTAGAGATGACTTATGTGAATAGACTCACATAAGTATAGAATAGTGCAACAAAACACTACTGAATAAAGTGTGACAACACTTATTCATAATAGTATAGGTTACACATAGGCTTGGGTAGGTATTGGTGATACATTGAATTACTCAGTTACTCATTTGTGAATTGAGTAGTTCAATATAGGCCAAGGGTTAGGTTGGCTTGGGGTCGAATAGGTATGAAGGTTGTTTAGAAAGATTGGTGACTTCTTGGCCACAAGATATTCTTGGACAAGAGATTTAAATTTAGTTAGGGTTATAGTCTCAGGGTTTGGGCCAGGTCAATGTTTAAATTCTTCTTTGAAGAATTTAAACTGGTTTTGGTTATGGATCAAAGTTAATAATGGATTGAATGATTTTAGGACATGTGTGATATGGGGTAGGATTTATCACCACATTTGACAAAGGAGAACAAATTGAGATACAATCACAAATTACTCAAATTACTCAGGTGTAATTTGAATTTTATGAATTAAGTCCATAAGGGTAAGATGGCATGATATTGGGTCAGGGTTAAGAGTCAAATGGTAGGGTTAGATTTGTAAGATCATATGATTCACTTTTATAAAAGGGTTTAGGGTGAAAAGAATTATAGAATTAATTCTATAATGAAAATACTCAAATTCTCATAATTGAATTTGAATATTTGCAAGGGGTTTCAATAATTCTAGATAGTGATGCTAATGGATTGGAGACAGTAACACAAAGCTACTGCAAGTGGTTTCACTCCAAAATCATTTTCAGAAATCAAATGATGATCGAAATAGTGATTTGATTAAATTTAACAGTAGCAAGTGTGTGCACGTTTCAAGTTTGACAATTTTTTATTCTAGAGGGTTCTACATATTCTGTGGAATCCATAGACTACAAATTTGTAGCAATTGGATCTACAGAACAAAAGTTATGAATTAAATGGTGTTTGTAAGTCATTTTTGCTATTTTATTTTCATTTCAAAACTTTGTACAGAAACCATGTGATATTCTTGCATAGTTGTGTTCTACACTTTGCAAGGATTCCAGGGATATAAAGTTTGCAAATTTTGGATTAGTAGATTAATTTCTATTGATTTTACAAGTTGCAGCCAATTTGAAAGAATTTGGTTTCTGTTTGAACTCAGGCAGGCCATGTGGCGCAACGTTACTAGTGGGTACCGCTTCAGCTAGATCGGCTCTGTGAACCACAGGATCAAAAGAAGATCTAAGGGCCCTAATTGATCTGTACTGGTTTGGCCGGGGGTTCTGTCTGGGCCGCTGGATCTCGATCGGACGGACAGAACGAGATGGGGGAGAGGGCTCACCGACGTCCTAGGTTTCCGGCAAGAAACGGCTCAGGGTGTGGTCGTCCTCGGCGTTGCAGTGCTCCTGGGCGAGGAAGATGACGTGGACGAGATGCGTGCGGGCACAGCAAGCACGGTGGCGAAGTTTTCTGGGCGGGGGTGGCCTGAGGCTCGGGCTATCTCCCGCCGGAGATCTTGCTGCGGCGACGGCTTCGGGTTGAGGTCGCCCTGCTCGATAGCGGATGCAATCAAGCGGCCAACTATGTCAGCAAGATGCATAGGGAAAAGAGGGGGCCAGTGGAACCAGAGGGGTGGCGAGAGGAGGCCGGTGCTCACCGGAATCGACATAGAGAGCCTGCAGATGTGCGGAGCTCCGACAAGCAATTGCGCGGCCTGGCGGCGGTTCAGAGAGGGGAAAAGAGGGAGAAAGAAGAGGAGGGCGAGGGGATTTATAGGGAGGTCTCGTAGCTTGATTCAATGCCAGGAAATGGACGGAATCAAGAGGAGTTAACGGTGGCAGTTTCGGGTGCTGGCCGGACCAAGGTTGAAGACGACCTGTTAGGTTGGTCCCACCTGTCAACGGTAAATGAAAAAGAAAAGAAAAAGAAAGAGGGAGGAAGGGGGTTGCGGGTTGATCGGCTGGGCTAATGGCTCTTGGGCCCCGGGGTTGGCCCAGTTGGCTGCCCTTCTCTTTTTTTTTGTTTAAAACCTTTTCCTTTTTATTTTCTGGTTTGTTTTATAACCTTTTCATTTAAGCTCCAAATGAGTTCAAACTAGCTTCTAAATTTTTCAAAAATTCAACACAATAATGCAAACAGTAAGATACCACTTTTAATTCCAAAATAGAATTTGGCAAAATAATATATGCATTTGCCCCTAGGGTTTCTTTGCATAAATTCATGAATAGAAAAATAGAGTTTTAAATAATTTTTGAAATCAGGGAAAACACTTTATGTTATTTTTGAAATTCAGTTTCAAACACCTTGGTGGTGATGCATACCTTCTTTTATATATATCATTTTGTAAATATCTCTTTGCAAGATAGTTGTATAGGTTTGAATAAACACAAAATAGTATTTTAAAATTATATTTTCTCAAAAGAGTCCTCCAAGGATTTGTTAGAAAAATTTGAAATAATTTTGCTAACAGACATTTGAATATGAGATATTTATAAGATGCTCTTTTATAAAATGGAAACCTTGGAAGTGAAATAGTTTAGTTTGAAGGTTTAAGAAAACTTTAGGGAAAAACATTTAATTATACATCAAAAAGTTTTAAATCCCTGTGATTTTTCAAACAACAGAAACAAAACAAATTTTTTTTGTTCCAAATTTTGATAAAATCTTGGGATGTTACAGACTACCACCCTTAAAAGAAATCTCGTCCCCAAGATTTGAAAAGGCTAGAAAGGTAGAAGTGTTTGGGGTACCTAGGTGGCTACCACCCTTAAAAGAAACTTTTGTGGGTAGTCTAGGTCTTTGTTTTCAAAGTAAGCACCCCTAGGATTTGACTTGGCACTGGGTCATCTTTTGAATCTATAGTTAGAACCTCTCTTCGTTTCCAGTGGGTGTCTATTCACAAACTTGGGTCTCAAGTATACCCCAAGGAGGCTTGAGCATAACTTTACTCCATTGTAGAGTTACTAACCAACAATGTAGTTTGTTGAACTACTTTGGACACTGAAGGGTCACTCTTTGGGTCAATCAGAGGACTATGCTAAAGTGATCTTCTGTCTTCACTTCATCCTCTTCGATGACATCCTTGAAGTTCTTCTATATTATGGTTGCTTCCTTGGTGAGCACTTTTGGGGTCATACGGAGTTCTTCAGATTGATAGGACTCCTTCCATCATGTGTCTTCTTTAACGGTAAGTTTGTGATTCATACTCACCGAAATCCTACGTTTTGGCCACACTGGCTCACTATAAAGGGTGTAACATATTATCCTCCTAAGGTTAAGGTTTAACAACATCGTCTCTCTTAGGTAAGTTTCTCTAGGTGTGTAAAGCCAACATTATGAGAGCGAATAATAAGAGTAGTAGGATTGGTGATCAATCCATCCTGCACCCAAATCATTACTTCATACATGGTTTGCAAACCTCGTATTCTAACTCTAGGTCAACCTCACTAGCTTTGACAAAATTTTCTTGGAGATAGAACCAATGTTCCAACTCCCATTTTTTGAATTTTAGAAAACAAATCTATCGTTCCTTAGCTAGGGGTTTGCGCAAACTCAATCATATGGCGTCAACTCTTGAGTTGCACATCCTTCAGCTTGCCATTTCATTGAAAAATAAAATTCATTCAACAAGGTTGTCCTTAGCTCTTACAAGTCCTTACAATATTTATTACAAGACTGTAGCTGCATACAAATTCTTTCAAGTTGGCTACACTTTGTTGCGTCTTCTCCTTGTATTTGTGGCATCCTTCAGTTATCCCATTTCACTGAGGTCTTGAAGTACTTTCCTCTGTGCATCGATACGGATAGTGTCCTTGTTGCTTGCATGTGTAACAAGTGATATGGTTGAGGTTCTTCTTTATGCTACCTGGACTGTTTGCTTTGTTGTCCTTTTCTAGACATTTGTTCGCATAATGTCCTAGCTCCTTGCAATTGAAACACATCAGCTTGCTGTTGTCCTTCTTCTTTTGAGGTCTCTCTAAGGCTAGGAGCTCTCTTACTTCCTTTTCTCCATATTCCACTATAGCTGTGGGAAATCTTTCTCGTTTCCTCGAGCAATTTCTAGATAAGTGTTCTTTTCCTTCTTATTGGGTCTTCCCAAGCAACTGGCAGGGTCCATCCTTGGCTTGTTGATTCATTCATTGCACCGTGGAATAAAACTTGCATTCAACAGGAACATGATTGATTCCTTCGCATAGGAAACAAGTAACTTGGCTCATGGGACATTCTCCAACTGGGTGGCTCGTAACACAGTAAGGGCATTGTTCATGACATTCTTTAGACGTGTTCCCTATTTCTCCACATCTCTTGCAGGCTCACAGTGTCATCTCAACATCACTTCTTGGTTCCTTGCCACCATGATCCTTTCGTGGTAGGTTGTTATTGGTGCTAGCCAAATTCTGGGACATCATTTGTACTATTCGAGTATGATTATCCAATACTTGTTGCATTCCTGGAGGCATCTCGTTGCTGTCACGGTTGACCATATTCTGAGTTAACACTCTCATCATTTCAGTATGCACTTCAACCATCTGTTGCATCGCTATCTCCATCTGAGGGTGCATCTGTTTGGGGTTTAGGACATGTTTAGGTCTTAGCATAGTTGAGTTTAGATAGAAGGGATCTAAAGGGAAAATCCTACCCAAACACAGCAGATCAAGAGAATTTCATCTTACAAACAACATTTAACAAACGTTCATCACATCTAGCAAACAATGTGAAACACTAATAATCTAGTATGGTCATACCCCAATTTGGTATGATCATTAGATTATCACAACATCGTTGATTCTGTAAACTAGAATTATTGGTGGTCTTGTCTATTACTTGCTTGTGTACTTCAAGTTTATTCTCTACTTCCTTGATTCATCTTCTAGAGTTGTGCAAGCTGCATTTGAGTCTTTCTCCAAGTTCTTCATTTGGCCTTCAATGTAGTTCTTCATGTTGAGTCGAGGAAAGTATATGGAGTATCAGTCTTGCACTTCGGACACATTGCGATCTTCTGTCCTTTGTTGATGATTTCAGGGTAGGGTCATCTATTGCAAAAGGAAACACTTGAAGAGGAAGTAGGAGAGAATACAAGGAGTTCAAAATGCAAACTTTTTTTTGTAAACAGAAACAAGATGAGATAGATATTTTTTTATCCTAGGGTCTTCCTGTTTCTAATTCCAAACCTAGGGTCTCGATCCTACAGGCAACACTATGCTCTGATACCATTTTGTAACGCCCCACCTTTGGATTAAGGTGGAACACCTATGTTAAGTGATATTCCCTAGATCACTGATAGCACCACAGAACAAAATAAAGTATTCATTGCATAGTATCAAGATTACAACGTGGATCTAGATATATAAGTCTTCAAACTTACAAACAGCTTAGTCACATGGACTAGCTCAAAGGACAGAGTTCAACACATCACAAACACATCGGAAACTAAGGTAGCAGTGAGCCTCTATCTTGACCATGCGCCACAGGCAGTCATGTTGGAATGTAGACTCGAGATCCTATCAAATTACTCCTTCTCTGGAAAACCTGCACATTTGAATATGCAGCCCCACGAATGGGGGTCAGTACAATGATGTACTGGCAAATGACATATATTTGGTGGCTGTTGTGAAAGAGCTATCTACATGATATTTGGCTAGTGGAGCTTTTGGCTGATTTGCACAAAGCAAATTTTATCCTATATTTTCCAAATCAAAACATTTTTTTAATCCTTTATAAACTTTAAGGGCCAAGATAACCCCCAGGTGAAAACCACCACACAAATCCTGGGTTGATAGCCAGGTGTGCAGCCCTGAGTAGTTACTCAACAAAACTAGAATAACCCTCAGGCGACGACAACCACACAAATCCTGGGTTGATAGCTAGGTGTGTAGCCCTGAGTAGTTACTCAATAAAACTAGGATAACCCTCAGGCGACGACAACCACACAAATCCTGGGTTGATAGCCAGGTGTGTAGCCCTGAGTAGTTACTCAACAAAACTAGGATAACCCTCAGGCGACGACAACCACACAAGTCCTGGGTTGATAGCCAGGTGTGTAGCCCTGAGTAGTTCCTGTCCTGAGTGTTTCTAAACAATTTTATTTTTATTTAGAAATGGTGATGAGACTCTTCCGTACATCCATGTCTAGGAACTCAAGTTGTCCATAACCGGGGACACGACTAATCGATTAGTTTGACACCCTACAAGGATTGTGCACTTTCACCTTAAGACTCATTTTACGCCCATACATAAAATAAGACAAGACCTTTCAGAAGGAGCATTCAACCATCCGAATCTGACCATGCCCAAAATACCACCCTCTGTCAGTACCCATGGATGAACCCTCACATCATACTCAATCAAGACAGAGCCCATATTGTCATATGGCTGCACTGGAAGCTCACTAAGCAAGGAAGACATGGTAGTCTCTTTGTTCCTGGGTGGCCATCCACAAGTGTACCCCCAGGCGACGACAACCACACAAACCTGGGTTGATAGCCAGGTGTGTAGACCTGGGTAGCCACTCAACATAAACCAAGCAATGCCATTTCCACCCAGGTATTTCATTGGGGTTGTAGTTTAATTTTCATAACAATTTGAAAACAAGGCATGGCATCATTTTCCATAGTATGTTTGCAATCCTAACAAGTAGGGTTTAAGGGATAGCTACCACTACTAGGAGATAAGCATTTCCTAACCACTTTGAATATTTCATATCATGCACAGTATTGAAACCACTAATGCATATAATAAAAGATAGGTGGAAGTATGTGTGTCACTTGCCTTTTGAAGCTTAAACCCTTTCTCTTCTCTCAACAAAATGTATGGCTCTCCAAACCAATCTATAATATAGAGATACACAAAGTAAACACACCACACCAAAACAACAAATCAAGCAAGAGAAGCAAATGAAAAGGGATTGGTTTAACATTTTAAAGTTCTTATGTTTTCTGTGATGAGAGAGATATGGTTAGAAGCTTGGCTTACAAGATATGGGTTGAGAATTTGTATGGCAAGGTTTAATGATTGGAAAGGATTGGTCCTCCAAGATTACAATGAAGGGATAGAACCTTATGCTTGGTATAAGCATGGTTAGAGTTTAGAGATGACTTATGTGAATAGACTCACATAAGTATAGAATAGTGCAACAAAACACTACTGAATAAGGTGTGACAACACTTATTCATAATAGTATAGGTTACACATAGGCTTGGGTAGGTATTGGTGATACATTGAATTACTAAGTTACTCATTTGTGAATTGAGTAGTTCAATATAGGCCAAGGGTTAGGTTGGCTTGGGGTTGAATAGGTATGAAGGTTGTTTAGAAAGATTGGTGACTTCTTGGCCACAAGATTTTCTTGGAGAAGAGATTTAAATTTAGTTAGGGTTATAGTCTCAGGGTTTGGGCCAGGTCAATGTTTAAATTCTTCTTTGAAGAATTTAAACTGGTTTTGGTTATGAATCAAAGTTAATAATGGATTGAATGATTTTAGGACATGTGTGATATGGGGTAGGATTTATCACCACATTTGACAAAGGAGAACAAATTGAGATACAATCACAAATTACTCAAATTACTCAAGTGTAATTTGAATTTTATGAATTAAGTCCATAAGGGTAAGATGGCATGATATTGGGTCAGGGTTAGGAGTCAAATGGTACGGTTATATTTGTAAGATCATATGATTCACTTTTATAAAAGGAATCATATTGAAAAGAATTATAGAATTAATTCTATAATGAAAATACTCAAATTCTCATAATTGAATTTGAATATTTGCAAGGGGTTTCAATAATTCTAGATAGTGATGCTAATGGATTGGAGACAGTAACACAAAGCTACTGCAAGTGGTTTCACTCCAAAATCATTTTCAGAAATCAAATGATCGAAATTGTGATTTGATTAAATTTAACAGTAGCAAGTGTGTGCATGTCTCAAGTTTGACAATTTTTTATTCCAGAGGGTTCTATATGTTCTGAGGAATCCATAGACTACAAATTTGTAGCAATTGGATCTACAGAACAAAAGTTATGAATTAAATGGTGTTTGTAAGTCATTTTTGCTATTTTATTTTCATTTCAAAACTTTGTGCAGAAACCATGTGATATTCTTGCATAGTTGTGTTCTACACTTTGCAAGGATTCCAGGGATATAAAGTTTGCAAATTTTGGATGAGTAGATTAATTTCTATTGATTTTACAAGTTGCAGCCAATTTGAAAGAATTTGGTTTCTGTTTGAACTCAGGCAGGCCACGTGGCGCAACGTTACTGGTGCGTACCGCTTTGGCTAGATCGGCTCTGTGAACCACAGGATCAAAAGAAGATCTAAGGGCCCTAATTGATCTATACCGGTTCGGCCGGGGGTTCTGTCTAGGCCGCTGGATCTCGATCGGACGGACAGAACAAGATGAGGGAGAGGGCTCACCGGCGTCCTAGGGTTCCAGCGAGAAACGGCTCAGGGTGTGGTCGTCCTCGGCGTTGTAGTGCTCCTGGGCGAGGAAGAAGACGTGGACGAGATGCGCGCGGGCACAGCAAGCACGGTGGCGAAGTTTTCTGGGCGGGGGTGGCCTGAGGCTCGGGCTATCTCCCGCCGGAGATCTTGCTGCGGCGACAGCTTCGGGTTGAGGTCGCCCTGCTCGATAGCGAATGCAATCAAGCGCCCAACTATGTCAGCAAGATGCACAGGGAAAAGAGGGGGCCAGTGGAACCAGAGGGGTGGCGAGAGGAGGCCGGTGCTCACCGGAATCGATGTAGAGAGCCTACAGATGTGCGGAACTCCGACGAGCAATTACGCGGCCTGGCTGAGGTTCAGAGAGGGGAAAAGAGGGAGAAAGAAGAGGAGGGCGAGGGGATTTATAGGGAGGTCTCGTTGCCCGATTCAATGCCAAGAAATAGACGGAATCAAGAGGAGTTAACGGCGGCAGTTTCGGGTGCTGGCCGGACCAAGGTTGAAGACGACCTGTTAGGTGGGTCGCACCTGTCAACGGTAAATGAAAAAGAAAACAAAAAGAAAGAGGGAGGAAGGGGGTTGCGGGTTGATCGGCTGGGCTGACGGCTCTTGGGTCCCGGGGTTGGCCCAG
Source organism: Dactylis glomerata (assembly GCA_007115705.1). Lineage (NCBI taxonomy): Eukaryota > Viridiplantae > Streptophyta > Magnoliopsida > Poales > Poaceae > Dactylis > Dactylis glomerata. The sequence continues at coordinate 176,661 of QXEO01001528.1, forward strand.
TTGGCTGCCCTTCTCTTTTTTTTGTTTAAAACCTTTTCCTTTTTATTTTCTGGTTTGTTTTATAACCTTTTCATTTAAGCTCCAAATGAGTTCAAACCAGCTTCTAAATTTTTCAAAAATTCAACACAACAATGCAAACCGTAAGATACCACTTTTAATTCCAAAATAGAATTTGTCAAAATAATATATGCATTTGCCCCTAGGGTTTCTTTGCATAAATTCATGAATAGAAAAATAGAGTTTTAAATAATTTTTGAAATCAGGGAAAACACTTTATGTTATTTTTGAAATTCAGTTTCAAACACCTTGGTGGTGATGCATACCTTCTTTTATATATGTCATTTTGTAAATATCTCTTTGCAAGATAGCTTGTATAGGTTTGAATAAACATAAAATTTTATTTTAAAATTTTATTTTCTCAAAAGAGTCCTCCAAGGATTTGTTAGAAAAATTTGAAATAATTTTGCTAACAGACATTTGAATATGAGATATTTATAAGATGCTCTTTTATAAAATGGAAACCTTGGAAGTGAAATAGTTTAGTTTGAAGGTTTAAGAAAACTTTAGGGAAAAACATTTAATTATACATCAAAAAGTTTTAAATCCCTATGATTTTTCAAACAACACAAACAAAACAATTTTTTTTTTGTTCCAAATTTTGATAAAATCTTGGGATGTTACAACTTAAAAGATACTACAGTGAAAAATAGTACTTTACTCTACAATTTTAAATGTTCCAGGTGTGAGCTCCAGGCAAAGTAAGAGAAAACAATAAGTGTGGCCAGCTTTTGAAGCACCAGATTGCACACAAAAATATAATCACTTGTGAACTAGCATACTGTGCAGAATACAATATTACCTGCATAATGAAATGAGAAATTCATCATGAATATCCTAAAGATATAGTAAGAGGAATGGCACAACATTGCTTCAGATCTCAATATATGTGGGGTCCTATCATAAAATATCATTACTCTAATCATCAGCCAACAAAGACAATGCCACAAACAATCAATCAATTCAACTATCATGTGCTTCATATATCTAAGATCACCAGAATTAAACTGGGGACTTTACGACAACCCTTTATCATGTCTGAACGCAACTCATTTTGTTGGTAGATTCATTTACGACGATCTGCTGATGATATGTCCACTCATAAACACATGTTGTAGTGACCTCACCTTTTAAAGATGAAGATCCCTGTGCTTTTTAGTGCTAGTCCCTGGATCAAACGCTAGCACACACAGTTTAAGATGTAATATCAAGAAACAAAGGTCATTTTATTACATCGCATGATCCAGTAATTACATAAAGAAACTTTACAATGCTCATAGCATAAAGCTTTCAAAGTTTACAATGAAATCAAAAATAGCATGGAGTCCTTCTTCTTCATGTGCCACAGGCGAACATGCTGCGGATAGACTCGTAACCCTGTTGTATCTTGCTTGTCGTCGAAATCTGCAACATGAAACGTTGCAGCCACAAAGGGTCAATACACTTGAATTGTATTGGCAAGATATCACAACTATGAGGTCTAACTTTTCAATCTTAGTTTAGGTTAAGTGGGGTTGCAGAAAAACAGTCTCAAACTCCGTCCTATCCTTCCAATCAATATTTTAGTTTTGCAAAGGCATAAAGCTTCTAACTCCACGAGGGTACATGTCAATAGGTCAGGCTCAAAGCCCCTACCATGCCAATCTTCATTCCACCATTGTACATGTCAGTAAGTCAGGCTCCATGCCCTTACCATGCAAATCTTCTTTTCACCATCGTACATGTCAGTAAGTCAGGCTCCATGCCCATACCATGCCAATCTTCTTTTCACCATCGTACATGTCAGTAAGTCAGGCTCCATGCCCTTACTATGCTAATTCCCATCACATGCAATAAAAACCTAACCCTACACATGCACTTATACTCACAATCACAAAACTTGTATAGAACAGATAGTAACACCATAAAAATGATACTTGCCTTAGTAGTTTTCTGAAGATTGTACTTCTCCTAATTCAACACATGTAGCTCTCCTTAAAACTACAAGATAGAAAACAACACAACATAAACACACCATTCAAGGCAACATAACCAAGAAAGACAAACAAAGATTCTTATTTTTTTAGCTTAGTCTTCAAAGTCTTAGTGATAAATGGACAAAAGGTTGTGGCATGAAGTTGGCTTGATATGGATTGGAGAGAATGGCTAAGTCAAGACTTTTAAAGATTGATGTGGTTTTCTAAATTGTTAGGAAGTGTCAAACACTTAGCAAAAATAGTTTAAGGAGATTCTTAGGCTTGGTTTGAGAAGTTGAGGTTTATCTCTTTCATCTTCTTGACTTGGGCTATTTTCTCTTGATCTTCTTGTTTTTCGTCATCTCCTTGTCTTCTCTTCAACTTCTTGTTTTGCCTTCAACTCCTTGTCTTCTCTTCAACTTTTTCTCCAAGGTCTTGATATGGGAAAACTTCTATGTCATATTGTTGGATGGGGTAGTCAAAATACTTAGAAGAATTTTGGGTAAGATGGAGTTGATGGTTTTGCACTTGGGTAAGTATAGAGAGTAGATTTTTCAGTAAGTCATGGTAGAGATGGTCATTAGGACTTAGGGTATTTCACACCACTTGGTAGAGTGGGACAATAGTCAAATAGCACAAAGTGCCTAATAGGAAATTTAATATTTGAAGGTGCTCAAATAACACAACTATAGCTTGCAAAAGGATGGTCTAAAGGAGTTGAACTTTGAATAAGTGTAAAAAGTGTGTGAAGTATTTTGGTGGACTTTTAGTATCAAGGTAAGTAATTTTGCAAAAGGAAATTATGCCTAAGATAATTATAGAATTAAGTATAGAGATGAAATACCCAAATCCTCATTTGAATTTGAATACTTGATAAAATTAGTCCAAATAATTTGTGCAGTGGTTCTACTGGAAAGAGGATAATAATATGATTCATTTTCAAAAAGAATCAATTGAAAAGGGTTTATAGAATTTGAACGACATTAAAAACACTCAAACTCACAGATCCGGATGGCCACAATACCAATTTGCAATACCCCATCAGAACACTCAAACTCAACAGCATATCTAGTGTTTGTGGCCATTGGATATCATGTGGATCGGATGGCCTAGAATAGAAGATACCGATTTGGTGTTTAAAACAAAACAGATCCACTGGGTCTGGATCCAACGGCTGGAGATCAGGCTAGAGAGGAGCTCACCGCGGATTAGGGTTTCGGCTAGCCGCCGGCGACGAGCGGCTCGGGGGTGGACGGCATTGGTGCTCCGATGGTTCCAGAACGACGGCGAGGGTATGACGGGGTGCAGCGTGATGTGGGGAAGACGAGGAAATGCTCAAGGTCGCCGATTGCTTACTGGAGTGGGAAGGAAGCGGGGCTGGAGGAGCTCAGGGCATCGGTGACCTTCGGCTGGGATGGATGTGTCGATTCCCTACGAAATAGGTCAAGCGGAGGGCATCAGCGAGAGCGCCAGACAAGGGGAAGATGATTGGGGAGAGAGAGGAGGCGCGGATTACCTAGGATCGTCGGAAACGAGCGGGGAAGGCTATAGGTGAGCAGATCTCCGGCGAGAGATTGCGACGGCCTGGCGATGTTTTAGAGAGGGGAAAAGAGAGGGAAGAGAGGGGAGAGCGAGGGGATTTTATAGGCACGAGCAAGGAAAGAATTCATTGCCGAAATCATCGGGAATTAAGTTGGGGAGAAATTTGCGCTCGGATGCGGTCATAGGCCAGAAATCCGGCTGGAGGAAGAAGGTGACGGTGACGTGGAGGTGTGGGCCCCATCTGTTAGCGAGGGGGAGCGAAAGGTTGGTACCGGTTCGGGAAAAGTCCGGGTGGGCCGTGGGCTGCCTCAGCTGCTGGGCCGAAAGGGATGCCTCGAGGCCTTTTTCTATTTTTTTTCTCCTTTTCTCCTTTTCTTTTTCAGTTTTCTGTTTCTTTTTGATCTTTTCATAACTTTTGATTTTGATATTCAAATGTTTTCAAACCAATTGCTAAAATTTTCTAAAACTCAAAATATCATTACTAAACAGTAAGGAGCAAGTTTTCATGATAAAACAAACTTTTCAAAATATTTTATAGGTTTGGCCAATAGGGCTTATGTGCATAATCTGAAATAGAAATAGGATTAAAATCATCCTTTTAGGTTTTTAGAGAATAAACTCAATAAGAACTTTATTTTCAAATACATTTTTTGATAATGTGAACCTTGTTTGATATAATTCATTTTGTTTTCATTTGAAATAACACAAAATAGTATTTAAAATCTTATTTTCTCAAATGTGTTCTTCAAGGAGTAATAGAAGGTTTGAAAAGGTTTTTTTCTTTCTAATAATGCCTTTTAAATAAATCAAAAAGTTTTAATTCCCTATGAAATTTCAAATCAAGACAAGCAACCATGGTTCCTATTTTATTTATTTCACATTCCAAAATTTTGGGATGTGACATACTACCACCCTTAAAAGAAATCTCATCCCGAGATTTGGAGAAGCTAGAAATAAGGATGGGTTTGTGATACTAGGTGGGCTACCACCCTTAAAAGTAACTCTTGGTTTGATACAGAATAAGAAAACAATAGCATAGAAAGTTACAAGGTGTTGTAGAACAATCATCTTGATCACTACTTATGAGTTGTATTTGGCGCTTCAAAGACCTCTTCCACATCTTCTTCCACCTCGATGTGGTTTATGTGTCCCTCTTTGAATGAATTGAGTTCGTTCCCATTGGAACCTCTAGGTTCATTCTTTCCTTCAGGGCAGTCCCATGAATAGTGTCCCAACTCATGACACTTGAAGCACTCCAATTGGTTCTTGTCCCTCTTGTCAGAGCGGTTGTGGCGCCCAACATCTTTCTTCTTTTCTGGGCAATCCCACGAATAGTGTCATAGCTCTTTACAATTGTAGCACTGCACCTGACTAATATCTCTCTTGTTGAATCTGCTAGTACGGCCATTCATACCATTGTTACCTCCTGATGAGGGTTAACTCGACAAATGTCCAATATGAAGGACTTAGGATCGGGGGAGTAGGGCATCGGATGAACGCGAAGGTAAAATCAGTCAAACAAGGTGTGTATCGAAAGTAAACGTAAGAGTAAACTTGGCTTGCTTTCAATCTGTCCCGCACCGTCCTCTCCTGGCCCCTATATATAGGTGGCCAGGTCTCAAGGATCGGGAGGGGTCCGACACGGATTACAATATCGACATACGACATGAACTCGTATCTCGACTAGTATTACACTTGGGCCTAGCTTAATGGGCCTTAGGGGTACTTAACCGATGGGCTCTATTATCTATATCCTTGTCATTATCCCCTAAGATTCTACCAGAATTGCAGGTTCGGGTTGAATCTCAAATCTTCAAATCTTCGACTTGGTCAATCTTTCGACTTCTTATTCTTCCTGTATTCAAACATAAACAATTTTTTATTTCGCAAGGGGTTTTGATGAACAAGCCTGACAACTCTGACGGATCAAGAGGTCAGTTAACTGCCGGAACAGATACTTGTCACCTACTTCAAATTCAATCCTCTTGGACTTGAATCTGGGAAACTGGTCAAACCCATTCTTTTGCCGCATTTAGGACTTACAAAGAACGAGTCCCAGTGGTTCTCAGGGTACCCAGTGCATCCACCGGGATTTTTCTTCGCATTGTTAACACGGATAAGTACTAGCAGAGCGCATTCATGTGCGTATACCAGGCCACACAGGACGGATCCTGGGGTCTTACCTTTACGATATATTTCAATCATGGCATTCGAGTTTTGTCGCGATGATGCAACTCGAGAATCATATGTCGCAGCCTTGTTTGACTGTTAGAATGTTTAAAATATTCGGGTTTTGTTCCTTATTTAAGATTCTCATAAATAACTCCCGATGGGAGTAATCGATCTTTATTTTGTCGACAATGAAGTCGAAGTTCATTGTCGATGAAAAGGTAGTCGATTGCGCCTATTCAACCAGTTGGTCCTTTATCATTGGGTGAATCACCAGTGCTTCTGATGAAAATAGCCCCCGAGGCTATGGGCGGGTATTTGTAGCCGATCATAGGCTTCAACCTTTTTGTCTTCTTTTTGTCGGCTTCTTTTTATCGGGTGCGCGACCAGCGCTCCCGATGGGAGTAGCCCCCGAGGCTATAGCCAAAAAATTTCAGGTATAGGCTCAAAAATATAAACATGTCTGCCTAATATATTGTCTTTTGTGATATCTTTTAGGCATTATTTGTGCTTAATTATTCATCTATTCTCTTCTCATGATGTGAGCCCCCGAGTCCATGACGAGGTGCGTTGTGCTCCTTGATATATACGCTTCCACCTTTTGCACGTATCTTTGCTCTTGATACGCTGTCGCTTCCTTATCGTCTGCTCTGGGTAGAATATAAAAGCCCGTAGATGTACTTTAGACCTTGCCTCTGTTGAGGCGCATTAAAGTGCACTTATAAATAAAGAACATTTGGCGAGGGTAAAAAACCCTAATTCTTTCATTACTACCTTCCTCCGCCGCATCATCTTCTTCGTCCTCACCTCATCTAGGGTTTTTCCTCCCAGCACTTGTCTCCATGGCCGATGTAGGTGGATCACAGCTGAACATCAGTGTGCCGGTGGAAAAGCAAGGTCGCGGCCGCCCTCGCGGAAGTAAGAACAAGTCTAAGGACCCTGCGGCAGTAGCCTCGTCATCCGCTCCTGTTAAGCGGCGCCCTGGCCGCCCTGTGGGGAGCAAGAACAAGACCAAGATTTCTACTACTGCTCTAGGTCCAAGTGCTCCGCCACGTAATGCTTCTCCTCCTCCTTCGCCCAGGATATACTCCTTCTTCTGCATCGCCGGCGCTCAATGCCCCGAGATTCAGTGGGTGCCACTAAAGTTTACCAAGTTCATGGATGGGCAAGAACTATGGGAAGCAGTTCTTCGTGAACACTCTGGGGGAGGAACTCCGTATGAAGTGGAGGTCTGGTATGACAGGGACGGCGAGATGTACTTCAAGGGCGGCTGGTCTCAGTTTACATAAGACCATGACCTCCATCAAGGTTTCTTCATGATCTTTGACTACCATGTCGGTATGTCGAAGTTTGATGTGAAGGTCTATGACTGTACTCAGTGCCAGAAGGATTACAAAGCTGAAGTGCACTTTCAGTAGATACTTATGTAATCTCTTGCTCCGGTTATCCTTTGGTGTGTTATCTGTAATAAGTAGTCGCGATGAATTTTATCTTGTGCCCTCTTTATTAATAGACCATGGGAACGAATCATCGTTCCGAGGTATGCTTTTGATATATTATTGGGTTACCTTGAACCGTGCTTACTTTTGTCAAATATCGGGTTGCGAACAACCTACTAATATGTCTCAAATAATCGCGGATACCAAATCTGAATAACTTGTTTATCTTATTTCAATGACTCGAGGGTCTGAGCCCCCGAGTGGAAAGAAAAATAATCATACATATTATCGAGGTGACCCAAAGAACCCGACCTGTGGCCTCATGTTCTGGGTTCAGAGGGTCATAGCTCGAAAGTTTCTTTTCGCCATGTTCCTTCTATGCATAGAACCGCCGTAGTTGCTCTGCATTCCACGGGTTGCTCTCGTCTTTCCCTATTTTCTTATCTTATAGTCGATAAGCTCCTCTCGATATTACTTTTTTCACGATGTAAGGTCCCACCCATGGGGACTCCAATTTGCCATGACCGTCTTGCTTTAACCGCAAGACTAAATCTCCCACCATGAAAGATCATGGACGAACTCGACTACTATGGTAGTTTCGTAGATTTTGCTGGTATTGCGTAGCTTTGGCGAGTGCTACGTCTATTGCTTCATCAAGTGCATCGACATCATCTTGAAGTGCTTCTGTAGAGGTTGTTTCGTCGTAAGCCGTGATTCTTGGGGCTTCATGGGTGATCTCGACTGGAAGCACGGCTTCTACACCGTGGACCAGAAAGAAGGGGGTTTCTTGAGTAGCCGCGTTGGGTGTAGTTCTGAGACTCCATAGCACGGAGGGCAGTTCGTCTACCCAAGCGTGTTTGGCTTTCTCGAGAGGTGCTAATAGCCTCTTTTTTATCCCGTTGCATGTTAAGCTATTAGCTTTTTCGACTTGTCCATTTGTCTTTCGATGCGCTACGGATGCGAATTTCAGTTTGATTCCCATACTTTTACAGTAGCTCTTGAATTCTTTTGATGTGAAGTTTGTCCCATTGTCCGTGATGATGCTGTGTGGTACTCCGAAGCAAAAAACTATAGACTTGATGAAGTTGATTGCGGCTGTGGAATCTTGGGCTGTTACGGGGGCTACCTCTACCCATTTGGTAAATTTTTCGACTGCCACCAGCATGTAGACATGCCCTCATGGCCAAGATTTGTGCAATTTCCCTACCATATCGAGACCCCATTGCGCGAAGGGCCAGGATAGTGGTATCGATTGCAATTCTGCTGCTGGTGCGTGTGGTCGAGATGCAAAACATTGACAAGCTTCACATTTCCGCACTATATCTTTCGCGTCTTCAATGGCTGTTAACCAGTAGAACCCTGCACGAAAAGCTTTAGCTGCAATAGCTCTGCTGCTAGCGTGATGTCCACATACTCCTGCGTGGATGTCTTTTAATATTTCTTGTCCTTCTTGAGGAGTGACGCATCGTTGCAGGACGCCCGTTATACTTTTCTTGTATAGTTTCCCTTGTAATACGACGAAAGCCTTGGATCATCATATTATCCTTCTTTCTTCTACTGTATCTTCGGGTAGTGTCTTGTTTATCATGTATGCCAAGTATGGCTGCATCCAGGTTTCTTCGATCATCATAACTTCTTCTGGTTCTGCTGTGCTTCTTTGGCCAGGCTTACCAGCCCCCGAGCCTGTTGCTTGGTGCTGGGCTTGTTCTTCTGTAGTCGAAGTTTTGTTGTTTTTTATTGATCTCTCTATGACTTCTTCCCAAAAGTCTCCTTGCGGTATAGGTAAGCATTGGGACCCGATGTTTGCTAGATTGTCGGCTTCCTCATTGCTGGCCCTGCTGACATGCGAAACTTCGCATCCATCGAACGTTCCCTCTAGATAATAGTATAAGTTTCTGTATGCTATCATATTGTCACTGATGGCGTCACACCAGTTCGTCACTTGTTGGACGACGAGATTCGAGTCCCCAAATATTTTCAGTCGAGTCGCTCTGCATGCTTTGGCCATTTTCATTCCGTGGAGCCGAGCCTCGTATTCGGCTTCATTATTAGAAGCTTGAGGAAAACTCATCCTTAAAACATATTTCAACTTGTCGCATTGTGGTGATATCAGGACTACTCCTGCTCCTGCGCCTTGGACTCTTTTTGATCCGTCAAAGTACATTGTCCATACGCTTGATAGATCTAGCGGTCCTGTGTTTTGTAACTCTAGCCATTCTGCTGTGAAGTCCGGCAGAACTTGTGATTTGATCGCCTTTTGCTTTTCATACGTGATGTCCAGGGGTGATAATTCGATTCCCCATAAGGAGACACATCCTGTCGCTGAAGGGTTGTTCAATATGTTGGATAGTGGTGCTTCGTTAACCACTATAATTGGGTGCACAGCAAAATATTGCCGTAGTTTTCGTGCTGTTGTGAATACGCTGTATGCAAGTTTTTGGTAGTGCGGGTATCTCTGTTTTGTTGGAGATAGTACTTCGCTGATGAAATATACTGGCCTCTGGACTCCATGAGCTTTTCCTTCTTCACTTCTTTCGACTACTAACACTATGCTCACCACTTGATGTGTTGCTGCAATATATAGTAGTAACGGCTCCTTTTCATTTGGTGCGACCAACACCGGCGGTGTGGAAAGCACTTTTTCAATTGTGCGAAAGCTGTATCCGCTTCTTCTGTCCACTCGAATTTGTCGTCTGACTTTTTCATGAGTGCATAGAAAGGAAGTGCTTTTTCTCCTAATCGTGCGATGAATTGACTTAGTGCCGCAACGCGCCCTGCGAGCTTCTGTACGTCGTGGAGTTTTGTTGGTTTCCCCATTGTTAGTATCGCTTGGATCTTCTCTGGGTTTGCTTCTATTCACCTTGCTGATAACAGGAATCCCAGTAGTTGTCCTACCGATACGCCAAAGGAGCATTTTGTCAGGTTAAGCTTGAGCTTATACCTGTTTAAGTTGTCAAATGTTTCTGCCAAATCACTGATTAAGGACTCTTCTTTTCTCGTGGTGATGATGTAATGCCCCACCTTTGAATTAAGGTGGAGCACCTGTGTTAAGTGCTATTCCCTGGATCACTGATAGCACCACAGTACAAAATATAGTAATCATTGCAATAGTATCAAGTATTACATCACAGATCCAGTTACATAAGTCTCAAACCTTACAGAAACACAATGGAAAACAAAGTGGCAATGAGCCTCCATCTTCATCTCGTGCCACAGGCAGACATGTTGGAATGCAGTCTCGAGATCCTACTAAACGATCTTTATCTGAAAACCTGCACATTTGAATATGCAGCCCCATGAATGGGGGTCAGTACAATGATGTACTGGCAAATGACACATATTTGGTGGCTGTTGTGAAAGAGCTATCTACATGATATTTGGCTGATGGAGTTTTTGGCTGATTTGCATAAAGCAAATTTTATCCTATCATTTTTCAAATCAAAACCTTTTAAAACATTGAGAGACTTTTAATGGTCAAGATAACCCCCAGGTGAAAACAACCACATACTTGCAGGGTATGTAGCCCTGGGTAGTTACTCAACAAAACCAGGATAACCCTCAGGCGATGACAACCACACAAATCCTGGGTTGATAGCCAGGTGTGTAGCCCTGAGTAGTCCCTGTCCTGAGTGTTTCTAAACAATTTTATTTCATTCAGAAATGGTGATGAGACTCTTCCGTACATCCATGTCTAGGAACTCAAGTTGTCCATAACCGGGGACATGGCTAATCGATTAGTTTTACACCCTGCAGGGGTTGTGCACTTTCACCTTAAGACTCATCCTACCCATATAGAATGAGACAAGACCTTTTAGAAGGAGCATTCAACCATCTGGATCTAACCGTGCCCAAATACCACCCTCTATCAGTACCCATGGATGAACCCTCGCATCATACTCAATCAAGACAGAGCCCATATTGTCATAAGGCTGCACTGGAAGCTCACTAAAGCAAGGAAGACATGGTAGTCTCTTTGTTCCTGGGTGGCCTTCCACAAGTGAACCCCCTGGCGAAGGCAACTACACAAATCCTGGGTTGAAAGCCAGGTGTGTAGCCCTGGGTAGCCACTCAACATCGCCTCCATCTTCAAACCAATCCACCCAGGTGTTTCATTGGGTTGAAGATTAATTTTCATACCAATTCAAAACAAGCATGGCATCATTTTCCATAGTAGTTTGCAATCCTAACAAGTGGGGTTTAAGGGATAGCTACACACTACTAGGAGCTAAGCATTTCATAAACTTCTTTGAAAATCTCATATCATGCATAGTACTGAAAACACTAATGCATAAATTAAAAAGATAGGTAGAAGCATGTGTGTCACTTGCCTTTTGGAGTTCAAACCCTTTCACTTCTCTCAACAAGATACGTTCTCTCCTTTTAATCTATAGCAATAGAAGTACACAACATAAACACACTGGTCCAAGACAAACAAGATCAAGCAATGCAAACAATTGAAATGGGTTGGTTCAACATTTTAAATTTCTTATGATTTTTGTGATGAAAGAGATATGCCATGAACCATGGCTTACAAGATAGGGATTGAGAGTTTGGATGGGAAGGTCAATTGATTGGAAAGGATTGATCCTCCAAGATTACAATGAAAAGATAATAACCTTGTACTGGGCATAAGCAAGGATAAAGTTTAGAGATGACTCATGTGGATAGATTCACATGAGTATAGAATAGTGCAACAGAACACTACTGAATAAAGTGTGATAACACTTACTCAATTTAGTACATGTTACACACAGGCTTGAGTATGAATAGGTATGAGAGTTATTTTAGAGTGATGGTGGCTTCTTGGCCACAAGATTTTCTTGGACAAGAGATTTAATTAAGCTAGGTTAAAGTCTCAAGGTTTGGGCTAGGTCAATGTTTAAATTCCCCTTTGAAGAATTCAAACTAGTTTTAGTTATGCATTAAAGATAATATTGGATCTGAAAGATTTAGGTCATGTGTGATATGGGGTAGGGTGTATCACCACAATTGCAAAGGAGAAATCAAATTATTGAGATACATTGAATTACTCAAATTACTTAGGTGTAACTTGAATATTATGAAAATAAGCCCATAAGAATAAGATGAAATGATATTGGGGGATGTTCCAAGGTCAACATGATAGTGGTAAATGGATATGGTCATAAGATTCACTTTTGTAAAAGGAATCATATTGAAAAGAATTATATAATTAATTCTATAATGAGAAAACTCAAATTATCATGTTTGAATTTGAATATTTACAAATGACTTCAAATAAATGGGACAGTGATGCCACTGGGTAGGGTACTGTAATACAAAGTTGCTGCAATTGGATTCTTCTCAAAATCATTTTTAGAAATCAAATTATGATCAAAGTGGTGATTTGAATAGATTTGAATGTACCAAGTTTGTGCACGTATCAACTTTGATATTTCTTGATTCTAAAGTGTTCTACATGTTTTGAGGAATCCATAGACTACAAATTTGTTAATTTAGGATGACCAGAGCAAAAGATATGAATTAATTGGTGCTAATGTGCAATTTATACCATTTGAATTTCACTTCAATAATTTGTACAGTAACCATGTCATATTCTTGCATATTTGGATTCTACACTTTGCAAGGATTCCATTGATATGTTATTTGCAATTTTTGGACTTACAGAAGATTTTCTATGCATTTTGCAAGTTTCAGCATGTTTGAAAACTATTTGAACCAAATTAAAACAGAACTGGCCACGTGGCTATTTCTTACTGGAAGATACCGTTTCGGTTGGATTTGCATTGAGGATCGTTGGATCTAACTTAGATCCGAGGGTTCAGATCGTCCAGTACCGGTTCACACGGATTGTCAAAAATAGGCCATCGGATCAAGATCTAAAGATCAGGATCAGAGAGAGGGAGGGGCTCACCGGTGTTGACCTAATGGTTGTCGGGAAAAGGTTGACCGCGGTGGCGGCTGGTCTTGGTCGGAGAGCTTCCTCTGGCGGTCCTGGACGATGGATAGGGCATGACAGGATGCGCCATGATGCGGGGAGTCCTCTGGTGACTTCGGCTTCGAGTCCTTCTTCCTAGAACAGCGACGAGGCGAGGCTGGAGAGGGAGGCGGCATCGGTGAGATGCATACAAAGAAACTTTCATCGATTCGCTGCACGGTGAAATACCCGGGGGGTCTCAGAGGATGCGCACAGCCAAGACTATGAGTGTAATAGGAGCATCCGTTGACAAAAGGATCACCCTAAGATGATCATCTCTTGGCTATTGGGAACGAATCAAATCAGATGGTTCTATTTCTCAACCTTTCTGGCTTGCTCCTCCGGAACCAAGGTCGAAAGGATTGAAAAAGTCAGTCATTCACAACCACTGATGAAGGATTCCTCGTTGGGGCTTACCCAATTCGCCGGAATGTTGAGGACACGGCGACGGAACTCACAGACTACGACGAGAAATTTTGTCGGCTACAAGCGTCTCTGGTTCGGGAGTAAAAGCGGAAAGAGGAGACGACGATGAGGGGAATAGGGGGTCACTCGGCTCTGTTGGAATGGAAGAATGGGGAGCGTGGCAGCGGGGTCTTTCCAGAGATCGTGGCGCGGCGGTTAGAAGATGAAGGATCTGACAGTGGGTCCCGGCTGTCAGGGGGGGAGAGAGACGGTTACCGATTCGGGATTCCGGGTGGGCCGTGCCGGTTGGGCCAGACTGGGCTGTTTCGGTCCACTTCTCTTTTCTTCTCTTTTCTTTTTTTTCTTCTTTCTTTTATTCTTTTCTATTTTCTTAAATCTGTTGTATCTTTTTCATAAATTCTTCAAACAACGTCAAACCAATTTCTAACCTTTTCTAAAATTTCAAAGTATCTATGTAAAACAGTCAGGAACAAGTTTTCAAAATAACATATGATTTTCCATAAAACTTTATGAATCTTAGAAAAAGAGCTTCACTTGCATAATGCAAAATGTAGTTTAGGGTTTCCAAAATTAATTCTTTGAAACCAAGGAAAACAAAATACTTTATGATATTTTGCAATTCATTTTCAACACCTTGTTGGTAATGCATACCTTCTTTTATATAAAACATTTTGTAAATATCCCTTTGCAAGATAGCGTGCATAGGTTTGAATAAACACAAAAATGGTATTTTGAAATTATATTTTCTCAAAAGAGTCCTTCAAGGATTGATAGAAAATTTGAAATGGTTTTTCTAACTGACATTTGAATATGGGGTATTTATAAGAAACTCTTTTATATATAAAAAATGGAAACCTTGGAAGTGAAATAGTTTGATTTTGAAGGTTTAATAAAACCTTAGGAAGAAAACATTTAATTATACTCAAAAGGTTTTAATTCCCTATGATTTTTCAATCAATAGAAACAAAACATTTTTTTTCCAAATTTTGATAAAAACTTGGGATGTTACAGACTACCACCCTTAAAAGAAATCTTGTCCCCAAGATTTGGAGAGGCTAGAAAGGTAGAAGGGTTTGGGGTGCTTAGGTGGCTACCACCCTTAAAAGAGACTTTTGTGGGCAATCTAGGTCTTTGGGCTCAGACAGGGCATCCTTGGTTTGACCTGGCATTGGGTCATCCTTTGAATCCATAGTAAGCTTCTATCTTCATTTCCAATAGGTGGGTGTCTATTCACAATCTTGTGTTCCTAGTATTTTTCAAGGGGGCTTGAGCATATCTTAGTTCCATTTGTAGAGCTCCTATCCAACAATGTAGTTTGTTGAACTACTTTGGACACTGAATGGTCACTCTTTGGGTCAATCAGAGGACCATGTTAAGATGGTCTCCTGTCTTCACTTCATCCTCTTCGCTGACATCCTTGAAGGTCCTTCATCTTATGGTTACTTCCTTGGTGAGCACTTTTGGGGTCAAACGGAGTTCTCCAGATTGGTAGGACTCCTTCCATCACGTGTCTTCTCCAACGGTAAAACAGCAAGCTTGTGGTTCATACTCCCGTAATCCTACGTTTTGGCCACGCTGGCCCACTATAAGGGGTGTAACATCTTATCCTCCAAAGGTTAAGGTTTAACAACATCGTCTCTCATAGGTATGTCTCTCTAGGTTTGTAAAGCCAACATTATGAGAGCGAATAATAAGAGTAGTAGGAATGGTGATCAATCCATCCTGCACCCAAATCATTACTTCATACATGGTTTGCAAACCTCGTATTCTAACTCTTGGTCAACCTAACTTGTTTTGACAAAATTTTCTTGAAAAGAGAACCTGTGTTCTAAATCTAAATTTTTAAAACAAATCTACCGTTCCTTAGCTAGGGTTTTGCGTAAACTTTGTCGTATGGTGTTAACTCTTGAGTTACAAATCCTTCAGCTTGCCATTTCATTGGAAAATACAATCCATTCAACAAGGTTGTCCTTAGCTCTTACAAGTCTTTACAATATTTATTACAAGGCTGTAGTTGCATACAAATTCTTTCAAGTTGGCTACACCTTGTTGTGTCTTCTCCATGTATTGGTGGCATCCTTCTATTATCCCAGTTCATGGAGGTCTTGAAGTACTTTCCTCTGTGCATAGATATGAATAGTGTCCTTGTTGCTTGCATGTGTAACAAGTGATATGGTTGAGGATCTTCTTCACGCCACCTGGTCTGTTTGCTTTGTTACTCTCTTCCGAACATTCCTTCGCATAATGTCCGTGCTCCTTGCAATTGAAGCACCATACCTTCCTAGTGTCCTTCTTCTTTTTGGGTCTCTCTAAGGCTAGGAGCTCTCTTACTTCCATTTCTCCATATTCCACTATAGCTGTGGGAAAGCTTTCTCGTTTCCTCGAGCAATTTCTAGGCAAGCGTCCTTGTTTTCCACCTGCTAAACGTCTCTTGGTGGTGACGTCGGGTGCTGCTTTCATGTCTCTCGTTTCCAACACCATCTCGGGTCTTCCATCTTCAGGGGTATTTCCTAGCAGCGGGCTCAATCCATCCTTGGCTTGTTGATTCATTCGTTGTACCGTGGAATAAAACTTACATTCAGTAGGCACATGATTGATTCCTTTGCATAGGAAACAAGTAACCTGGGTCATGGGACATTCTCCAACTGGGTGGCTCATAGCACAGTAAGGGCACTGTTCATGACATTCCTTAGACGTGTGTCCTATTTCTCCACATCTCTTGCAGGCTCTCAGTATCATCTCAATATCACCTCTTGGTTCCTTGCCAGTATAATCCTTTCGTGGTTGGTTTTTGTTGGTGTTAGCCAAAATCTGGGACATCATTTGTACTATGCGAGTACGATTATCCAGTACTTGTTGCATCCCTGGAGGTATCTCGTTGCTGTCGCGGTTGACCATATTCTGAGTTAACACTCTCATCATTTCAGTATGCACTTCAACCATTCGTTGCATTGCTATTTCCATCTGAGTGTTGTTGTGATTGTTCTGGCGTTGAGGATGCATCTGTTTGGGTTTAGGACAGGTTTAGGTCTTAGCATAGATGAGATTAGATAGAAGGGATCTAAAGGAAAAATCCTACCCAACCATAGCAGATCAAGGCAATTCATCTTACAAACAACATCTAACAAACATTCATCACATCTAGCAAATTATGTCAAACACTAATAATCTAGTATGGTCATACCCCAATTTGGTATGATCACTAGATTATCACAACATCGTTGGTTCTATAAACTAGAATTATTGGTGGTCTTGTCTATTACTTGCTTTTGTACTTCAAGTTTCTCATCTACTTCCTTGATTCATCTTCCGGAGTTGTGCAAGATGCATTTGAGTCTTTCTCCAAGTTCTTCATTTGGCCTTCAATGTAGTTATTCATGTTGAGTCGAAGAAAATATTTGGAGTATCAGTCTCACACTTCTGGCACATTGTGATCTTCTATCCTTTGTTGATGATTTCAGGTTAGGGTCATCTATAGCAAAAGGAAACATTTGAAGAGGAAGTAGGAGAGAATACAAGGAGTTCAAAATGCAAACTTTTTTTTATGTAAACAGAAACAAGATGAGATAGATTTTTTTTAATCCTAGGGTCTTCCTATTTCTAATTCCAAACCTAGGTTCTCGATCCTACAGGCAACACTATGCTCTGATACCATTTTGTAATGCCCCACCTTTGAATTAAGGTGGAGCACCTGTGTTAAGTGCTATTCCCTGGATCACTAATAGCACGACAATACAAAATATAGTAATCATTGCAATAGTATCAAGTATTACATCGCAGATCTAGTTACATAAGTCTGGTACCTTACAGAAACACAATGGAAAACAAAGTGGCAATGAGCCTCCATCTTCATCTCGTGCCACAGGCAGACATGTTGGAATGTAGTCTCGAGATCCTACTAAATGATCTTTATCTGAAAACTTGCACATTTGAATATGCAGCCCCATGAATGGGGGTCAGTACAATGATGTACTTGCAAATGACACATATTTGGTGGCTGTTGTGAAAGATAACCTACATGATATTTGGCTGGTGGAGTTTTTGGCTGATTTGCATAAAGCAAATTTTATCCTATCATTTTTGAAATCAAAACCTTTTAAAACATTGAGAGACTTTTAATGGTCAAGATAACCCCCAGGTGAAAACAACCACATACTTGCAGGGTATATAGCCCTGGGTAGTTACTCAACAAAACCAGGATAACCCTCAGGCGACGACAACCACACAAATCCTGGGTTGATAGCCAGGTGTGTAGCCCTGAGTAGTCCCTGTCCTGAGTGTTTCTAAACAATTTTATTTCATTCAGAAATGGTGATGAGACTCTTCCGTACATCCATGTCTAGGCACTCAAATTGTCCATAACCGGAGACACGGCTAATCGATTAGTTTTACACCCTGCAGGGGTTGTGCACTTTCACCTTAAGACTCATCCTACCCATATAGAATGAGACAAGACCTTTTAGAAGGAGCATTCAACCATCCGGATCTGACCGTGCCCAAATACCACCCTCTGTCAGTACCCATGGATGAAACCTCGCATCATACTCAATCAAGAAAGAGCCCATATTGTCATAAGGCTGCACTGGAAGCTCACTAAACCAAGGAAGACATGGTAGTCTCTTTGAAACTGGGTGGCCATCCACAAGTGAACCCCCAGGCGAAGACAACTACACAAATTCTGGGTTGAAAGCCAGGTGTGTAGCCCTAGGTAGCCACTCAACATCGCCTCCATCTTCAAACCAATCCACCCAGGTGTTTCATTGGGTTGAAGTTTAATTTTCATACCAATTCAAAACAAGCATGGCATCATTTTCCATAGTAGTTTGCAATCCTAACAAGTGGGGTTTAAGGGATAGCTACACACTACTAGGAGCTAAGCATTTCATAAACTTCTTTGAAAATCTCATATCATGCATAGTACGGAAAACACTAATGCATAAATTAAAAAGATAGGTAGAAGCATGTGTGTCACTTGTCTTTTTGGAGTTCAAACCCTTTCACTTCTCTCAACAAGATACATTCTCTCCTTTCAATCTATAGCAATAGAAGTACACAACATAAACACACTGGTCCAAGACAAACAAGATCAAGCAATGCAAACAATTGAAATGGGTTGGTTCAACATTTTAATTTTTTTATGATTTTTGTGATGAAAGATATATGCCATGAGCCTTGGCTTACAAGATAGGGATTGAGAGTTTGGATGGGAAGGTCAATTGATTGGAAAGGATTGATCCTCCAAGATTACAATGAAAAGATAATAACCTTGTACTCGGCATAAGCAAGGATAGAGTTTAGAGATGACTCATGTGGATAGATTCACATGAGTATAGAATAGTGCAACAGAACACTACTGAATAAAGTGTGATAACACTTACTCAATTTAGTACATGTTACACACAGGCTTGAGTATGAATAGGTAAGAGAGTTATTTTAGAGTGATGGTGGCTTCTTGGCCGCAAGATTTTCTTGGACAAGAGATTTAATTAAGCTAGGTTAAAGTCTCAAGGTTTGGGCTAGGTCAATGTTTAAATTCCCCTTTGAAGAATTTAAACTAGTTTTAGTTATGCATTAAAGATAATATTGGATCTGAAATATTTAGGTCATGTGTGATATGGGGTAGGGTGTATCACCACAATTGCAAAGGAGAAATCAAATTATTGAGATACATTGAATTACTCAAATTACTTAGGTGTAATTTGAATATTATGAAAATAAGCCCATAAGAATAAGATGGCATGATATTGGGGGATGTTCCAAGGTCAACATGATAGTGATAAATGGATATGGTCATAAGATTCACTTTTGTAAAAGGAATCATATTGAAAAGAATTATAGAATTCATCTCAAAATCAAATTCTCATGTTTGAATTTGAATATTTACAAATGACTTCAAATAAATGGTACAGTGATGCCACTGGGTAGGGTACTGTAATACAAAGTTGCTGCAATTGGATTCATCTCAAAATCATTTTCAGAAATCAAATTATGATCAAAGTGGTGATTTGGATAGATTTGAATGTACCAAGTTTGTGCATGTATCAACTTTGATGTTTCTTGATTCTAACGTGTTCTACATGTTCTGAGGAATCCATAGACTCTAAATTTGTTAATTTAGGATGACCAGAGCAAAAGATATGAATTAATTGGTGCTAATGTGCAGTTTATACCATTTGAATTTCACTTCAATAATTTGTACAGTAACCATGTGATATTCTTGCATATTTGGATTCTACACTTTGTAAGGATTCCATTGATATGTTATTTGCCATTTTTGGACTTACAGAAGATTTTCTATGCATTTTACAAGTTTCAGCATGTTTGAAAACTATTTGAACCAAATTAAAACAGAACTGGCCACGTGGCTATTTCTTACTAGAAGATACCATTTCGGTTGGATTGGAATTGAGGATCGTTGGATCTAACTTAGATCCAAGGGTTCAGATCGTCCAGTACCGGTTCACACGGATTGTCAAAAACGGGCCGTCGGATCAAGATCTAAAGATCAGGATCAGAGAGAGGGAGGGGTCACCGGTGTTGACCTAATGGTCGTCAAAAAAAGGTTGACCGCAGTGGCGGCTGGTCTTGGTCAGAGAGCTTCCTCCGGCGGTCCTGGACGACGGATAGGGCATGACAGGATGCGCCGTGATGCGGGGAGTCCTCAGGTGACTTCGGCTTTGAGTCCTTCTTCCTAGTATTACACTTGGGCCTAGCTTAATGGGCCTTAGGGGTACTTAACCAACGGGCTCTATTATGTATACCCTTGTCACCTCCATTAGTGTGACCACTTCTGTTGTCATTGCCACTTCCATACTTTTTGTTATGGTTTTTGTGGCCATCATGGTCATGTCCATTTCCCTCATATCTACCATGATAGTGGTGGTTATGGCCATAGTGGTGGCTAACATTCCCATGCTTGTGAGATCCAGATCTTCCATTGTCATCATGCAAGTTGCGCTTCTGCACATGCTCATGATATTCGCTACTATGGTGCTTCCTTTTTCTGCTTTCAGATTGCTTCATCTTGTTCTCAAGAATTATAGCTTGATCAAGAAGTGCCTGGAATGTAGGAGTATACGCGGCTGACAAAGGAATTGACAACTCATCATTAAGGCCCTCTAAAAACTTCTCCTTCCTTTTTGCATCAGTGTCAATATCATCTGGCGTATAGCGGGACAAATTGGTGGACTCATCAATGTATTCTGACACACTATAATGCCTTTGTTTGAGATCATGGAACTCCTTCTTTTTCAGGCTCATTACTCCAGCTGAAATATGTGTTGTCGTTGTTCTGGATACCGGGGTATCCCGGTCCACCTGCTCCTGGGCCCCGTCATCGGCCCATCTTCAGCCTAGGGGAGAACCAACGACCCAAGCTACGGAGAAGACCCTCATGAGGAGACGCCTCATGAGGAGAACGACGGTGGAAACTACTAAGGACCTGAAAACCTCCTCACGAGCCCCCGCTGGTGAGGAGAGGGACCAAGTCCACGACAGCTCAGCACGGTGGCATGCAGAGCAAGAAGATAAAGGACAGAAGACCGCGTACCGCCCACGCTACCCCCGACAGGGAGGAGACCAACTTTCGCTGTGCCTGCCCAAAGCGGCATAGTGGTTGTTGGCCACCCCCCTAAAAATAGCGTGGACGGTGCAGGGCGCCAGAGGAAGACGTCAGCTTCCTCCACCCACTCCTGTGGACCGGCGCCACTACCCTACGAAGACTACGTCCACAGAAGAGCGTAGTCTACAGCTGTCCTCCCTCCTTGGCCGTGTGTGTGGCAACCCCTTCCCCAAGAAGATAAGGGGAAGGAGCACCTTGGCGCTATAAAAGGAGGGGAGGCCGCCCCTTAGATGGGATCTGATCTTCTCCAAGCTGCTAGCTGGGCACGCAGGTTCTTCAACCTCTGGCCAGCTAGAGCTTTGTAACCAAGACCTTGTACTCCTCGCGAGGTGTCGCGTTGTAATACAAGAAGGCAGGAAGTAGGGGTGTTACCTCACCACGAGGGCCCTGAACCTGGGTAAAGCTCGGCGTCTCTCTCTCTGCAGTGCGTAGTGCGTTCGACAACTCGAGGCTTCCGTCACCGTGCTTCGTTGCGATCCTAGATCTCACACGTTCAGCCCCCTGCGTTCGAATCTTTGGGTCCATCGCGTGGTACCCCGTGTTCTTGCGACACAAAATCCATTGACATGTGTAGCTCAGAATCCCTCTTGGAATGAGTCCCAGGACACTCCATCAATGGGGTGAGTGATTTGATAAGTGTCCCACCAGCTTGCTGCTGGTCCTTCCAATAGATGAGCTACAAACCTGACCTTTTCAGCATCAGTGCAACCAGTAGTCACCAAGTCTTTGTTAACAGAACGGAGCCAATCAATGCCTCTAGTGGTTTAGCAGCACAAGAAAACTTGGCAGGGCGAAGCCTTAAGAACCATACAATCATGTCGACCTGAGGGAGTGGTGGTGGTGGAGGGTTGTTATTGTTATTGTTCTAAGTGTTGGCAAGAATCTGAGTCATGACTTGCATGAGTTGAGCCTGGGCTTCCATCATCTGCTGCATCTGTTCCTCAGGAGCACGTCGAGGAGGCATATGTTGGGTTTGAAATAGGTGAGGTTAGACTTAGAGATAGAGTCTAGGGAATAAAGTTTCCTACCCACAACACATGCATAGAAACAATCTTCAAAAACAAAGAAGCATTCACATAACTCACAAATAGCTTCAAAGTACATGGATTGTTAAACGTCACAAAGGTTAGCACAAACTCACTAGATATCATTCCACATGGTGGTCACACTAACTATTCTATTCCTCCATGTCAACTTCCTTTTCCATGATGGTGCTCACCAAACATCGTCTTGTACTTCCTCACCTTCATAATTGGAGTGTCAATCTTCGATTGAAGCTCTCTCTTCTTGGCACGTAGCTTCACAATCACTTCATGGCCGGGTCCTAACTCGAATTCGTCGCTCTTACCATTGCATTATTCTCTCTAATCTACTTGTTCTCTTGGACCTTCTTCTCTTGATTCTTGAACTTCTTGTCTTGATCTTTGATCTTTGCATCCTTTGTCTTGATCTTATCTTCTTGCTCCACATAACATTGTTATTTCCCTTAAGTTGGTCGCATAGCTCGTCATTTGCTAAGTAGTTAGTTGTCTTACTGTTATCAAGTTCCCTACTAAGAATTTCTAAGTCCTAGAAGTATTGACGCATAAGCTTTCCTTCTTTAATTTCTTCAACTTGCTTCCTTCAATGATAGGGATAGGTAGAGTTGGTGTGTTGATGATGTCACGATGATGAGTTCTGAAGAAGGTGCTCTTGAAGTCCTTGGTGGTGGTGAAGCTGAAGCTCTTCGTCCTTGAATTGAAATGAAGAGAAGTAGAGACAAAAATGACTAAGGGAAGGGTTTACGAGATAATGAGTGTGTAATAACTTATAGACAAAAAACTCCTATTTTCTAAGCGGCCTTTGTCCAATCCTAGGGTCACGAACCTAAGGGCAACACAATGCTCTGATACCATCTGTAGTGACCTCACCTTTTAAAGATGAAGATCCCTGTGCTTTTCAGTGCTAGTCCCCGGATCAAACGCTAGCACACACAGTTTAAGATGTAATATCAAGAAACAAAGGTCATTTTATTACATCGCATGATCCAGCAATTACATAAAGAAACTTTACAATGCTCATAGCATAAAACTTTCAGAGTTTACAATGAAATCAAAAATAAAATGGAGTCCTTCTTCTTCGTGTGCCACAGGTGAACATGCTGCGGATAGACTCGTAACCCTATTGTATATTACTTGTCGTCAAAATCTGCAACATAAAATGTTGCAGCCACAAAGGGTCAATACACTTGAATTGTATTGGCAAGATATCACAACTATGAGGTCTAACTTTTCAATCTTAGTTTAGGTTAATTGGGGTTGCAGAAAAATAGTCTCAAACTCCGTCCTATCCTTTCAATCAATATTTTAGTTTTGCAAAGGCATAAAGCTTCTAACTCCACGAGGGTACATGTCAGTAGGTCGGCTCAAAGCCCCTACCATGCCAATCTTCATTCCACCATTATACATGTCAGTAAGTCAGGCTCCATGCCCTTACCATGCAAATCTTCTTTTCACCATCGTACGTGTCAGTAAGTCAGGCTCCATGCCCTTACCATGCCAATCTTCTTTTCACCATCGTACATGTCAGTAAGTCAGGCTCCATGCCCTTACCATGTCAATCTCCATTTCTCTATTGCTCAAGTCAGTAAGTCAGGCTCAAGGCCCTTACTATGCTAATTCCCCTCACATGCAATAAAAACCTAACCCTACACAAGCACTTATACTCATAATCACAAAACTTGTATAGAACAGATAGTAACACCATAAAAATGATACTTGCCTTAGTAGTTTTCTGAAGATTGTACTTCTCCTAATTCAACACATGTAGCTCTCCGTACAACTACAAGATAGAAAACAACACAACATAAACACACCATTCAAGGCAACATAACCAAGAAAGACAAACAAAGATTCTTATTTGTTTTAGCTTAGTCTTCAAAGTCTTAGTGATAAATGGACAAAAGGTTGTGGCATGAAGTTGACTTGATATGGATTGGAGAGAATGGCTAAGTCAAGAGTTTTAAAGATTGATGTGGTTTTCTAAATTGTTAGGAAGTGTCAAACACTTAGCAAAAATAGTTTAAGGAGATTCTTAGGCTTGGTTTGAGAAGTTGAGGTTTATCTCTTTCATCTTCTTGACTTGGGCTCTTTTCTCTTGATCTTCTTGTTTTTCTTCATCTCCTTGTCTTCTCTTCAACTTCTTGTTTTGCCTTCAACTCCTTGTCTTCTCTTCAACTTTTTCTCCAAGGTCCTGATATGGGAAAACTTCTATGTCATATTGTTGGATGGGGTAGTCAAAATACTTGTAAGAATTTTAGGTAAGATGGAGTTGATGGTTTCGCACTTGGGTAAGGATAGAGAGTAGATTTTTCACTAAGTCATGGTAGAGATGGTCATTAGGACTTATTTGGTAGAGTGGGACAATAGTCAAATAGCACAAAGTGCCCAATAGGAAATTTAATATTTGCAAGGTGCTCAAATAACACAACTATAGCTTGCAAAAGGATGGACTAAAGGAGTTCAACTTTGAATAAGTGTAAAAAGTGTGTGAAGTATTTTGGTGGGTTTTTAGTATCAAGGTAAGCAATTTTGCAAAAGGAAATTATGCCTAAGATAATTATAGAATTAAGTATAGAGAGAAAATACCCAAATCCTCATTTGAATTTGAATACTTGATAAAATTAGTCCAAATAATTTCTGCAGTGGTTCTACTAGAAAGAGGACAATAATATGATTCATTTGCAAAAAGAATCAATTGAAAAGGATTTATAGAATTTGAACTACATTAAAAACACACAAACTCACATATTTAAATTTGAATGTTTTTAACTAGTTCAAAAGTCAAATTTTATTTCAGAAATGTGTTCTACACAATTTTAGGAGTTCAGGGACATATTATTCGCAATTTTTGGATATACAGAACAGAAGATATGAATTTTACAAGATTCAGTCATTTTCTGTTTTTAAATTCTAATTCGAATTCCTATTTAACAGGGGGCTGCCACGTGGTGCCATCTCATTGGCCGATACCGGTTCGGCCGGATCTATGTTTGCGGCCGTTGGATATCATGTGGATCGGATGGCCTAGAATAGAAGATACTGATTCAGTGTTTAAAACAAAACAGATCCACTGGATCTGGATCCAACGGCTGGGGATCAGGCTAGAGAGGAGCTCACCGTGGATTAGGGTTCCGGCTGGCCGCCGGCGACGAGCAGATCGGGGGTGGACGGCGTCGGTGCTCCGATGGTTCCAAGACGACGGCGAGGGTACGACGGGGTGCAGCATGACGCAGGGAAGACAAGGGAATGCTCGAGGTCGCCGATTGCTTCCTGGAGTGGGAAAGAAGCAGGGCTGGAGGAGCTTAGGGCATCGGCGACCTTTGGCTGGGATGGATGAGTCATTTCCCTATGAAATAGGTCAAGCGGAGGGCATCCACGAGAGCGCCGGACAAGGGGAAGATGATTGGGGAGAGAGGGGGCGCGGGATTACCTAGGATCGTCGGAAATGAGCGGGGAAGGCTGCGGGTGAGCGGATCTCCGGCGAGAGATTGCGACGGCCTAGCGGCGTTTCGGAGAGGGGAAAAGAGAGGGAAGAGAGGGGAGAGCGAGGGGATTTTATAGGCACGAGCAAGGAAAGAATTCATTGCCGAAATCATCGGGAATTAAGTTGAGGAGAAATTTGCGCTCGGACGCGGTCACAGGCGAGAAATCTGGCTGGAGGAAGAAGACGATGGTGACGTGGAGGTGTGGGCCCCACCTGTCAGCGAGGGGAATCGAAAGGTTGGTACCGGTTCGGGAAAAGTCCGGGTGGGCCGTGGGATGCCTCAGCTGCTGGGCCGAAAGGGATGCCCCGAGGCCTTTTTCTATTTTTTTCTCCTTTTCTGTTTTCTGTTTCTTTTTGATCTTTTCATAACTTTTGATTTTGATATTCAAATGTTTTCAAAACAATTGCTAAAATTTTCTAAAACTCAAAATATCATTACTAAACAGTAAGGAGCAAGTTTTCATGATAAAACAAACTTTTCAAAATATTTTATAGGTTTGGCCAATAGGGCTTATGTGCATAATCCGAAATAGAAATAGGATTAAAATCATCCTTTTAGGTTTTTAGAGAATAAACTCAATAAGAACTTTATTTTCAAATACCTTTTTGATTATGTGAACCTTATTTGATATAATTCATTTTGTTTTCATTCTCCTTTGCAAGTATGCTTGCATAGGATTTGAAATAACACAAAATAGGATTTGAAATCTTATTTTCTTAAATAAGTTCTTCAAGGAGTAATAGATGGTTTGAAAAGGTTTTTTTTTCTAATAATGCCTTTTAAATAAATCAAAAAGTTTTAATTCCCTGTGAAATTTCAAATCAAGACAAGCAACCATGGTTCCTATTTTATTTATTTCACATTCCAAAATTTTGGGATGTGACACATGTTGATTCAACAAGATAAGCAAATTGCAAATATAGCAGAACCAAAAGAAAATGTACTTGAAAGATCATAGCAGTGCATTGCATCACTTCACACTTGAAGTGTTCCAGGTGAGAGCTGCATGCAAAGCCATCCGTTGTTTTGTTGAGCTGTGCAGATGATTCCTCTCTTTTCTACATAACTGAATCAGCAAGATATCAGAGTGGCTACCTATCTTTCTGCTAGTAGTGAAGCTAAAAAAATTGAGAACTTGTCATACCAGTATCACAGTTGTTGCTCTATGAAACAACCTTAACACTTGATACTGTGGGTGCTTCCTTCTGCCTGATATAACAAACGAGCAGTTTGAAACCAAGGCAAGAAAACAAGTTTTAACAGGAGACCAGATAATGAAACTATACTGTCCACTGTCAAATAATTTGAAATGTATCATTTGAATGATATAACAAAGCAAGCACTCAACAACAACAGATCATGCACCCTAATCTAATTATTGTGTGGCGAACATGCATATAATGAATCAAGCGACGACAGATGATGTGCCTCCTTGTGAAGCTAGACATGCATGCGCAGTTGGAGATCTAACATTATGTGATTCATATCGACAACCAGATCGTAGCAATGCTATAATCATCGATCAACTTGAGTAAAGCAAAGGACAAATAAGCAACTAAAACACTATGTGCCACACATGTACGGTCTACGTAGTGGATGACTAAAACAATTGAAAAGTTGTCACATACTCAGCAATGCCCTGAAAATTTGTTTGGGCATCGGTCTCACTGCGTGTGTTCTTCAGCCTACAAATTAATAGGGCCGAAAAATGAGTAAAGAACACTATCAAGCCAATACCTATCCTTTCGGTTTGCTGATTTCTAGTTATTCAGCTCCCACATGCATGTGTTGTCAGTTAAAGAATCAATATTTTATTGCACGCAAGACGTGGGCATTGGAGCAACCAGATGCTTCAGTTCCATCAAAAAAATTGGAGCACTGCCTGGGCAAATGGAGGGCATCGATTTTCAAAGCCCCACATCTAGTTTGGGCACCGAAAAATCCACACGCTATGGAGGGCCTAAAAATCAGGACTTTAACCAATCACATCACACTAAACAATGGACTTACAGTAGCACTTTTTGGAGTCTCACGGCACCTCATCTTGCTGTAGGCAAATTCATTGAAAACGACCAGTGCATCAAGAGACGGTCCTTCCACTTCTGCATATATAACATTGCGGCGAGCCACAAACATAATCAGGTTCAACAATGATATATTTAGTTACAGGAATACAAAAACCGACAACATAAGAGTATGCTTCGGTAGACTGGTGGACGAGAGAACATCGGTGAAGCAGATCCGGGGCCATTCACGGCGGCTCCAATGAACCAGGTCAGGTGCGGTGCACGACGGCGTAGGTGAAGCGGCGGTCGCCACCGCAGCTGAGGCAGGCAGGTAGACTAGTGGATGATGTGTACTATATATGATTGCAGGTGCAGCGGGCGGGCGGGCAGGCCGACAGGTGAAGTGAGGCTGGGATATTTTCCGGTGCGATTGTCTTGGAGGTGAGAGAGGGGAGGGAGAGAGGGGGGCTGAAACTACAGTGAATCTGGATTATAGAGGTGGGGAACTGGAAAAATTACCAACAAACCCCCCGACTTACCGGCTTCACTGCGGCCACTTGTCATCTGTATGAGGGGTCGAAGAGGAATTACCTAGTGTTCATACTTGGGGCGGGATTTTTTTGAAATAGGCACAAGGTTTTGCCGCTCGACTGATATTTTGAATTTGGCTATAGTCCAAGAAATAATAGAAAATGGTTCACTGTACTAACCTCTTCAGGAATCCAAGGGACGGGGTCACATCAAGTCATCGTCTCGTCTCGTCACATCACAAAGAATTGTTACTCTACCATTTCCCCCCAACTCCAGTTCAAAAACACGTATGAAATATTTTTTTGGTCAAGGCGGGAGGTTTTGCCGCTCGAGTGAGTATCAAAATTCCGCCAGCCAGGAACTCTCTAGAGTCAAGTACAGGCAATGAAGGTTCTAGAATCAAGTACTAGTACAAAAAAGAAATTTCTAGAGTCCTCGCTGCCGCACAGTGCGCGACCCCACTTTGCACTAGTGGGAAATCTTTCTATTCCACTTCATATCTCTTTTCTTTTGGTTTAGTGTGAGAGTATTTTCTTGTGGTATCTGCTAAATGTAGACGTAATTTCACGTGCCTTGCATATACCTTCTGCTAGTAGTATATATACGTAGGTCACATTAGTATTACAGTATTAAATACACACGTACACAAGGAGATTGTGATTTCATTGTATAAATCTAAGTTTGAGCTCATATACACGTCAGGCCTCCTTTGATTCACATGATTGGCTCAGGAATTTTATAGGATTTGGACGTTGTGAAACAAAGGAGCCCAGTGTAGAAGTTCTGAAAAAATTGATCGTAACCTTGGAAGCAATTTCAATAGCTGATGAGATTTAATCATAATGGTCAAGAATGAAGGTATTTGGCTCTACAGTAACAAGCGAGTAACCTCAGCTTACTCTAAAGAAGTTCATTCATACATTAACAATATACAAAAGGATAGGCCACTAAACAAGGGCACCAACAAAATAGGTTCAGTTTGGCAAGCTGTAACATCTCGTGTTTGTAAAATAAGTGCATTTGCATCATGATCATCATGTAAAACTGACTACGGAAAATTTGCTTTGCAAATAAAGTGGAAACTGTGCAAATTTCCAAATACCTTTTTGTGTTTTGAAATGTTTTCAAAATGTACAAACCTCAAAACCAAAAATATGTGGACCTTCAAATATATGTAAAAAAGGTCACTAAATATTTTTCTCAATTCGTCGAACAAGTTCAAATCACAAAATCTACAAAACTTGTGTTGCTTTCAAGTTTCTAGAAAAATTCCCAAAACTCAGGGGGTTATCTGCCAAATGTCCCTTGTCTTCTTCCTCTTGGAGGCAAGCACCTACATGGAGGCTCCCTGGGCACGCCGTGCACCACCTCCTGCTTCGAAGGTTCGACCGGATGAGCACGCCACGAGGACGCCCTCGACTCCCTCTCTCACCCCAACACATCCCCTTGCTCTCCCTCGGCCTCTCTCGTCTTTTCCAGGAGCTCGCCGAAACCCTAGCATGGCTGGCGCTCCGCCCTGCTTTTCTTGGCCACCCCGTGCCCCTCCGAGCCTACATGAAGCTCCACCTAGACCCGCTCTTCCTCCTGGTAAAAGGAATCGGCCGCAGGTGCCCTCAATCGCTACCGCCAAGCTCGTCTTTCCCGCAAACATCTGAGCTCCGCCGTCGTCGATTCTGCTAGCACCCAACCTCCTCCGCCCAAGACAGCTACACCGGCAAACTCACGAATCCGGAGTCGATGTGAGCAATGAGTCCGTTGTCAAGATCAACAACACCGATGGTCAATACTGATCCATCGATGAGCAAGTCAAAAAGAAGAATCCTAGATTACTTTTTTATTTGGTTATCAACAAACAAGGCAAGCAGCCCCTCTGAACCTATGGTTTTAAAGTATTTCAAAACTTACTATTTTGCAACATACGGTTCAACTGTCTTTTATCGATAGATAGAGTTATCCTATCTAATGCATGTTCCATTCTTGTCGCCTAAAACCCTGATCCACTGCTCCTAGCATGACTAGGTTTTGCTTGTGTGCGTCGCTAGAGCTTTTATTTATCTAAAATGCTTAGCCATGCTTAGTTGTTTACTCTGATCTATCCAATTGTTGAATCAGAGTTGCAAATGAATCTAGTATGACAAGATGACGTGGTATGATGAGATTTGTGTGTTTAAACATGCTAAAAGGCTTGGATGGGCCACCACATTGGGATGTGGTTATTTGACTTGTTCTTGCCGCCCTAGGACCCAAGTTCTTGTCTCTTGATCCAAGATTAACGTACAACCGCACGTGGAGGTATGGGACTCCTGTCGACTGACTAACTTGCTTAGACTTATCCATGAGCTACCTAGTTCGGGCTATCCATTTGGCATACGCATGCGTGTGTAAAACGTTTGCAAAGAGGTGCATACATATAGGGACGCAGCCGAGATTGCTTGAGGTGGATTCCTCTGACAAACCAATCTCGCCATGCAATAAACGGTTCCGCGTCGGAGAACGACCGTCTTTCAATGGCGGACTTAGAACTTTTGGCGTGGCTCATGGAATAGGTCGACGTAAGGTAAAGGTTGTAGGCTATCATCACTCCACTAAGACTCCTTGAAAGGTCTAGGAGATGATCGTCATGTGTGGGTAAAGTTGTCACCCCTGCAGGGTTAAATCTTTTCGAAAAGCCGTGTTCACAGTTATGGACGACATGGAGACACCTTACCGTAAAACTTGAAAACAAAGTGTGAATAGGATTGCTTCCTCCGGGGTTTCGAGGATGTAATCCTAGTGGATAGGTTCAGCTGATATTGATTTGGTGGATATGAATGATCAAGTTGTTTGGTGGATTTGAAAGATATTATAATTGCTCGGTGGATCTAAACAGTAGTTGTTATTCGATGGATATAAGATGATGAATTGGTGGATGTCCCAATGATCAAAGTTATTGCTCTCTTACTCCTTTTAAATGTTCTGAGTAGTCGAGCTTCTACTCTTACTTATTTTATGCAAATAAATATTTCTTTACGCAAAATAACTCCACAAAAAGCCTTTCATAACCAAGCTTTGCTAATAGGATACGTAAGTGTTGCTGGGTACCTTATGTACTCACCCTTGTCTTGTTGATATTTTTGCAACAACGTAAGTTCCACAACAAAGGTGAGTTCCCTACGAAGATCAACAACGACGAGTAGCTTGGGGTTCCCAGACAACAGCTTGGGGCTGTGGAATGGGTTGTCGCTGTTATGCTTCTGGCCTCTTAGGTCATATTATCATTGCTATGTCTAATAGCATAACCTCATTCCGTTTTCTAATGTAATGTTGGTTCACTGACCTCTGCTTGTAGTACTTTGGTTCTTTGCTCTCGTAAGAGCTTTGCATTATTGCCTTTGAGTCGTAGAGTCACTGTTGTGTACCAACTATGGTTGCCCATCTCGTGCATGATGCGTGTATGGATATAAAGTGCACGAGAGGGGTTTAAGGTTCTCGAGCTCTCAGTTATGCAGTCTTGGTTATGATTAGTTTCACGGCGCTTTGAGATGTGTAGAGCCCATGGTGTTCCTACCTGCCTGCCGATGGTGTTCCGGCCTGGGATTGCTAATCCTAGTATCACTCATTGCTAGTGTGACTAATACACATAACATCTCTGTATAGCTTAGATCCCGGGGTCCTTACAGGTTTTGGTATCAGAGCAGGACTGTTTGTAGGAAACCCTTGCTATTGGCCGATGTTGAGTCTAGTGTTTGTGAAAGACTATTTGAAAGCTAAAAATGAGTTGCAAAATGTAGGTAAGGCTTCTTTTTATTCCATATCTCCATCAATGTTAGTTCTGAGATTTCTTATCCTTTCCATTGATTTGGAAAAAGTTTGCTATCTCCTCTGGTCATTCAAAAAAAAATTTTTGACCGGGAAAAACTGTGAGGCAACAGCCCCACAGCCATTTTATTAATAATAAAAGAACACTGTATAAGCACTATACAAAAAATAAAGGAGAAGGAAAAGGACTATACAAAGATGGAAAAAACTATACAGCCATGAGCACCTCAAGGCAAGGACTCAATCCAGGAAAGAAGCTGAGATTTATACTTTGATTTGATCCTATGATGAAGGAGAGACATGTCATGTATGAACTTGTGCTTCCACTTAGTGAAAGTAGGTCTCACTTGATTGAAAACTTTGTCATTTCGAAATAGCCATATGCCCCTGCAAGCAAGGATCAACACCTCCATGAAAAAGGGCTTGCCAAAACTTTGACGAGCGTTAGAAATCACCACCTGAAGATCATCATTTTGTATCCAATCAATCTGCAAATAATTCCAAACCCTACTGCTGCAATTGCACTAAAAGAATAAGTGAATACGATCTTCATGAGCTCTGAGAGGGCAAAGTTCACAATGCTTGTCATCTGTAGTGTTCCAATGCCTTCGGTGAAGCATATCCCTTGTGTTTAGTCGGTCAACCAAAAGCAGCCAAGCAAAAGTTTTGTCACTCATGATGCAGCACGATTTCCAAAGCCACTTATACACCCTTGGTGTTTGAATATGAGCATGAATGTGAGTATAAAAGCTAGCAGCCGTGTACCTTTCTCCCCATACATAGCCCCAAACATCTGGTTCCAGGGACAAGGGGCTGATGCGCATGATTTCCTGGAGTTCTTGAAACTCACCATAAGCCTCTATAGAAAGTGGCTGGTAGAAAAGGGAAGAAAAATCCCCTTGATCATAAACTTGAGCTGCAGACATATTTTCATTGAGTACAAAAGAGAATAACCAAGGATATCTGTCCTTTAGAGGTCGAGAGCTTCCATTGATCTCCTAACTATCCAACCAAAAAAGGAAGGTGTTACCACGTCCGGGCTTGACCGAAGATACTCCACGGAAATTATCGACCAGCTTTAGCACGTCCCGCCACCAGAAAGATCCACATAGATTTTCAGCATGTGGTATTTTATCCTCATAGTGTGCATACCATATCAAATTAACCCAAGGAAGATCCGCATGATTGTAAAATTTATTCAAAAACTTGATCAACAGAGCCGCATTCTCTTTCTGGAAATTAACTATGCCCAGCCCGCCCTTCTGTTTAGGCTTACACACCATCTCCCAGGCTGCTAAAGATGGTTTGTTCGCATTTTCAAAGTCGCGCCATAGACATTGCCGCAAAATTCTGTCCAATTGTTTCGTGAATCCAGGAGATAGCTGCAAAGAGCACAGAAAGTGAAGTGGCATTGACGCTAATGCAGAATTAATTAGCTGAAGCCTTGCTCCCTGAGCCAAGAAACTAGAACTTGAAGATAATTTCCTCTCAAGACGGCAAACCAGCGGCATAAGATCAGACATTGTTGGCCGTGTTGTTCCCAAGGGGAGGGCTAGATACGTAAAAGGCATAGAACCAATTTGACAGCCAAATTCCTCTGATAATTGAACCATCAGCTCATCATCCACATTAATAGGAATCATTTGCGACTTACTATAGTTAATTCTCAGCCCAGTAGACTTTGAATATTTCTCTAGAGTATCCTTTAATGCTTTAACCTGTGCAACATCAGCTGGTAAGATCAACAGAGTATCATCGGCATATTGGATGATTGGAAAATCCAAATCATTGGTCTCAATGGGCCGAGAAAGAGATCCCTGCACCACCATATTATTGATAGCCGATTGCAATAAGTCCGATCCAAAAATATATAAAAGTGGAGACAATGGATTGGTCATTCAAAACTTAGGTCCCTCATGGGCATGTCGTTTCTAAACCAGTTGACCTAGTGTTGTGCTCTCAAGAGTCCTCTCTAAAACAAGAAGAAGGAACTACAAGGTTCCCTTCCATCGCTATATCTCTACTTTGTGGGTTCCATTATTATGTTCTATGCTTCAAAGATTTCTTTCACCTTGTAAGCCTCTCTATTTGTTTGATACTTTAGTATCCATATCTTGTTATGGAAGCTAACTCATGATTATTACCTTGTGGCATCCTTTGAGTTGCTCAGCTAGTAGTTACTCCTTGTGTCTTAACCCATGGACTTGAACTGAAGGTCCCGGATTGTGCTGGATACCAGTTCATGAAGCCAGCCTTTAACCCAAGATCCATTCTATTGAACCCTTTTTTGTTAATGGTAAAACATTAACTCAATATGTCTAACTTTTAAGCTTGTGGTCATTGTCGCGACTAAACTGCAGCGACGAAGTACTTCCCCTACCACTAGCTATGGCAGATGTTCTTTCATGGAACCAAATGGATCACGACAAGAGTCTCTTAGTGAGTCTTGCTTCTACGTCCGTGACTCTACCGAACCCTCCATTTTAGCATTGGTTTCATAAGATGTTAACACGTGCATCCACAACTAAGGATTCCTACTAAGAGTGTTCCTTCTCTTAAGTTGCTTTCTGACCCTCGTCTGCCAGTTGGTAGCCAAGTTGTAAATATGCATTGGTGTATTCTAGTGCACGTTACTCTTGTGGTCTTGTCAAGCCATTCTACCCCAAAATTTCAGGAGAAACAAACTCCAGAACCTCATCCATTTCTAGGACCAGGTCAAAGTGGTGTAATCCACAGAATATAAGCCCTATGCAGCTTCTGTTTTGTTCTACCTTACAGTATCACACTCTTTTATACCAATAGATCATGCCAAGTATCATGGCCACCTTGATGAAGTGATGCTCTTACACATGTTGACTCACCATTCCTCCGAGCTGGTCGTGCTTGGAATGCTGGGCATGTGTATTGATGTGACTATCTCAGGTTCTTAACAATTCTTATTGCTTCCAATCCATGGAAATTTGTGTCATTCTTAGCATGATTGGTTAGTCAATCACTAAGCAAAGTTTATCTATGTTGCCAGGTCCATTCATTTTGGCTCACCTTCTTTGGAAGAGTTAGGTTCATGCCAAAGCTCTTAATACCACATCGTCTTGCCTTGAAGAGCAAATTCCCTCTCGAACTAAGTGACATAACGGTGGTTCGTGATATTCTGGATGTCTTTCTAGAAGAATTGCCATGTTTTGACATGACCATGTTGTCAAGTTCATGAGTAAGCTAGTTCTCTGAATTGCTCTTTTCTGCAAGACTCTATACTGGATACCCTAGACTAATTGGATGAGCTTTAACAACAACTTGGAGAGTTGAAAGATAAAAGCTCTATCTGATTCTGTTCCTTCTTAAAGGGACATCTAGTTTTGTTTGTGTTGAAGCAAGATAGTATCTTTTATTTGGATCTACTATCGTCCCATCTTTGATTTGAGTTTGGGCTATCGACAAATCAAACTCAACCCCAAGGACTATCTTGATGGTGCTTGTGCTTGTGGTGTTTCACCTGAGTACACTTTCATGTCCTTCGACTTTTGCCTTGTTCCTGCAACATATGAGTCCACCTTCTTGGAGTATCTTAATAAGCTTGTTGTTGAGCCCATCGATGACATTCTTATCTTCTCCAGGTTAGAATAAATTCATATTGAACATTTGGCATTAATGTTGAAAACTTGTTAGAACCATCTTTGTGTCATCACAAAGTATGTGCTCTAGATGTTGGAAGTGACTTTCTCACTTTGGTTCACATGCAATTGCAGAAATATATCACCGTGAATTCGAGAAGAATTTTCTTTGTCCCCTGGCAAATCATCTCGAATTGGTCATGCATGTGCGGATATTCTTGAGATGGTAGCTTGTTACCTCCGTTTCAATGAAAAGTTCCTTTATGCACACCAAGCCACTGACTGATTTTTTTCAAGAAAGAGAATAACTTCCTCAACTTCACTATCTTCTTTCACATTCTCCCAACAAGGACTTGGTTGTGTTTCATTGCAAGAAGCTCTTGCTGTTGCAATTGTCTTTTGGCAATCGCAATCTTACTTATATTTTTGGAGGCTTACACAATTAACCCATATCTTGTGAATCCAACAACACTACCTCCCTGATATCCATCAAAACTATCTATTCAGACATACTAAGTCTACAGTATGATTCCATCTATCCAGAGCTGAATCTCAAGCAGCAATGATGGTTGGTGTCCCTCAAGGTTTTCACATAGGTCTCTTGGTAATTCCGACAAGGTTGATATTGTGGTTGACACACTTAACCGGAAGACCTATTGCCATCATCCCTTGATTTCTCAAGAACAACCACTCTCCATGAGGATTTCGTGTGACTTATTCTAGAAGTTGCCCCTTATGGTCTCTTTTAAATCCCAAATTCCTACCTTTACTAAATGAATTGAAGGCTTGTCATAAGCTTGATATTGGTATCTACAACATCAAGGAGAACATTAGAAGAAAAACTGCTAAATGTGTCTTGGTCGTTCTTTTAGAATCGTTCTCTTATGGCAACAACTCCATCAAGAGGAATTACACTTCATGGATGATATTTGACACTTCGTTTGCTATCACTCCCTCCTTTGTCTATACTCGAAGTTCTAATCAAGTAACACATTGTGTGAATTTGTCAGTGATATGATGGCCCCAAAATTTTAATCGTGTGTGTTTCTTCGAGTCACCCTCTCAACGGTGTGCCCCTTTAACATCCCAAGTTTTTGTTTCAGTTTGTAAATAAAATTTGATTGAATTAATTGAAATTTCACAAGGATTTAAATTTTTTGAAATTCATTTAAGGGTTTAATTGGAAACAATCAATTCAAACACACATCTGTTTCCCTAAAGAAATCTTTTGGGAAAATAGGATTTCAAAATACTAAATGGCATATTTTTCAAATCCTATACAGGTCTATCTGCAAAGGAAATATATTTCTAGATTGATTTATAAAGATTTCATTTTCAAAATAGGGATGAAGACATTTTCCAAGATTATTTTAAAGATATTATTAGGTTTAAAGTTTTCCTTTTCAGACCCTAATTCTATTTTGCATGATACAAATAAAAGCCTTGGGCCAAATTCATAAAGTTTTCTTGAAAACCATGTTTTATTTTGAAAACTAATTTCTTACTGTTTTAAAAGATTATTTCAAACTTTAGAAAACTTTGGGAATTGGTTTGATTGGAATTGAAACTATTTTGGAAAAGTTATAGAAGAATTAGAAATTAGAAAAAGAAATGAAACAGAAAAAAAAAATAATAAGGAAAGGCCGTGAGGCAACGATTCAGCCCAGGACCAGATCAAACCCACAGCCCAGCAAGTCGAATACCGAAACGGTGCCTCTCCCTCACTCTCGCTCGCTGATAGGTGGGCTCCGCGTGTCAGGACATGCTTCCTTCTCCGGCTGATAATCACGCCTGTTACCACGCGCAGTGATTTCTCCCGGTCTTGATTCCCATTGATGGAGGCCATTAAACCTTTCCCTGGCCACGCCTATAAGAAGCCCTTGAGCTCCTCTCCATTCTCCCCTAGATCATGAACCAAAGTGCCGCCAGCTGCTGCAAATTCACTCGCCGAAGCCCGCCAGTACTGCCATCGTCTTCGCTTGATTCCGACGACCCTAAGTAAGGATGCCGCCTGTTTTTAGCCTCTGCACACTCCCCTTGATTTTGTGCACCTCCCTAACATCATCTCTTGTTTCTCCACGCACCAGATCGAGTAGTCCGTCTTCGACAGAGATCACCGTCCGCCAGTCACAACTCCGACGAGCGATTACTGGAAGACTAGGATGCCTCGAGCTCGCCAACTTGGCCACCATAGTCGCCTTGATGCCCTCTATCCTCTGGTGAGACCGTAACCTCTCTTTCCCTCAGTATCTGATGAGCCCGTCCGTGCCCACGACCTTGCCATCATGCCATTAACTTCGGCCGTCCCTCTGTGGCGATGGAGGACACGAACGACCTCGACGATCATGCATTTGAGCTCGCCATGATCACCTGCGCCCCGTCCACCCCTCCTCTAGCTTGGAATGTCACCTAAGCATCACTGATGTCCACTCTCTAGCCGCACCTCATCGGAAACCTAACCCCCGCGGTGAGCTTGTCCCCATCTCTCACCCCGTCCGTTAGATCCAGATTGCACCGCCCAGATCAAGTCACTTAAATGAAAGGGTACGGGGCAATCTGAGCCACCCAGCCCCCTTTTAATCCAATGACCCAAATCCTGGATCCAACCGAAATGGTACCGACGAATAAGAAAGCGACACATGGCCCTGCTCTGTTTCAATTAGATTCAAATAGAATTCAAATTACTGCAAACTTGCAAAAATCATATCTTCTGAACCACTAATCCAAAAATAGCAAATAATATGTCTCTGGAAAGCTAGGAATGTGTAGAATCCATTGGAACCATAAAATCCCATAGTTTCGGTAATAAAATTGAACCCATTTTTAAATTGATTCAAATATATCTATTACACCATTTAATTCATATCTTTTGTTCTACAGATCCAAAAATCACAAATTTGTAGTCTCTGGAATCCTCTCAACATGTAGGACATCATAGGACCAAGAAACTTCAAAGTTGATATGTGCATGCACTTTGTACATTCAAATTTATCCAAATCACTGTTCTGATCATAATTTGAGTTCAAAAATATATATTTTGGAGTGAATCCAATTTCAGTAGCTTTGTTTTATTGTAATCTATTCAATAGCATCACATCCAAAATATCTTGAACCACTTCACAAAAATTCAAATTCAAATATGGGAATTTGAGCATTTTATACTATAGGAATAATTCTATTTCTTGCAACACGGTTCCATCCTACAAAATGAATCATATGATCATACCTATAAGGCCAAACCATGTTGACACTATATCATGACCCAATATCATATCATCTTATTCTTGTTGACTAAGTGCACATTATTCAATTTTCAAATTGAGTTAATTGAGTAAGATGTGTTGTTTCTCACTCATAGATTTTATTCTTGCCACTGTGGTATTGGTTTACTCCACACCATAGCACATTTCATACTCCATGTATCCCATGGAATCTTTGAATCATATTCTCAAATGTCATCCATCCATATTCAACCCCATGTTCATTTAATCTTGTTGACCTATATTGAACTATTCAATTTACAAATGAGTTAATTGAGTAATTCAATGTTTCACAAATCCATACCCAAGCCTATGTGTGATCCATGCTATTTTTTAGTATATGGGGTCACATTTAAACAATAGTATAGTTATTGTACTAAAATGATACTATTGTGATTTCAACTCACCTGAGCCATCTCAAATCCTATTCATGCTTTTGTGAAGCATAAAGATTAATCAGTCATATCTAGGTTAATTCACTCTTCTCAAATCACCTGCAAGCCACCATCCCTTTTATCATATCTCCCTTACTTCGAGGAATCTAAAATGTTAATCCAACACCTTTCAATTTTTTGTCTTGTTTAGCTGGTTGGATTGTGTGGTGTGTTTATATGGTGCTAGTTTACTATTATAGCCTTGTGCAGAGAGCTGTGTGCTTAGCTGAGAGAAGTGAAAAGATGAGTTCTTCAAAAGGCAAGTGACACACATTCTTCTACCTATTTTTACTATTGCATTAGTGATTTCCAGTAGTATGGATGATAGGTGGAATCTGCCAACTGTTTATAAAGTGCTTAGATCCTAGTAGTGTATAGCTACCCCCAAAACCCCACTTGTTAGGATGCTAAATACTTTGAAAAATATATTGATGGCTGTAACATCCCAAGATTTTATCAAATTTTGTAGTGAAATTTTTTGTTTTTGTTTTGCTTGTGCTGATTGAAATTTCACAAGGATTTAAAACTTTTGAGTTTATTTAAAAAGCTTTATTGGAAAAACTATTTCAAAACCTTTTATTATTTCTTGAAGAACTCTTTTGAAAAAATAGAATTTCAAAATACTATTTTGAAATTATTCAAACCTATGCAAGCCTATTCCAAGGGAATTTTTCCAAAATGATTTTTGTAAATAAAGCTTGCATTACTAAAATGTGTTTTAAAATGAATTTCAAATATTATTTTATAAAAGTATTTTCTCCGATTTCAAAGGATTATTTCTCAAACCAATTTCTATTTTTCTTTATGCAAGTGAATCCCTTTGGCCAAACCTATAAAGTTTTATTAAAAATCTTGTTTTATTTTGAAAACTTGTTTCTTACTGTTTAAATAGATTTCTTTGAATTTTAGAAAATTTTGGAAGTTGGTTTGAAGTCATTTGAAGCTTTTTTTTGCAAAAGTTATCAAAGAATTAGAAAACAGAAAAAGAAAAAAAAGAAAGAAACAGAAAAAGGGGCAGAAGGTCGCGGGCACCAAACCGGCCCAAGCCAGCATCCAACCCACGGCCCACCTAGGACTTTTCCCGAACCGTTACGCCACCCTCTCCTTTCTCCCGCTAACAGCCTTGGCCCACCTGTCGGTTGTCTTCCTCCCCGGGCAGGAGTCCTGCGAGACCACGGCTGCGCCCCTGTCCGTTTGATCATCGCCACGCCCCAAAACCCTGACCCCTTCTCCAAGTTGAGACCGGCTATTTATAGCCCTCTCCCTCCTCCGTCATCTCCTCCTTTTCCTCGCTCAAGATACCGCCGTAAATCTCCGGTGATTCCGGCCCGGTCAGTCTTCCCCACGCCCTTCTTCTCCTCCTAGCCTTCTTCCCTCGACCCGATGCACCTACTGACGCCTTTCCCCTACCAGTTCTTGCAGCGAATCGACGCAATCGTCCTCAGCCGAAGGTTACCGATGCAGCGCCAAGCTCTAGCCACCTTTCTCTCCTTCCTCTAAACGCAATCGACGAAGCCAATCACACACTCAAGCTCCCCACGTCACGCTGATCCCCGTCCATGCCTTCGTCATTGCTGGAGACCACCAGAGCAATGCCGAAGTTTGTTCTCAAGCCGCACCTCACCGCCGATCTCACCGAAAACCTAAACTAGGTGAGCTCATCTCCCTCCCTCTCTCTCGTCCGTCCGATTGAGATCTGATGGATCAAAAGAAATCACTTAAACGAAGAGGTACCGGACAATCTGGACCATACGATGCACATATGATCCAACAGCCCTCTAGATCGGATCCAACTGAAATGGTATCGGCCTATCAAGATCTGCCACATGTCAGCTCCAGTTTTAAAATAGATTTCTAATTAGAATTTGAATCAGATTTCCCAATTTTCTTGATCCAAAAATTCATATCTTTCGATTCCTAGATCCAAAAACTATAAATAATATGTCTTTGGAAAGCTTATAAAGTATAGAATCTTTTAGTGCAATAAAAATCTCATAGTTTTAGTATTCAAATTGAATTCATTTTCAAATTGAATCAAATCTATCTATTACTCTATTTACTTCATATCTTTTGTTCTACCCATCCAAAAATTACAAATTTGTAGTCTTTGGAATCCTCTGATCATGTAGAACATCATAGAATCAAGAAACATCAAAGTTGATATGTGCACACACTTTGTGCATTCAAATCTATCCAAAACACTAATTTGATCATAATTTGAGTTCTAAAATATATTTTTGAATGAATTCAATTGCAGTAGCTTTGTCTTACTGTAATCTATCCACTAGCATCACTTCCCAATTTTCTTGAATCACTTCACAAACATTCAAATTCAAATATGAGAATTTGAGTATTTTCCATCATAGATTAATTCTATTTCTTTTTCAGCATTGTTTCTTTTTTACCAAGGTAAGTCCTATGATCACTCCTAACCACCAAGATCATCTTGACACCACCTTGGTTCAATATCATGTCTATCTAAGTCTTGCTTGTCTAACTCACATATATTCAAATTACAATTGAGTTATTTGAGTAAGATGTGTTGTATCTCAAATCCATATCTTGCAAGTCAAATCTTTTGCCATATCTCACTTATCACAGAATCTCAATAAATCTAAAATGTTGAATAAACTATTTTCAATTGTTTATTCTGTTTGTATTGTTGCCATATTGGAATTGTGTGTTTATTTGTGTGCAATATTTCTTGTTTAGATTGTGAAGTGGAGCTGAACTACAAGTGTGATTGCTATGAGTGTGCTGGTTGTTTCCAAGGCAAGTGACACACATTCTTCTACCTATTTTCACTACTGCATTAGTGTTTTTCAGTAGTATGCATGATAGGTGGATTTTCAAAGAAGTTTATGAAATGCTTAGATCCTAGTAGTGTGTAGCTATCCTCTAAACTCCACTTGCTAGGATTGCAAATTACATTGGAAAGTGATGCCATGCTATGTTGATGAGTTGTTCTAAAATTAAACTACAACTTCAATGAACATATGGGTGGATTGGTGTGGCTATGGGTGTGTTGAGTGGATGCTTAGGGGCCACATATCTTGGAAGTGAAAACCATGGTATATGGTTAGTGACCTAGTGACAAGGGTATAGTTAATAGAGCCCGTTAGTTGAGTACCCCTGGGGCCCGTTAAGCTAGGCCCAATTGTAATGATAGTCGAATACGAGTTCTTACCGTATGTCGATATTGTAATCTGTATCGGACC
The DNA here is from genome assembly GCA_007115705.1 of Dactylis glomerata. NCBI lineage: Eukaryota > Viridiplantae > Streptophyta > Magnoliopsida > Poales > Poaceae > Dactylis > Dactylis glomerata. Next base: position 219,209 of record QXEO01001528.1, read on the forward strand.
CTACCCGATCCTCGAGACCTGGCCACCTATATATAGGGGCCAGGAGGGGACGGTGTGGGGCAGATTGAAAGTAAGCCAGGTTGAACACCCAAGTTACTTTCGATATACACTTATTTTGACTAACCTTTACCTTCGAGTTCATCCAATGCCCTATTTCCCCGATCCTAAGTCCTTCATCTAGGACATTTGTCGAGTTAACCCTCGTCAATTGGCGCCGACCGTGGGGACTTGGGCGTTGGAATCATGAATTCGACGGCTTTTTCGCTTTTAGCCAACAGCAGTTCAGAATTTGACGAAAGTCAAGAGATGGAGTTAACAATTGGAAGTTTGAGCATCCTCATCGGGCCATCGGGTTCATCTCGCCTTTCAGATCCAACGAAGCAAGATCCGTCGGCAAGTGAGCCCGAAACAGTAGTAATGATGGAATATTCTGATGGCTCTTCCAGCGAGGTAAACTCGCCGGTCAGCTTAGAAGAAGTGCAAAATGGAAAGATCATAGAAGACAATGAAGCAAGGGAAAATTTCGATGCAGGGGTCCAACTCGACGACCTCATGATCTGCCTCGACGATATCTCAGACAAATCAACAGACACATGGAAGACAGGGCTAGAGCTTTCTGAAGATGGTGACTCGATCTTCTCAAGCTTCAATAGTAACATCAGCAAACAATGCCAGGTGCTCGCCATTGTGGGAGACGACTCAGAAGAATTCGACGAAAACAACAATCCAGTACTAAACCCAGCAAATATCGACAGAGGAGCAAACCACCTAGCAGAAGGGCAAACAGCAGAATCCCTCACAACCAGGGAAAAAATTCGACTATCAGTCGACGAATGGAGGATAATAAGAGAAGCCGTAGAACACGGCACGCCAATACCATCAAATTCCAGCAGAGACATGCTTATGGGGTATCATTATGCCCTAAGGCAGCAGGCAAAGCAATTAGCACAGGAGAAAATAGAGATACAAAGAAGAAAAGACTCAGCCATTGCAGCTAGCAACGCCGCTCGTAAAGCGCAAAGCGACGCGTCATATAGTAACGCAAGGAAAAATCGTCGACATGGTTCAAGGTACGATAACCTCGAGTACTCCGACAGGCAAAGCATTTCCAAAAACCTCGATTCGTCCTTTTTATCGGTCGACGAACAAGGAAACATCGTACCAAAAACTCCTGAAGCAGCATTAGTGGCAGCTCAAGCTTATCTTCTCACAACTCGACCAAGCCTGGGAGATCCTAGAGAACATATGCACAGAGCAGCATTGAACAGACTAAACATGGTGGGCCACAAGCTATCAGCAAAAGGAGAAGAAGCACACCACCGTAAGGAAACACAGAAGCCAAGATCGCCTCACCGTCACAGTAGTCCTCGCCGCAGAAGCAGCGATCAATGATCTCGATCGCCATCACCAAAATAGTACGGAGGAACCCGAAGATCGTGATCCCCAAATGAAAAACGCGACTATGAAGAAGACGAAAAAGAGATGGGGGCATCGTGCTTTACTCGCAGGGTTCGCACCACTCCAGTTCCCAGGGGATTCAAGTTACCTCATGATCAGCAAAAGTATGACGGATCACAGGAACCACAATCATGGCTCTCAGATTATCTACAAGCAGTGCAAATATTAGGAGGAACCAAAGAAACAGCAATGCAAAGTTTGCAACTACACCTCACCGGCGCATCAAGGTCATGGTTGAGCAAACTAGAGAAAGAAACTATTGGAAGCTGGGAAGACCTGTCAAAGCAATTCACAGGCAACTTCAGGTCGACATACAAGCGGCCAGCATCAATAGAAGAAGTCAAAGCGTGTGTGCAACAACGCGATGAAACACTGCGGGCATACATCCAAAGATGGAGCCTTATCAAAAATTCAGCAGTCGAAGTTTCAGACGAAAGAGCAATAGATGCGTTCATCATCGGATTAAGGCGAAGAGACCTAGTCGAAGAAATGGGTAGAATCAAGCCAAAAACAGTGTCAGACCTCATGGACGTAGCAAACAGATTTGCAGATGGAGAAGACACATGCAACAATAAGTGAACGCGATCCCCAGAGGATGATAGAAGAAATAGATATGGAAGTCAAAGGAGACGGTCCCGAAATTACGACAACTACGGCTCCCATAGCCAAGTCGCCGCAGGATACAAAGACAACAGCTATCAAGGAAGTGATCACAGAAGCTCGGGATATCGAAGCTACGGAAAGGAGGACTATAAAAAGTTTCCCACGAGAGAACCCAGAGAGTACAACCCGTCACCAGAAGATATGCTCAACGGACCTTGTCATATACACTCAGCGTTCGTCGATGGGAAGCTGGTATCAAGGCACGCAATGAAGGATTGCACAACATTCTTAAAATTACAAGAGGCAGCACTAAACAAGCAAATCGAAGCAAGGCGACAAGGATTTGAAGGAAGCAACAATCCTCCGACAAAACAGCAAGGGAACAACGGAGCTACTAAAGGACAAGACCAACAAAACCAGGGACATGATGACGACGAAGGGTACATTCCATCAAAAGGACACATCACAGCAATGATACAACCTGTGCCCAAGTCGAACAAAGAAGAAAAGAGTATCACTCGACAAGTCCACCTAGCAGTCATTTCACCTCCAGCCACAACGGAGTATCTGCATTGGTCAGAACAACCAATCGAGTTCAACAGAGAAGACCACCCTATAACAGTACCCCGGCCAGGAAACGCGCCTTTGGTACTCAAAGCTCAAATCGGCGTGTATGATGTCGACAGAATATTCATGGACGCAGGAAGTGGAATTAACCTGATATACGCAAAAATACTCAGGGCAATGCATATATCGTTAGAGTTCCTGAAACCAACAGATTGTTCCTTCCACGGGATCGTGCCAGGAAGTGCCAATTACCCACTGGGTCGAATAGCACTCAATGTTTGCTTCGGCAACCGACAAAACTACAGAAGAGAAAAGCTGGACTTCGAAGTCATGGATTGGCCATCCCAATATCACGCGATCCTCGGACGACCCGCGTTTTCGCGATTCATGGCAGTGCCTCACTATACATATTTGGTACTTAAAATGCCAGTACCAAGAGGAATAATTACAGTAAAAGGAAGTTTTGAATTTCCAGATCTCTGCGACAGAGAGTTCCACAAGATGGCGCAAAACTTTGGCATGACAGCCAACTATGCAGAGAAGGCGAAAAACACGACTACAGAAGGCGTCAAGCTACTCGAAGGACGCGCTGTGGAGCCCGAGATGAAGAAACCACGAGTAGGAGCATCAGGAGAAGACAAAGATACAGGAGAAGAAGAGAATGCCATGACGGCATAAATATCAAGAAACAACGGAGTAAAGTAGAAGAATAAGGCTGTAAAAGCCACGAGTTATACCAGGGGCAATGCCCTCTAGATCCAGAACACAGGTCATAGGCCGGATCTCTTGGGTCACCCCATGTATCTTACATTACAAGTATAATAAAGACAAAACGTTCCTCATATTCGAGTTTACGAGTCTTTCAAAGGGAAAATGCGGCAAACGCACGAATCGTACGAAAATGCTCTGAGAATAAACTTCAGACATACAGTCGCGAAATAAGAAACTCTCGCGTTCCACATAAATATTACAACATCGGGTTGTCAGAATCGTCTACACCTAAAGGGTCTATGTAGTGATACTTGCGGAAAAATGCGGCATCTTCTTGCAACAGCCTGGCTATAATTTGTCGGGCAGGCTGCAAGGTACTCTCCAAATGTACTCGAAGGCTAGCCCCACCCGGAGGATAGCTCAGCGACATAGAACTATAATTGAGTCTTGGCTGCCACTTGCGTATCCATCCAAGAGCAAAATTGGCACCTGCCACTAAGTTCAGTTCTATCAATCTATGAATTCGCTGGCTGGATCTAAAAGTGTCGAGAAGAAGTGGGAAAGTCGCAGGCAGAGGATTGCGAGGAAGCATAACGGAGTGCATAGTCGTGAGAGCTTTCCTGCAAACATCAACCGACTCGCCAATGTGTTGAGCGCGATCTTGAAGCAGTATAATGGCTTTCCGACGCCGAGGATCAGACCACAAAGTTTCAACATCTGCGGACATTTTTTCCAGAGCTGCATTTTGTTCGGTAACCCGACGATCCTCAGCAGCGAAATCCAAGCAAGTGCCTATGACGAGAAGAGATATCATACAAACAGAAGTGAAGCAAAAAAGAAACAGATAAGTCGAAAGGAAACTTACATCGCAACATCTCGCAGGCTGACTCGATAATGCCAAGGACAAAAGAGTTGCATTCCTCATGGTGCAAAATCATCGCAGTCAAGCTTGACACCTTATCTTCAAGAATAGACATTTGCTTTATCAAACCACAAGCTTTGCTAGCTTTGCTCACAGCCATCTGGGCTTGGCGTTTGGCCAAGGTCAGACGAGACTCAAGATCAGAGATCCTTGCAGAATATTCCACGCATTGACCACATCGACTAGGAGGCGACGAGATCGCTGAGCCAAACGTGTGGGCAGAAGAAGGAGCAGGATCATTGGCGTGCATAGACTAGAAATCAAAAGAAAAGATTTCAGAAAGATAGCACAAATACTTCATCAAAAGCAAATATATTCACATAAGTGCAAAGCCCTTTGACTAAGGTTCTCGGGTTGCATGTGACTATAGGTTTTTACAATCAAAAGCAGAAGTTAAATACTACAAGGAAGCCGAGTCTACGCCACCTCAGCATTTCGCTCCGTGGGAGAAGAAGGCATGGCAAATTCATTGCCAGCAGTCGAAGGAGGCGCGGGTTCTTCCATCGCTAGAGTCGGTGCAGTAGATGTCGCAGAAGCAGCCGAAGGAGAAATAATGGACACCAGGGTGGGCGCTAACTTCTTCGCCTTCTCGAAGAAAGTTTTTAGCTCCAAACGGCTGCGGCCATGAGGAGAGCTAACCTTCTCCCAGTCGAAATCTCCGCCATGGGCATATGAAAGTGCAATGGCACCCTCAGCACCTCGCTTCAGAGAAAGTCCCTTCAGCTGGAGGATGGGGTCTTCGGTAGTGTCGAAGGCCTTTGCAAGCTTCTTCACATCATCCTTTGGGACATCCGCTTTCTGCTTCGGCCACAACCCGACGAACATCCGCGTCAGCACGCGGCTCACCAACTCGAAGGTTTCCTGGATAGATGTCCAGTTTTCTTCGAGCAAGTTCACCGCGGACATCAGAGGATCATCGCTGGGCTGCAGAGTCGACAATGGCGCCCCGGTGAATCCTGTATAGAAGAAGGAAAAAGAAAAATAGGGAAAGAAAATTTTAGCAAAACACAAATGGCAGTCGAAAAAGGGAGAAGGCATAATACGTACCCTCGGCAGCAGTGGACATCGCCTAAAGTCGCTCAGCCATGGCTTGCTCTCACAGACGATGCTCTTAATCAGCATCAGCCAAGGCCTTCTCCGCTTTCTTCGCCTTAGCCAGTGCCGATTTTTGCGACTTATCAGCAGCTATTTTGGCAGCAGTCGCAGCGTCATAAGATTTTCGCGAAGCGCTAAGTTCGGCCTCCAGAGACGCAATGCGGGCTTTTGCCGCCGCTAGGGCACCTACGTTACAGAAGAAGAAGGAGTCAAATAAAAAAGCAAAGAAGGAATCAAAAGAGGACAAGCAGAGACAAGGCAACAGAATTTACCTTCAGAAGCTCTCGCTACCTTTAGGTACTCAGCACATTCTGTGCCCAAGGCGATGAATTTCTTCATCAAAGCCTGGAAGAAGAGGCATGAGTAAGCATACAGAATATACAAAGAAAGTAAGTTAAGGGTATTTACTAACATCATCAGAAGAGGCAGCAGATCCATGAGCTTCTCCAGCAACGTCCGTTTCCTAGGATTTTTTCGAGCGCTTGAGGCTTTGGGTCACAGGAACCTTCTTGACAGCAGCCCTGGTCACCCTCGCTGCAGCTTCTTGCTCGACAGGCTCATCAGCAATCGCAGGTGAAGTCGAAGGAGCAGCTGGAGCATCTTTTGGTGGCTCCTCATCATCACTACAAGAATAAACGAGTTGTGTACAGCGCGAAAGAAAAAAAAGCGAGTATAATGCAAATCACAGAACTCGAGGAAAGCTTACGATGCCATTAGGTCAAAGAACTCGACATCAGGGGCTTCGTCGGCCATAGTTTTCTGTACAGAGGTACTCGACGAAGCAAGCTCATCGACGCGCTTCCTCTTCTTGTCTACACCAGTGTCTTCGAAAAGCGAAGGAGGAGGCGATGTCGTTGAGCTGGTATCTTGCTCTGATTCTTCGGCGTCATCTCCGTCCTAATTCTCATCAGCCTCGGGGGCTTCAGATGCAGACGAGGCCAGATCAGCCGGAAGGGGCCCTGCCGCTGGAAGAGGAGAATGCGAAATAAGGAATTGGTGTCCCTGCACATGGGCAAGTTAACAGATTAAGAAAGGCAAAGAAAAGCGTAACTCGAAGCAAATGATATTCGACAACAAGTGAACAAAAAGCAGAGCAGATACATACCTCGGGCAGAGGGTGCATGGAGTCGAAGTAATCCGCGGTCAAATCAGCAACTGCGTGTTCCTTGGTAAGCTTGGTGAGACTCCTGACTCGCTTGTCGACATCTTCTTTCTTCATCAAATCTTCAGAGACGCGAGTAGGATCTTCCAAGCCATAATAGCTCCAAAGATTGGTAAGGCGATGCTGTAGGGGTTGAACTCGACGTTGTACGAAGAACGCCATGAGTTGGATACCCGACAAAGCGCCTCCTTTGCCTCCTTTCAGAGCTTGAATGCGAGAGAGAAGGGGAAGAACTTGTTGTACTTCCGTATCTGAGGGAAATGCATCCCACGACGCCAATTTCTTTACTTACCTGGAGGCGTCAAAGGGGGCTAGACCATATTGATCTTCAGGAGAGGCCTTGCGGTCTTTAATATAGAACCACTTGGTTCTCCACCCTTGGACAGACGCGGCAATGGAAAATTCAAGATATTGTGCCTCAGGACGCACAGAAACAACGGCTCCGCCCAGTTCAGGTTTTCTGAATAAAGCAACATTGGGGCGGAGCCGGAAGATCGACCTCCAGAGGAGAAAATGGGGCTCAATGCCCAGGAGCGACTCGCAAAGAGTCACGAAGCAAGCAATGTGGAGAATGGAGTTTGGTGTGAGCTGGTGAAGCTGCACACCGTAAACAAAGAGAAGCCCACGGAGAAACTCGTGGGCAGGAAGAGAAAGGCTGTGGAGGAGGAAGCCAAGGAACATTACCCGATAACCGCTCGGGGGCTCCGGGATCCGCTCGGTGCTAGGAAATTGGATGCAGTCGTCGTCGGAGATCAGGCCGTCCGTCCTGGCCTTCTCCACCTCCTTCTTCGTGATGGCAGAGGTCACCCAGCTGGTCGCAGAGTTCCCCTTTCCCTTGGTCATGGTGTTTTTGGTCGCCAGGTGCTTTACGCGCATCTATCGATCCGCGCTTGGAGGCTATGCGTGAACAGAGACGGGAGTAGAGATCGGCAACGGCGGCGGAGAGAAAGAGCTGGTAAACAGTAACAATTCCCCACTATCCCCTTATATACCTTCTCAGAGAAGGAACGTGGGTTGAGACGTGGCGCAAGGAGCGGAAACGGCAGCCCACTAACGGGCAGAAAAATAAAATTACCGTGCTACCCATGAAACGGTACGTGCTTAGATGACGTATAGGTAAATTCAATCGCTGACATCACGAAGAGGTTAAGAGATCAATTCAACAGATGCATATAATTGGTGAGAATCAAATATGGCGACTATCAAATATGAAGATGATAGATAAGAGTAAAAAGGTTTGGCGCCAACAATGCAACATTCAGTTGATAAGACTATACCCGAAGGAGATTCGACTATAGCCTTGGGGGCTACTACTTTGAAAATGTTGAAAATGTCATCAAATCTGGAGTTATGGAAGCGTATTCGACAACAAGATGTTATTAAAGTATCTCGAGTTGAAGTATGATGGACTACACTATATTTTGAGCCTATACTTGAAAAAGTCTTTTTCGACTATAGCCTCGGGGGCTACTCCCATCGGGAGCGCTGAGTGCGCACCCGACGATATTTCTTGGTAAAGCATTAGATTTTGAGAAGTACAGGAATGTTACTCCCATCGGGAGCGAGTTTTATGGTTGTTAAAACCCGAATATTTTCAGTCAAAATTTGACTGCGATATGAGATTCTCGAGTTATGTTATCGCAACGCAACTCGAATGCCGTGACTTGTCACGAAGGTAAGACCCCGGGATCCGTCCTGTGTGGCCTGGTATACGCACATGGATGCGCTCTGCTGGTATGTATCCGTGTCTACGACGCGAAGAAAATCCTGGTGGACGCATTGGGTACCCTGAGAACCACTGGGACTCGTTCTTTGTAAGTCCTAAATGCGGCAAAAGAATGGGTTTGACCGGTATCCCGAATTCAAGTCCAAGGGGATTGAATTTGAAGTAGGTGACAAGTATCTGTTCCGGTAGTTAATTGACCTCTTGATCCGTCAGAGTTGTCAGGCTTGTTCATCAAAACCCCTTGCAAAGAAAATATCATGAAAGTAAGTCGAAAGACCAAGTCGAAGATTTGAAGATATGAAGGAATCGAAGAATTGATCAAGTCGAAGATTTAAAGATTAGAGATTCAACCCGAATCTGCAATTCTGGTAGAATCTCAGGGGCTACTGACAAGGGTATAGTTAATAGAGCCCGTTAGTTGAGTACCCCTGAGGCCCGTTAAGCTAGGCCCAATTGTAATGATAGTCGAATACGAGTTCTTACCGTATGTCGATATTGTAATCTGTATCAGACCCTACCCGATCCTCGAGACCTGGCCACCTATATATAGGGGCCAGGAGGAGACGGTGTGGGGCAGATTGAAAGCAAGCCAGGTTGAACACCCAAGTTACTTTCAATATACACTTATTTTGACTAACCTTTACCTTCGAGTTCATCCAACGCCCTATTTCCCCGATCCTAAGTCCTTCATCTAGGACATTTGTCGAGTTAACCCTCGTCACCTAGGTAGTACACTTGTGATTTGCCACTCAGGATTACAGAGATTACTATGTCTTCTATGGTTAGAGTACTTCCAGCCTTATGACATTATGGGCTCTGTCTTCATTGAGTATGATGCAAGGGTTCAACCAAGAGTTTTGACAGTGGGTGGAACGGGGGAATAGTCAGGCTAGTTTGGTTGAATGCTTCTTCTTAAAGTTCTTGTCTCATTTTATTCTTTGGGTAAAATGAGTCTTAAGGTGAAAGTGCATGATACGTCTATTTTGCATCACTATTTTGTATCATAATTTACTGTTATTCATTGATATATTTCATATTTAGAGATGATACTTATGTTGTTTCCTCTATTTTTGCATGTTTAATAATCATTGGAGGATTTGCTGCCGGAGTCAGGATTCTGCTGGAAAAAGGACCGTCAAGGCACCATATTCTGAAGATCAGGAAAATTCTAGAAAAATACCAGAAAATTATATTTTATCAGAAGACTGAAGAAGCCAGAAGGAGGAGGCGAGAGGGGCCACAGGGCAGCCTCACCACCAGGGGGCGCGGCCCAGCCCCTGGCCGCGCCCACCTATGGTGAGAGCCCCCTGGCCCACTTCTGCCGTTGCCCCTTTGCGTATTTCATCATCCCCAAAAACCTAAGTCAAAACGGGGCTCAGAGATAGACACCACCGCCTCTACGGGGCAGAAAACACCAGAGCGAGAAAAGCTCTCCGGCAGGCAGAAATCTGTTGGGGAAATCCCTTCCTAGAGAGGGGAGATCATCGCCATTGTCATCACCATCGCACCAGACTTCATCGGGATCATCATCATCATCATTTCCATGACCAGCACCTTCATCTTCACCATCACCACACCATCCCGCTGTAACATCTTGAGTTGGATCTTGTTAAATTCTTAGGGGAAACTTTTCCAGTGTTGATTACTCTTGTGGTTGATGCTATTGAGTGGAACCGTTGAATTAAGGTTTATGTTCAGATTGTTATTTACCATTATTTCACCTCTGATCATGATCCATATGATGTCTTGTGAGTAGTTCATTTAGTTCTTAAGGACATGGGAGAAGTCAAGATGTTAGTAGTGAATTATTGTTGAGTAATATTTAATGGTTTGATATTTATTTGTTGTGGTGTTATTTCACTAGTGGTGTCATGTGAACGTCGACTACATGATACTTCACCATTTATGGGCCTAGTGAGATGCAATGTGTATTTGGCTACCAATTGTGGGGTTGCTAGAGTGACAGAAACCTAAACCTCTGTTGGGAAACCATTGCACCAGGGAGAGTAGGATCCTAGAGTTTAAGGCTGTGGTTAGATTTGTCTTAATTACTTTCTTGTATTTGCAGATGCTTGCAAGGGGTATAATCACAAGTGTGTATTTATCCTAGTAAGGGTAGTGCGCTAGCACAGGTTCACCCCCATAACACTTATCAAACCAATAAAGATTATTTAGCGGCATTAAGCGAAAGCTCTTGACAGAAACTCCCGTGTGTCCTCGAGAACGTTTGGTCATCATAAGTTACACAACCGGCTTGTCCTTTGCTCTAGAAAGGATTGGGACACTTGCTGCAATTATTAGTACTATCTTTTATTTACTCACACTTTATTTATTTGCATTACCAAATACCCCTGAAAACCCGTTTGCTAGTATTTACAGTGAAACCTTGATCAAAACCACTTGTCAACACCTTCTGCTCCTCGTTGGGTTCGACACTCTTATTTATCGAAAGTACTACGATACACCCCCTATACTTGTGGGTCATCAAGACTATTTTCTGGCGCCATTGCCAGGGAGTGAAGCGCTATTGAAGAGTGGAATTGTTAAAGGTAACCGTCGCTGTGAGTATTATTTTTATTTTTATTTTTGTCTTTTATTTTTATTTTATTTTGCTATGGAGAGTTCTCCATTTGGTTTCCTATTCGGGAACACTACTACACCTGCTGCACATGTGGATGAACCATCACCACCACCCGCTCAATTAGATCCTTTTAAAATACCTATGAAAATTGTTGAACGTGTTATGGATAACTGCTATTCAGGAGATGGAACTGTCCATCCGGGTGATCACTTACTTTTTATACATGAATTATGCGAGTTGTTCAAGTGTGCAGGTATCTCGCCGAGCCAGGTCAAGAGGAAGCTATTCTCTTTATCACTGAAAGGCCGAGCTGAGGAGTGGTATCGACTGCTTAAAGATGGTCCATCTATTGCATGGGAGGAAATTGTGCCTCTCTTTTATTCCAAGTTTTATCCTCCAAGTGAAATTCATAAAGATCGTAATCGGATATATAACTTTTGGCCTCATGATGGAGAAAGTATTGCCCAAGCATGGGGGAGATTGAAGTTACTAATGCTCAAATGTCCCATTCATGAGCTCCCCAATAATATTGTTATTGATAATTTTTATGCGAGGCTCACTCTTCCTGATAAGGATTATTTGGATGCTTCTTGTTTTGGATCATTTACTCATATGAAAGAAGATGCTAAGTGGAAACTTCTTGACCGTATCCAAGAGAATGCTGAAGGATGGGAAAATGACAAAGGTAGGAAGTCAGGTATAAATTATGATTATGAATGCATTAAAACTTTTATGGGAACCGATGACTTTCATAATGTTAGCACTGCTTATGGTCTTGATTCTCAAATACTTGCTAACTGTTTCAAGACTTTTGCCTCATATCTTTATGTTCCAAAGAAAGATTGGAACAAATATCATGCGCTTTATAAAGATTCCATTAGTCACATTCCTGCTGCAGCTACTGAAGTTTGTACTGTTGATAGTATTTTGCCTGAACCTTATTTTGAGAAGACACCTTTCCCTGCTAAGGTAAAAGAGCATTCTACTTTGGTAAGTGTGTCTAATAAAAATACTAAGAAAGCTATAGAACCTGATGAGCAAATTACTATTAAATCTCCTGTGGCTATTCTGAAGGACCTTGTTACTAAAGATGTAGGGGATGAATATGTTCTCTTTTGTGAAGATGCTTCTAACATTATTTCACATCCTAATAGGCGTAGGAAAACAAGTGTTCCTGTTATTTCTGTCAGGATTGGAGATCACTGCTATTATGGTTTATGTGACATTGGTGCGAGTTCAAGTGCCATTCCTTTAGAGCTTTACAAGGAAATTATGCATGAGATTGGCTCTTGTGAACTGGAAGATATTGATGTGGTTGTCCAGCTTGCTAACAGAGAGACTGTTTGGCCTCTTGGTATTGTTCGAGATGTGGAAGTTCTATGCGGTAAGACTAAATATCCCACTGATTTTCTAGTACTAGGTAAGGTAGCTAGTAAAACTTGCCCTATTATTTTTGGTAGACCCTTTTTGAATACTTGTGGTGATGTGATAGACTGTAAGAAGGAGAATTTTTTTACTAATTTTAATGGAGAATCTTATGAGTTTAATTTTTCTAAGTTTGCTAAGACTTCTTATGAAAATGACTTGCCTAATGAAAATTTTTGAGTTGAACAACTTGCTTCTATTGCACTTGCTCCTAATAATGCTTTGCAGCAATTCATGGAAGATCATGAAAGTGATGTTTTCAGGAAGGAAAGAGAAGAGATTGACGATATTTTCCTTCGTCAACAACCGTTGATCAAGCACAATTTACCTGTGGAGGATCTTGGTACCACTTTGCCACCTAAAGAAGATCCTGTTTTTGAATTAAAACCTTTACCTGATAATCTTAAATGTGCCTATATAGATGATAAGAAAATATATCCTGGTATTATTAGTTTTAAGCTTTTAGGAAAGGAAGAAGAAAGGTTATTAAGGAAACATTGAGGAGCTATGGGATATACTCTTGATGATTTAAAAGGGATTTGCCCCACTTTATGTCAGCATGCTATTAATATGGAGAAAGACGCGAAGCCAGTTGTGGAGCATCAACGCCGCTTAATTCCCAAGATGAAGGATGTGGTAAGAAATAAGGTATTGAAGCTCCTTGATGCTGGTATTATTTATCCTATTGCTGATAGTAGATGGGTTAGCCCTGTTCATTGTGTTCCTAAGAAAGGAGGTATGACTGTCGTGCCTAATGAGAATAACAAGCTTATTCCTCAAAGAGTAGTAGTTGGTTATAGGATGTGCATTGACTATAGAAAAGTAAAAAAAGTTACTAAGAAAGATCATTATCCTTTACCGTTTATAGATCAGATGTTAGAGAGGTTATCTAAGAAGACTAATTTTTTTTTCTTGATGGTTATTCTGGTTTCTCTCAGATTGCTGTTAAAAAAGAAGATCAAGAGAAAACAACTTTTACTTGTCCTTATGGAACTTATGCTTATAGACGTATGCTATTTGGTTTATGCAATGCTCCTGCTACTTTTCAAAGATGCATGTCTGCTATTTTTCATGGTTTTTGTGAAGAAATTGTGGAGGTTTTCATGGACGATTTTTCCGTCTATGGAACTTCTTTTGATAATTGTTTGCACAATCTTGATAAAGTTTTGCAGAGGTGTGAAGAAACTAACCTTGTTCTTAATTGGGAGAAATGCCACTTTATGGTGAATGAAGGAATTGTCCTTGGACATAAAATTTCTGAAAGAGGTATTGAAGTTGTCAGAGCAAAAGTGGAAGCAATTGAGAAAATGCCCTGTCCCAGAGATGTTAAAGGTATTCGTAGTATTCTTGGTCATGCTGGTTTCTATAGGAGGTTTATTAAAGATGCTAAAAGGTATGTTTTATCTTGTGATGAATGTCAAAGAGTTGGTAATATTTCTAGACGTAATGAAATGCCTATGAGTTACACTCTTGTTATTGAACCATTTGATTGTTGGGGATTTGACTTTATGGGTCCTTTTCCTCCTTCAAAAGGCTATACTCACATACTTGTTGTTGTTGATTATGTTACTAAGTGGGTAGAAGCCATACCTACGAAGAGTGCCAATGGTGAGACCTCATTAAAAATGCTTAAGGACGTTATTTTTCCTAGGTTTGGTGTGCCTAGATATCTTATGACTGATGGAGGTTCTCATTTTATTCATGGTGGTTTTAGAAAAACTCTAGCTAGATATGACGTTAATCATAGAATTGCTTCTGCTTATCATCCCCAAACTAGTGGGCAGGTAGAGCTTTCAAATAGAGAGATCAAGTCTATCTTGCAGAAGACTGTCAATAGATCTAGGAAAAATTGGGCTAGCAAGTTAAATGATGCTTTATGGGCTTATAGAACTGCTTATAAGAACCCCATGGGCATGTCTCCTTATAAAATGGTTTACGGAAAAGCATGTCACTTGCCCTTAGAATTAGAACACAAAGCTTTTTGGGTAGTGAAAGAGCTTAATAGAGATTTTAAACTTGCCGGTAAGGAAAGGTTGCTCGATTTGAGTACCCTAGATGAGTGGAGAAACGAAGCTTACGAGAATGCTAGACTTTTCAAAGAGAAAGTCAAACAATGGCATGATAAGAGAATTCTTAAGAGAGAGTTTCATGTTGGTGAGAAAGTTCTATTGTATAGGTCTCGTCTCAGATTTTTTGCAGGAAAATTACTCTCAAAATGGGAAGGACCATATGTTATTGTGGAAGTGTACCGCTCAGGTGCTATAAAGATTGCTTCATTGAAAGATGACACTACACAAGTGGTGAATGGGCAAAGACTCAAACATTATATTGCTGGAGATTCTTATAATGAAGATGTTCATGTAATTGAAACAGTTTCTCCGGAAGAATTCATCCAGGACAATATGCAGGAACCTTCAGAGTTCATTTTCGAATAGGTAACAGTTCTAGTCAGAAAAGGTTCACGAAAGACGTTTCCATTAATATTTTTATTGATTTTGCTAAATATGAAAAATCACGAGACGAAAAAGGGCAGGAGACGGAGTCCGGTGGCTCCTCACCACCAGGGGGCGCGGGCCCACCCCAGGCCACACCGCCCTGTGGTGAGTCCACCCCGGAACTCATGTCCATCCCGGTTTCCTCCTGTGATTTCCCCTCGATGTATAATTTTCGCCTATATAACCCCCCGGAGTACCCGAGGTCTGTATATCGTGTTTTTGTTTCGAGCTGTTTCTGTCAGGAGTTGATCTTAGTTTTGAGAGCACCATGGTTTCCTCGAGCGATGACAAGGAGAAGGCACCTCCGGAAGATAACCACCAAGACCTTCAGCCAAAGGAAGAAGTTGAAAGTGAGGCCGAGGAAGAAGATCAAAGTTCACGCACGAGCACCATGATTGCAAGCATTGGGGTCATGACGAGTCATGACAAGTTCAAGAAGAGTGCACATATAAGAACCGGAGGGGGTGTGCCGCATCACATCTTAGCTCCACGGACATCTCCGTCAGGCAACAACCCTTTCCATACTCTAATACATGAACATCAGTTTCAAAAGGTGCCTAGATCACGATTGCCCACTGGTTGGGATATAGATCATTCTAACAGTGCAGGGAAAGAAAGTTCCAAGAGTGAAGAAGGATGGGGAAATAACTCCAAGAGCTGGGATTCTCTGGCTGACAGGTTCATGAACCGTATTGAGCACAATTCAGAGATGATTCGTAACCTCAGTCACAAGATCGATGACTTGAAAGATTTGATTGAGAAGCTCATTAAAGACTCACCACCACCGCCAAAAGAGTAATTCGTCATTGGTATAGGCATCCCCTTGGTTTGGTCCAAGCTTGGGGGAGTGCCGCGGTATCACATCATTACCTTTTGCTCATTTACTTTTCAAGTAGAGTCATATCATGAATAGAGAAGTTATCTTATAGAATAGTTTGCAGTGTGGAAGTATCCTCCTTAGTTGGTTATTTATGTATCCCTTGGTGTGAGTTGCGGTAATGAAATATTAATGAGAAGTTTTATTGTTTACTTTCCGCACACTTTATTTTAGTTTGCAATCTCTCTTATACGATCAGTCTTGTTGATTAGTATTGGTATCACTTTGGGAGCATGAATAAATTTAGTTGGTTTTGGCAAACTTAGCTTGGTCAGTAGCAACATTACCTTGAGGTTTGAGTAGAAAAGAAGAAAGAAATGCTTGTAGTTACATCACTTCAGTTTTCCTTCATGTTTGGCTTATAAGCATTATTATTCTCAAAGTTAA
The DNA here is from genome assembly GCA_007115705.1 of Dactylis glomerata. Lineage (NCBI taxonomy): Eukaryota > Viridiplantae > Streptophyta > Magnoliopsida > Poales > Poaceae > Dactylis > Dactylis glomerata. The sequence continues at coordinate 235,218 of QXEO01001528.1, forward strand.
AATCATTGTACCTTCAAGGAAGTTTGCATGATTGTTCCTATTATATATATGTTTGTTTGTTTCATGCAATTCTTATGTTTGCTACCCAGCCTTGCTAGCCAAAAACCTGTACTGAGAGGGAATACTTCTCATGCATCCAATTACCAAACGCCAAGTCACTTCCAAAGAGTCCACTATAAATTCCCATACATGGTATTTTAAGCCATTCCAAGTAAATTTTCATGTGCTACCTTTCAAAAACCTTCAAATACTTCTCATTTTGTGCCACTATTTTTAGCTCATGAGGACGTAGTGGATGGGTTTGTTATCTTCCATACTAAATTAAGTACCCCTCGACTAGGCAGCTTCATCTGCTCGTCATTAATTTTGCAAGGGAGCTGGTCAGACCATTATAATCTCAAAAAGAAAAAAGAGCACTCCTCCATGGTATGTGAAAGTTGGTTGGCACCCGATGGAATTGGTTAGCCGTGGTTTGAGAAAGGAAAAGGTGGGGAGGAGTGCAAAGCTATAAAAGAGCACCAATGTGCCAAATTAATCAAACATCTCAGAACCGCTCTCACTTGTTTAGTATGGAAGATATCAAGAACTCCGTTGCTAGTCGTTGACAAAAGCAACCACCTCTCAAAATAACTTTTACCTCTATTTTACAAATGAAAAGCTCAAGCACATGTTAATCCCTGCTTCCCTCTGCGAAGGGCCTGTCTTTTACTTTTATGTTGAGTCAACCTATTCCCCTCTATCTCAAGCAAGCATTTGAGTTGTTATGTTTCACTCATCCATATGTTGATCTGTTTAATCATGTTTACTAACTTCTTTTGATTAGTACAATGCTTTTGTCTGAAGGAATATATCTTTGAAAGCTTTCTATGAATATAAAAAGTTTGTTTTGTTGAGCATATGGTTTTTGCTATATTAGCTCTGTTTTAAAAAAAGGCTCCATTCAAAAGAAAGAATAGCTTGTTCATCGTTCTCTGACCAAGAACTAAGGTTTGCCACCACCAATTATAGTTTACCTTGTGCATCCTTATTTGTGATTCTGTTTTACTTATTGCAAGTCTATATCATATAAAGGGAAGTTGTTGTCTATTATAAATTGTGCCTTGGTGAATGTGATGCTTCTTGTCCGTATTTTGATTATCGACACTTCACTCCATAAACCTGTGATCATGTTTACTAAGTTTAGTTTTTGCTTGGGGAAAAGCGAGGTCTAAGCTTGCGGGGGTTGATACGTCCATTTTGCATCACTATTTTATATCATAATTTACTGTTATTCATTGATATATTTCATATTTAGAGATGATACTTATGTTGTTTCCTCTGTTTTTGCATGTTTGATGATCATTGGAGGATTTGCTGCCAGAGTCAGGATTCTGCTGGAAAAAGGACCGTCAAGGCACCATATTCTGAAGATCAGGAAAATTCCAAAAAATACCAGAAAATTATATTTTATCAGAAGACTGAAGAAGCCAGAAGGAGGAGGCGAGAGGGGCCACAGGGCAGCCTCACCACCAGGGGGTGCGGCCCAGCCCTTGGCCGCGCCCACCTGTGGTGAGAGCCCCCTGGCCCACTTTTGCTGTCGCCCCTTCATGTATTTCATCATCCCTGAAAACCTAAGTCAAAGGGGGGCTCAGAGATAGACACCGCCGCCTCTGCGGGGTAGAAAACACCAGAGAGAGAAAAGCTCTCCGGCAGGCAGAAATCTGCCAGGGAAATCCCTTCCCGGAGAGGGGAGATCATTGCCATCGTCATCACCATCACACCGGACTTCATCGGGATCATCATCATCTCCATCACCAGCATCTTCATCTTCACCATCACCACGCCATCCCGCTATAACATCTTGAGTTGGATCTTGTTAAATTCTCAGGGGAAACTTTCCCGGTGTTGATTACTCTTGTGGTTGATGCTATTGAGTGGAACCATTGAATTAAGGTTTATGTTCAGATTGTTATTTACCATTATTTCACCTCTGATCATGATCCATATGATGTCTTGTGAGTAGTTCGTTTAGTTCTTGAGGACATGGGAGAAGTCAAGATGTTAGTAGTGAATTATTGTTGAGTAATATTTAATGGTTTGATATTTACTAGTTGTGGTGTTATTTCACTAGTGGTGTCATGTGAACATCGACTACATGATACTTCACCATTTATGGGCCTAGTGAGATGCATTGTGTATTTGGCTACCAATTGTGGGGTTGCTGGAGTGACGGAAACCTAAACCTCCATTGGGAAACCATTGCACCAGGGAGCGTAGGATCCTGGAGTTTAAGGCTGTGGTTAGATTTATCTTAATTACTTTCTTGTATTTGCGGATGCTTGCAAGGGGTATAATCACAAGTGTGTATTTATCCTAGTAAGGGTAGTGCGCTAGCACAGGTTCACCCCCATAACACTTACCAAACCAATAAAGATTATTTAGCGGCATGAAGCGAAAGCTCTTGATAGAAACTCCCGTGTGTCCTCGAGAACGTTTGGTCATCATAAGTTACACAACCAGCTTGTCCTTTGCTCTAGAAAGGATTGGGCCACTTGCTGCAATTATTACTACTGTCTTTTATTTACTCGCACTTTATTTATTTGCATTACCAAATACCCCTGAAAACCTGTTTGCTAGTATTTACAGTGAAACCTTGATCAAAACCACTTATCAACACCTTCTGCTCCTCGTTGGGTTTGACACTCTTATTTATCGAAAGTACTATGATACACCCCCTATACTTGTGGGTCATCAGTGCACAACCCCTGCAGGGTGTAAAACTAATCGATTAGCCGTGTCCCCGGTTACGGACAACTTGAGTCTCTAGACATGGAATGTACAGAAGAATCTCATCACCTTTTTGAAATAATTAAAACTTGTGTAGAAAGAGGGAATGCCTTGATACGTCTCCAACGTATCCATCATTTTTGATGCTCCATGCTTGTTTTTACACCATTTGTTTAGTGTTTCGTTACACTTCGTGGCATTTTTATGCATTTTCCAGAACTAACCTATTAACAAGATGCCACAGTGCTAGTTCCCTATTTTCTACTATTTTTGTGTTTCAGAAATGCTACATAGGAAATATTCTCGGAATTGGACGAAACCAAAGCCAGTCGTCCAGATATTTCATGGAGCTTCCAGAAGACCAAAGAGGAGACAGAGCCGAGCCAGAGGGCAGCCACACCATAGGGCGGCGCGGCCTAGGGCTGGCCCGCACCGCCTGGTGGTGTGGGCCCCCTGGTCCACCTCTGACGCTGCCCCTTTGCCTATAAAGACCCCCCGATGAGAAAAACCTAAACACCCGATCACTTTTCCAGAAACACATCGCGATCCGCCGCCGTCGTCGACCCTAGATCGGGAGGGTCCAAAAGCTCTTCCCGGCACCCTGCCAGAGAGGGCAATCGCCACCGGAGGTCTTCTTCATCGCCTTGCTTGCCTCCGGTGCGATAAGTGAGTAGTCTACCTTGGACTATGGGTCCATAGCAGTAGCTAGATGGTTGTCTTCTCCACCATGTGCTTCATGTTTAGATCTCGTGAGCTGCTTTACATGATCGAGACTACCTTTATGTAATTCTACATGTTGTGTTTGTTGGGATCCGATGAATATTGGTGTTATGATTGAGTTGATGTACTGAATTTTATCTTATGTTATCTCTATGTTGTTTATGATCTTGCATGCTCTCCGTTGTTAGTAGCTATCTTGGCCGAGTAGTTGCTAGTGACTCCAAGAGGGGGTATTTATGCTAGATAGTGGGTTCATGCCTCTATTTAATCTGGGGGAGTGACAGAAACCTCTAAGGTTGTAGATGTGATGTTGCTACTAGGGGGAAAACAACATTCATATGCTCGGGGGCATATGCTTTGTTTACATTACACACTTTGCTTAATGCAATTATCTGTTGTTCGCAACTTAATACTTGTGGAGTTCTCGGATTGATTCGCCACAAGTGGATTATTAGTCATGGATGTAGTTGGATGGCAGTCTATGTATCTTGTTGTAATGCCCAGAGTAAATCTCATAGTGATCCTCTCGACATGCACGTTGTCTTTATTCTATCAATTGCCCAACTGTAATTTGTTTACCCAGCATGTATTATTTTATCTTATGGAGAGACACCACTAGTGAACTGTGGACCCCAGTCCTATTTCCATTATATTGCTATCACCTGTTTACTTTACTCGCACTGTTTACTTTACTTGCATACTATTACTATTTTCCACTCGATACGCTCATTCCTTTGTTTCAAGCAAACCGGTGAGATTGACAACCTCATCGTAAGTTGTGAACAAAGTATTTGGTTGTGTTGTGTGCAGGTTCTACGTTGCTACTAGTTGAAGACGAGTCAACAAGAATCGTTAACGGCGCCCTTGTTGGAGTGTTAGTAGGCTAGTCAGCATCACCTTCTGGAGTTTGGCTTTTTCCTACTGGATTCGATAAACCTTGGTTTCTTACTAAAGTAAAACTGCTACTTTACTCATCATACCTTCCTCTTGGGGTTCCCAACTGGACGGTGATTCACATCAACCGTCAACAAGCATGCCTTAGGGCTACATGCCTGGCAGTGAAAACCATGGTATTGTAGTAACTTGAGGGATTAACCTGGTTTTGTAGAGTGATTACCCGGGGCTACATACCTGGCAGTGAAAACCATGTATGTGGTGGTGACCTAGTAGTTATCTTGACCTTAAAGAAAAATCTAAATGCTTTAAAAATGTTTTGATTTGGAAAATATAGGATAAAACTTGCTTTATGCAAATTAGCCCAAAAGATCCACTAGCCAAATATCATGTAGTATAGTCTTTTTACAAATGCCACCAAATATGTGTCATTTGCCAGTACGTAGTTGTGCTGACCCCTTTGGGGCCGCATATTCAAACGTGCAGGTTATTATGAGGAAGAGTAATTGGTAGGGATCTCGAGTCTACATTCCAACATGTCTGCCTGTGGAACTTGCTGAAGATGGAGGCTCATTGCAATTTACTTTCCATTGTGTTATTTTGTGTTAAACTCTGGTGTTTAAGCTAGTCCAAGTGACTAAGCTATTTTGTAAGGATTAAAGACTATCGTATCTCGATTTGCGATGTAGTAAATGACATAATCTGCAATGATTACTATATTTTGTACTGTGGTGTTATCAGTGATCCAGGGAGTAGCACTTAACACAGGAGTCATGCCTTTTTCAAAAGGTAGGACGCTAAAATGCCATGCTATGATCACTTTTTTAAATTAGTTTTGATGACAAACTAATAACTTCAACTAAAATGAATCACTTCGGTGGATTGGTTTGTTGATGGAGGTGCAGTTGAGGGTCTCCTAGGGCCTCACGCCTCGTAGAGGGTGGGGTGAACCTTAGGAGTACACTTGTGGTTGGCCACCCAGGATTAAAGAGATTACCATGTCTTCTATGCTTAGAGTACTTCTAGTGCAGCCTTATGACATTATGGGCTATGTCTTGATTGAGTAAGTCGTGAGGGTTCATCCATGAGTACTGACAGTGGATGGTGTTTCGGTACAGTTAGGCTCGTTTGGTTGAATTCTTCTTCAGAAAGGTCCTATCTCCTTCTATATGGGTAGAATGAGTCTTAAGGTGAAAGTGCACAACCCCTGCAGGGTGTAAAACCTAAGCGATTAGCCATGTCCCCGGCCATGGACAATCTGAGTCTCTAGACATGGAATGTACGAAAGAATCTCATCACCGTTTCTGAATGCCTAAAACTTGTCTAGAAACCCCTAGGATAGGGCCTCAGTGCCATGCTCTCCGAGGGGTGGTGGTTTCTGGGTGCTCCGGCTTTGTTGAACTTCGCCCAGAACTACATGCCCGACCCGTATGTAGCGTATGGGAGATTGTTTTGACCTTTGAGAAATAAAACTTTGCAAGAATGTTTTGAGAAGAGAAACATAGGATAAAATTGGCTTTATGCAAAGTTAGCCTATGAGATCCACCAGCCAAATATCACGTAGTTTAGTTCTTTCACAACAGCCTCTAAATATGTGTCAATTGCCAGTACATTGTTGTAATGACCCCTTTTATTTGGGGCTGCATATTCAAAACTGCAGGATTTTTGGATGAGGCACGATTTGTAGGATCTCGATCCTACATTCCAACATGTCTACCTGTGGCATGTGATGACGATGGAGACTCATTGCCACTTTGTTTTCCGCTGTAAAACTTGTAAGGTTTGTATCATTTGTAACTGGATCTGCGTTATAGAAATTGATACTATTGCAATGATTACAACATTTTGTACTGTGGTGCTAACAGTGATCCAGGGAATAGCACTTAACACTGGAGTATTGCCTTTTCCTAAAGGTAGGGTGCTACAAAATGGTATCAGAGCCTAGTGTTGCTTGTAGGATCAAGACTCTAGGTTTGGAATAAAATAGGAAAACCCTAGAATGGTATCAAAAGGGTATCATTGCATTTAGGATGTTTCTTAAAAATTTGTTGTTTTAATAAATTCAGTTGTTTCATTTCCTCGTAAGGCTTATCACATTCATTTACTTACACTGTTTTCCTTCAAAAAAATTAGATGGCGTTCACCAAGATGAGGACTCCCTATGACGATGACACTGAGTACTTCGGCGACCAGCTTTCCTGCCTCTCCCAGATGCTGGACTTGGCCCCTCCCACTTTTCGTGGTAGAGTGATACCATGTGAGGTTCCTGAGATTATCTGCTGGGGGATTGAGACAAAGATCGAAGGACGTACCATTGAGCCACCCACGGAGACAGTGTTGTACTCGAGGATGTACCCAGGTTGGGAGACTGGAATCATGATGGCCATGGAGGAGGCTCTAGCTCGCATCTGTGATATGTACACCAAGGAGATATCCAAGATGGGCAATTCTTTTTACCAGTTTGGGAGGCGCAACTCTGAGGGTTGGGCTTTGAGGACACCAGGGCTCCGTGAGGGTCTACCTTGGACTGAGATCCAGTTGGAGGATATGGAGAGCTATGCATTCAATTTGGAACATATGCTCCGCAGTGAGATGGATGCCACGGATGATGCCAAGTACCAACTCAAGGAAAAATATGAGAAGATTGAACAGCTGGAGGAGACCATACAGAAGCTGAAGGAAAAGAAGAAATCGCTTGAGGCGGCAAATGATAAGCTGTCGGGCAAGGTGGAAGATCAGGAGACACAAATTGCAGGATTGCAAGGGCAATGTGTCTATTTCAACCAGCACCTGATGAAGTATAAGCCGCGGCCGACTGATGACCCACAAGTATAGGGGATCGCAACAGTCTTCGAGGGAAGTAAAACCCAAATTTATAGATTCGACACAAGGGGAGCCCAAGAATATTTATAAGCCTTAACAGATGAGTTGTCAATTTAGCTGCACCTGGAAACAGACTTGCTTTAACACCCCACATTTTGATGTTATGATTTGTGCTTCTTTAATAATTTTACAAAAAGATAAAATAGGCCCATGATGCTATTTATGTATGGTCTGGTAATAGAGGTGTAGGAATTAAGACATAGTATTGATACCAAATACAAAATTTATTGCGAGTAGAAAATTGAATCCTTTACCTTGAGTTGGAGACAAATAGCAGCTAGCCACCAGTTAGTCTGGACAGTGTTTTTAAAATAGTAGCCTCCGCTCTCTCTTTATTTTCTTTATGATAGATAGGAAAATCCACAGGCTGGGCCAAAGGGCCTTATTCGACTCGGCGTTAGTGGCCTGCTGCGCGGGTGATTTTGTTTGCGGTCACCGAGTTCCTTGGCACAGGCTCACAGGTACCTCTGTTGCTTGTAATAGACGCCATTTGAAAAGTTGGATAGGTAATTCCTCAGAGGGCTCATACTGAACGAAATGAGGGCAAACCAAATATTGCCGTGACTTCTCCCGTTTTGGGCCCATTGCGGTCCCGCATGTCAGTATTTCTCCGTTATGTGCTGAGCGAGTGGGTCCTGCTTGTGAGGTGTCTCTGTTATGTTGCCTCATTAGTTGACAATATGTCAACTCCACCTGCATCTCTCAGTATGAACAAATCTCCTTTCTTGTCCTTCCAACCCTAGACCCCCCTAGGTCGGAGTCGAATTCTGGTGGCGGCGCATGTCTACCAGCAGGAAACGAGAGGCACCATCACCGCCAGGAGCGGCGATTGCTGGAGCTGCAAGCCAGGAAAGCAGCCAGATATCTTGCAACAAGCAAGCAGCGGGGAGCAGCGAGAAGCGGAAAGCTTGCCCGATGGTGGTGGTGCCGCCGACCAAGCGAAGAGCCGGCCCGGCGATGGCGCCGCCGACCAAGAGCAATCAGAGCGGTAGCCCTCCGGCGTCGCTGGTGTGGCACCGCCTGCAGATTGGAGGAAAAGAACAAATCCCAAAAATGAACGGAATTGGACCTTCTACTGTGAGTGTGAGCGCCAGAAAGCAGAGGTGAATATTTCAGATCCCTCTCTTACATCCCGATAGCACTAGGATGTTTTATGGAACGGTAGGAGTAACTGTCAGTATCTGAACAATTGTAGAGAAGAAACTTACTGATTTTTGTCATATGTTATCCGAAATTGTGGTATTATTTTGTATGCAAGTAATCCTCAATCTCTATCAAACCAACCAACATGCAAACCCAGATTTTTTATCTTATGGAAGTCATCTCAAATTATGTTCAGATCTGAAGGCTCCAATTTATCCAAAAGCAGAAAACATACTTTTTGTCTTATGTTTTCCCAAATTGTGGTATGATTAGAGAGAAGCAACTAATTTGTATCTTTTGTTTCCCAATATTTTCGAGACAGCGATGATTCAAAGAACACATACAAAATAAATGTCCGAGTGCATCAGTACATTGCTAGATTAGATTCTGGCTTGGAGAGGTGTGTGGCTTCACAGTCTGTGCAAATGAATGTGAATTGCAGTGAGATTGTGTCTGTTTCGCAGCTTGTTGACATTCTTCATGCTAGGATTCCTTGGGGATCCAAACAGAAGGCTAAGTTTGAGTGGATGAACATGAATTAGGTGTACAAACAACTTGAGCAATCCCATCAGCTGTTGGAGATTTGGGAGAAGTATAAGGATACTCGTCAGTTGGATCTCTTTGTTATGGTAGATGATGTTGATGCACCAGAAGCACAGTTAGGTGCCAAAGGTGTTGATCCAGATGGTGGTGCTCCCAGTGGTATGGATGCTTGTAAACTAGCAGCTATTGACCATTCACAAATGTATCTAATTGCTTTGCAAGTGGATCCTTACACTACAGTACTAGATGATGGCCAAGAATTTGCTGTGCAGAACGATCATATGTAAATAATGGTAGATCCCAAGATAGTTACTGTTGACCAGATTTTTGAGCAGCTAAACCAGAGATGTCCTTGGGGCCCTAATCAGCAGGCACGTTTATGTTGGTGGCACTTTAAGAAGAGGGATTTCATCAAAATTGTTAAAGATGACGATCTCATGCAGGTTTTCCGAAGGAAGAAATTGAGTAAGAAGGTATTTTTTGTTGTTGCAATTTCAGAAATGGTTGGAGATGATGAGACTACTGTAGAGCTGTCATCTTGAAGTTTTGAGCTTCCCGCTTCATAGGTGCTGATATGTTACAGTGAGAAGTGCAACCCAATTCTGGTCACTATTTGATTCATCTCCTTCATTCTGCATCACTCTGTAAATGTTTGTGAGTGTGCTGTAGCTGCTCCATGCAATAAGCTATTGTATCTTAGAAAATGTTGTATCTCATATTGTCTGCCTCAAACTTATTCTAAAAACTAGTGTCAATTTGTAATTTTATTGTAGAACTATGTTGAGAGAATGTAATAAATTCATTTCTGGGATATTGAGATGTTGTAATCAAATGACTGATGAAATAATAAGCGTTGTTTACATCACTTGTTGTATTATATTACAAACAAATCATGTCGTGTATCTACATGCCTTGTACTGTGTAGATTCACATTTGTAAAATACATTTCAAATTTTGAAGAGTAAAACTATGCATAATTGAAATATTAAAAACTAAAAATCAAATATTGCAAAAAATGCCAACTAGTAGGGGACAGTCATTGTTCTGCATAATTTACCTGATTTATCCAAACTCAATTGCCAACTTATGTGTTGTTTTCCTTTTGAAAGCGTATAAATTATTTATTTCCACTGAGGCATGGGTAGTAGGAGGCATGGGTAGTAGGCAGAACAAGATATTTATGTTCAAACTGACCGTTGAGTCACTACCTCGCACGCCGGCTCTACCACCTCTCTCTCCTTCCTCTAGTTCTACCCCCCCCCTCTCTCCTTCCTTCACCATGCTGTCTTGTAATGATGGCGACGATACAAGCTATGGTAGCAGCAGCGATAGCGGCAGCCTTCTCTCCGATTTCGACTACTGCCGGACCAATGTGAGTTCCTTTTATTCGATGTGTTGGTTTATGGGGTTAGGAATTTAGGTTTAGGTTTTGTTTTAGGTGCCACAGACCATCTACGACCCAGATTGGGATGGTTTGGTGATCGAGAGGGAGGCACCATGTGACCATGGGTTGAAACTAAGGAAATTTGTTGCCTTTGAAGGCACTAACACATGGAAAAGGCTTATAGGATGCGCAAAGGAGGTTTGGATTATTTATATTGCAAGAATGTATCAATAGCGTTGTTCTCTCTTCATTCCATAGTTTCTTATATTTGTTATACTATGATGCTAATCATTAGGATGGTCCGAAGTGTGGAATAGTGGAGTGGATTGATCCAGAGTGGCCTGGCGCACTGAAGAAATGTTTGGTCAAGTTATGGGAGTTGTATAAATCAGAAAGTATTAGAAGAATTAGTGATGCTTGTGTTGCTGCTGATGAATGTTACAAGCTATCACAGGATAAGAAGGAGCTCGAAGAAATAAACAACAATATGGCCGAAGAACTCCAGAAAACAATGACCGATAGGCAGGTGGGATCCATTTCGAAAAATCTTCTAGATATTCAGATCTTTCTGAAGCTCAAGGCAGAAAAGCAGAGGGACCAGCTGAAGGAGGAGAAAAAAAGGCTGGAGAACTGCATTACAGATCTCTTGAAGCAAGCAACAGTTAATAAGGACAAGTTAGATAGATTGAAACAAATTTTAGATGAATAAGTTATGTCTATGTAATTCAGCATTTCAAGTTATCTATAAGCAATAGCGTACCTACAACAATTGCTTCCATATAACAGAGAGAATTAACGCAACATCATAGTTCAGTTAAGATTTCACTACTAGTTCAGATAACATAAGATTCAGGCTAGTTAACACAAAGTTCAGACATACAGGACGATGAAACGTAGCGCGAAGACTACATCGTATCTCCTCTTACTTGGAGGCAATCTGATCCTGCTGGAGGCGCTCGGACTCATTGATCTTAGCTTTCAGCATGATATTCTCCTTCTTAACAGCCTCGAGCAGACCGGCTCCTTTTGAGTGCTCTCGGTCATCAGCTTCAAGAGATCTCTAGACTTGTCTCTGGCCTCATAGGCCACCACGGTCCTCTCGCTCTGCTTGATCTGCTCTTTGAGGCCCTTGGTGATTTGCACACGAAGGTCGCTGCACGTGGCATTTAGCTTCCGATTTTCCACCTGCAGCGCCTTGATGGTCAACCTATCCTTGTCCAGCAACATTTTCATCTGCTCCTGCATCTTCACAAGGTAGTCCATATGCCCTGATAGCAAGTCTTTCGCAGCCTTAAGCTTGTCAACCTCATGCGCCAAAGTTCAGGATTTCTCCTTCTCCTGATCCAAATGTGAGCCTAGGCTAGCACAGTGCAGCTCGAGGGAATGTTTCTCGGCCAGTTGGCTCTGTATCTTGATATTCAGTGCGGCCACATCTGCCTCGATTTTCTCCTTCGCTTCCTGCACCAGAGTTTAGGGCATGCAATAAAAGAGATCAATGCTAATACTGCCTCTTTTCACAAATATATAGTTATTTTTATAGTTTTCAAAGTAAACTAGATACGGTTAACAATGAGTGAATCTATACACTGAATCTATACAGATCTACATGCGTAGCACCTAGCCGCATTGCCAAAGGCAGGTTATGAACAATGGTAAACGGGCTTGATCAGCAAGTACACTAGATGGCATGCGATTACCTTGCTTAGCCGGGGAACGGGCTTGATCAGGAAGTCCATTGACGGGTCCATGGTGTTCATGGGCAGCTTCTTATCCGTCGATTTTGGGGGCCTACAAAATCAAATAGGTTACGAAGTTGGAAAGAACAAACAAACGGAAGATCAAGGCGTCGTTAACCCTAAACCCACCCGGGGGAGACAACGTCCCCCTCGTCCGTTGGTGCGCAGAAAGAGAGGACGGCTTCGGCCTGACTGATTAGGCTGCTTACATGGAGATCTGCCTGCCGGCGGGTTAAGTCCTTCCTCTCCGCTGCCCTAGTCTTGACCCCATTGGTCTTCAACGCCGGTTGGGTCCGCTTCTTGGGAGGCATGGCTTCGTCGTAGAATGGAGGGAGGGGCAAGGAAGGCAGGAGGAAGCAGAGGAAGTGGGTTTCTGCATAATAGTGCTACCCGGTCAAGGACCAGCTTCAGCTGACCACCGTGTCCTTGCCTCCTGGGCACCATCTCAAGCAATCTCGGACGTCCGTTTGAATCTAAGCGTAGCCCTTGGTACCTTGTCGATGAAGGGTCACCGTAGCTACGAACGAATAGGAAGCAGTAGCCCCTTCTTTTTCACTTCGCACTTGGGACTGGGCATTGAACTCGATGGGACTCTGCATTGGGTCCAAGCTAAGTGGCGACACGACGCGCACGCCCAGCCGTACATGTACATCTATCTCCTCACTCGGCGTGCATCCATGCCCGTGATTTTTGTAGAAGAAGAGGTAGAAGAAGAAGGATAGCTGATTGACTGGCTGGCTCGGGAGGCTGCTGCGGGTGGCCCGGCTGCTGCGCATTTTGTAGGCTAGGAACCGCCACTTAATCAAGCCATTTTGTGTCACTGGTAAGTAGGGCCCACCACACGTGGGGCCTACTGTCAGTGACCCAAAGTCAGAAAAGTTAGGGTGTGGAAGTTAGAGGATCCACGGCGTGTTTTTTAAATAAAGTCTTTTTGAAGGACCCACACACCTGTTTTGACACCTCCGGCCACTGGAAAAAATGGAAAATGCAACGTTATTCTATTTATCACGATTGGGATGCCATGTTTGGTATTTTTCCTAGGTGATGCATCACTCATCATGACTCCATGCACTGTTTTTCCATTTTTTTGATTATTTCTGAATTCCCTAGGCCCCCCTCCGAGATCTAGGTCAAACTCGCGGTGCCATCGATGTCTGCCAGGTGGGGTGGGAACCATGGTTTGGTCTTGGTTCTAGGGTCCCACACCCCCAGGGGACCTCCCTGTATTTTTCCCCAATTTTTCTGGTGTGCATTTCTTGTATCCCTAGAGCAAAATTAGATTAAAAAGGATTTAGGGCAAAAATAATTCATTTTATGGCAGCAGGCCGAGATAATTCCTAACCTCCTGGATGTCGCACCCCTGGCAGGTCCCCCACCCATGAAAAATAGAGTGGTGATGTTTTGCACACTGCCATTGGTGGCCCCTTCACAAAAAAGCTCCTGTTTCGACCCCTCCGGGCACCCAAAAAATGGGAAATGCATTTTTATGTGGAAACTGGAAAAACACTAGTTGCAAAAGTGGTTGGGAATGCAAATATACACATCTCCACCAAAAATGGGACCATGGTTCCAAAGTTTGCTATGGAACATGCACAAACCATGGTCATCTGCCAAGGAAGACCAAGAGAACTCCTGTCTAGGAAGCACCTCTCTGTGAGAGAGTCCACATGTGAACCCTTGGGATGGCATGTTTGGTATTTTTCCTAGGTGATGCATCACTCACCATGACTCCATGCACTGTTTTTCCATTTTTTGATTTTTTCTGAATTCCCTAGGCCCCCCTCCGAGATCTAGGTCAAACTCGCGGTGCCATCGATGTCTGCCAGGTGGGGTGGGAACCATGCTTTGGTCTTGGTTCTAGGGTCCCACACCCCCAGGGGACCTAACTGTATTTTTCCCCAATTTTTCTGGTGTGCATTTCTTGTATCCCCAGTGCAAAATTGGATTAAAAAGAATTTAGGGCAAACATAATTCATTTTATGGCAGCAGGCCAAGATAATTCCTAACCTCCTGGATGTGGCACGCCTGGTAGGTCCCCCACCCATGAAAAATAGAGTGGTGATGTTTTGCACACTGCCCTTGGTGGCCCCTTCACAAAAAAGCACTTGTTTAGACCCCTCCGGGCACCCAAAAAATGGGAAATGCATTTTTATATGGAAACTGGAAAAACACTAGTTGCAAAAGTGGTTGGGAATGCAAAGATGCACATCTCCACCAAAAATGGGACCATGGTTCCAAAGTTTGCTGTGGAACTTGCACAAACCATGATCATCTGCCAAGGAAGACCAAGAGAACTCATTGTCTGGAAGCACCTCTCTGTGAGAGAGGTCCACATGTGAACCCTTGGGATGCCATGTTTGTATTTTTCCTATGTGATGCATCACTCACCATTACTCCATGCACTTTTTTTTTCCATTTTTTTTTTGATTTTTTCTGAATTCCCTAGGCCCCCCTCCGAGATCTAGGTCAAACTCGCGGTGCCATCGATGTCTACCAGGTGGGGTGGGAACCATGGTTTGATCTTGGTTCTAGGGTCCCACACCCCCAGTGGACCTCCCTATATTTTTCCCCGATTTTTCTGGTGTGCATTTCTTGTATCCAAGTGCAAAATTAGATTAAAAAGGATTTAGGGCAAAAATAATTCCTTTTATGGCAGCAGGCCGAGATAATTCCTAACCTCCTGGATGTGGCACCCCTGGCAGGTCCCCCACCCATGAAAAATAGAGTGGTGATGTTTTGCACACTGCCCTTGGTGGCCCCTTCACAAAAAAGCACCTGTTTCGACACCTCCGGGCACCCGAAAAATGGGAAATTCATTTTTATGTGGAAACTGGAAAAACACTAGTTGCAAAAGTGGTTGGGAATGCAAATATGCACATCTCCACCAAAAATGGGACCATGGTTCCAAAGTTTGCTATGGAACATGCACAAACCACGGTCATCTGCCAAGGAAGACCAAGAAAACTCCTGTCTGGAAGCACCTCTCTGTGAGAGAGTCCACATGTGAACCCTTGGGATGGCATGTGTGGTATTTTTCCTAGGTGATGCATCACTCACCATGACTCCATGCACTGTTTTTCCATTTTTTTTGATTTTTTCTGAATTCCCTAGGCCCCCCTCCAAGATCTAGGTCAAACTCGCGGTGCCATCGATGTCTGCCAGGTGGGGTGGGAACCATGCTTTGGTCTTGGTTCTAGGGTCCCACACCCCCGGGGGACCTCCCTGTATTTTTCCCCAATTTTTCTGGTGTGCATTTCTTGTATCCCCAGTGCAAAATTGGATTAAAAAGGATTTAGGGCAAAAATAATTCATTTTATGGCAGCAGGCCGAGATAATTCCTAACCTCCTGGATGTGGCACCCCTGGTAGGCCCCCCACCCATGAAAAATAGAGTGGTGATGTTTTGCACACTGCCCTTGGTGGCCCCTTCACAAAAAAGCACCTGTTTTGACCCCTCCGGGCACCCAAAAAATGGGAAATGCATTTTTTATGTGGAAACTAGAAAAACACTAGTTGCAAAAGTGGTTGGGAATGCGAAGATGCACATCGCTACCAAAAGTGGGACCATGGTTCCAAAGTTTGCTGTGGAACTTGCACAAACCATGGTCATCTGCCAAGGAAGACCAAGAGAACTCCTGTCTGGAAGCACCTCTCTGTGAGAGAGTCCACATGTGAACCCTTGCGATGGCATGTTTGGTATTTTTCCTAGGTGATGCATCACTCACCATGACTCCATGCACTATTTTTCCATTTTTTTGATTTTTTCTGAATTCCCTAGGCCCCCCTCCAAGATCTAGGTCAAACTCGCGGTGCCATCGATGTCTGCCAGGTGGGGTGGGAACCATGCTTTGGTCTTGGTTCTAGGGTCCCACACCCCCAGGGGACCTCCCTGTATTTTTCCCCAATTTTTCTGGTGTGCATTTCTTGTATCCCCAGTGTAAAATTGGATTAAAAAGGATTTAGGGCAAAAATAATTCATTTTATGGCAGCAGGCCGAGATAATTCCTAACCTCCTGAATGTGGCACCCCTGGTAGGTCCCCCACCCATGAAAAATAGAGTGGTGATGTTTTGCACACTGCCCTTGGTGGCCCCTTCACAAAAAAGCACCTGTTTTGACCCCTCCGGGCACCCAAAAAATGGGAAATGCATTTTTTATGTGGAAACTAGAAAAACACTAGTTGCAAAAGTGGTTGGGAATGCAAAGATGCACATCTCTACCAAAAGTGGGACCATGGTTTCAAAGTTTGCTGTGGAACTTGCACAAACCATGGTCATCTGCCAAGGAAGACCAAGAGAACTCCTGTCTGGAAGCACCTCTCTGTGAGAGAGTCCACATGTGAACCCTTGGGATGGCATGTTTGGTATTTTTCCTAGGTGATGCATCACTCACCATGACTCCATGCACTAGTTTTTCCATTTTTTTGATTTTTTCTGAATTCCCTAGGCCCCCTCCGAGATCTAGGTCAAACTCGTGGTGCCATCGATGTCTACCAGGTGGGGTGGGAACCATGGTTTGGTCTTGGTTCTAGGGTCCCACACCCCCAGGGGACCTCCCTGTATTTTCCCCAATTTTTCTAGTGTGCATTTCTTGTATCCCAGTGCAAAATTGGATTAAAAAGGATTTAGGGCAAAAATAATTCATTTTATGGCAGCAGGCCGAGATAATTCCTAACCTCCTGGATGTGGCACCCCTGGTAGGTCCCCCACCCATGAAAAATAGAGTGGTGATGTTTTGCACACTGCCCTTGGTGGCCCCTTCACAAAAAAGCACCTGTTTTGACCCCTCCGGGCACCCAAAAAATGGGAAATGCATTTTTTATGTGGAAACTAGAAAAACACTAGTTGCAAAAGTGGTTGGGAATGCAAAGATGCACATCGCTACCAAAAGTGGGACCATGGTTCCAAAGTTTGCTGTGGAACTTGCACAAACCATGGTCATCTGCCAAGGAAGACCAAGAGAACTCCTGTCTGGAAGCACCTCTCTGTGAGAGAGTCCACATGTGAACCCTTGGGATGGCATGTTTGGTATTTTTCCTAGGTGATGCATCACTCACCATGACTCCATGCACTGTTTTTCCATTTTTTTTGATTTTTTCTGAATTCCCTAGGCCCCCCTCCGAGATCTAGGTCAAACTCGCGGTGCCATCGATGTCTGCCAGGTGGGGTGGGAACCATGGTTTGGTCTTGGTTCTAGGGTCCCACACCCCAGGGGACCTCCCTGTATTTTTCCCCAATTTTTCTGGTGTGCATTTCTTGTATCCCAGTGCAAAATTGGATTAAAAAGGATTTAGGGCAAAAATAATTCATTTTATGGCAGCAGGCCGAGATAATTCCTAACCTCCTGGATGTGGCACCCCTGGCAGGTCCCCCACCCATGAAAAATAGAGTGGTGATGTTTTGCACACTGCCCTTGGTGGCCCCTTCACAAAAAAGCACCTGTTTCGACCCCTCCGGGCACCCGAAAAATGGGAAATGCATTTTTTATGTGGAAACTGGAAAAACACTAGTTGCAAAAGTGGTTGGGAATGCAAAGATGCACATCTCCACCAAAAATGGGACCATGGTTCCAAAGTTTGCTGTGGAACTTGCACAAACCATGGTCATCTGCCAAGGAAGACCAAGAGAACTCCTGTCTGGAAGCACCTCTCTGTGAGAGAGTCCACATGTGAACCCTTGGGATGGCATGTTTGGTATTTTTCCTAGGTGATGCATCACTCACCATGACTCCATGCACTGTTTTTCCATTTTTTTGATTTTTTCTGAATTCCCTAGGCCCCCCTCCGAGATCTAGGTCAAACTCGCGGTGCCATCGATGTCTGCCAGGTGGGGTGGGAACCATGGTTTGGTCTTGGTTCTAGGGTCCCACACCCCCAGGGGACCTCCCTGTATTTTTCCCCAATTTTTCTGGTGTGCATTTCTTGTATCCCCAGTGCAAAATTGGATTAAAAAGGATTTAGGGCAAAAATAATTCATTTTATGGCAGCAGGCCGAGATAATTCCTAACCTCCTGGATGTGGCACCCCTGGCAGGTCCCCCACCCATGAAAAATAGAGTGGTGATGTTTTGCACACTGCCCTTGGTGGCCCCTTCACAAAAAAGCACCTGTTTCGACCCCTCCGGGCACCCGAAAAATGGGAAATGCATTTTTATGTGGAAACTGGAAAAACACTAGTTGCAAAAGTGGTTGGGAATGCAAAGATGCACATCTCCACCAAAAATGGGACCATGGTTCCAAAGTTTGCTGTGGAACTTGCACAAACCATGGTCATCTGCCAAGGAAGACCAAGAGAACTCCTGTCTGGAAGCACCTCTCTGTGAGAGAGTCCACATGTGAACCCTTGGGATGGCATGTTTGGTATTTTTCCTAGGTGATGCATCACTCACCATGACTCCATGCACTGTTTTTCCATTTTTTTTGATTTTTTCTGAATTCCCTAGGCCCCCTCCGAGATCTAGGTCAAACTCGCGGTGCCATCGATGTCTGCCAGGTGGGGTGGGAACCATGGTTTGGTCTTGGTTCTAGGGTCCCACACCCCCAGGGGACCTCCCTGTATTTTTCCCCAATTTTTCTGGTGTGCATTTCTTGTATCCCAGTGCAAAATTGGATTAAAAAGGATTTAGGGCAAAAATAATTCATTATATGGCAGCAGGCCGAGATAATTCCTAGCCTCCTGGATGTGGCACCCCTGGCAGGTCCCCCACCCATGAAAATTAGAGTGGTGATGTTTTGCACACTGCCCTTGGTGGCCCCTTCACAAAAAAGCACCTGTTTCGACCCCTCCGGGCACCCGAAAAATGGGAAATGCATTTTTATGTGGAAACTGGAAAAACACTAGTTGCAAAAGTGGTTGGGAATGCAAAGATGCACATCTCCACCAAAAATGGGACCATGGTTCCAAAGTTTGCTGTGGAACTTGCACAAACCATGGTCATCTGCCAAGGAAGACCAAGAGAACTCCTGTCTGGAAGCACCTCTCTGTGAGAGAGTCCACATGTGAACCCTTGGGATGGCATGTTTGGTATTTTTCCTAGGTGATGCATCACTCACCATGACTCCATGCACTGTTTTTCCATTTTTTTGATTTTTTCTGAATTCCCTAGGCCCCCCTCCGAGATCTAGGTCAAACTCGCGGTGCCATCGATGTCTGCCAGGTGGGGTGGGAACCATGGTTTGGTCTTGGTTCTAGGGTCCCACACCCCCAGGGGACCTCCTTGTATTTTTCCCCAATTTTTCTGGTGTGCATTTCTTGTATCCCAAGTGCAAAATTGGATTAAAAAGGATTTAGGGCAAAAATAATTCATTATATGGCAGCAGGCCGAGATAATTCCTAGCCTCCTGGATGTGGCACCCCTGGCAGGTCCCCCACCCATGAAAATTAGAGTGGTGATGTTTTGCACACTGCCCTTGGTGGCCCCTTCACAAAAAAGCACCTGTTTCGACCCCTCCGGGCACCCGAAAAATGGGAAATGCATTTTTTATGTGGAAACTGGAAAAACACTAGTTGCAAAAGTGGTTGGGAATGCAAAGATGCACATCTCCACCAAAAATGGGACCATGGTTCCAAAGTTTGCTGTGGAACTTGCACAAACCATGGTCATCTGCCAAGGAAGACCAAGAGAACTCCTGTCTGGAAGCACCTCTCTGTGAGAGAGTCCACATGTGAACCCTTGGGATGGCATGTTTGGTATTTTTCCTAGGTGATGCATCACTCACCATGACTCCATGCACTGTTTTTCCTTTTTTTTGATTTTTTCTAAATTCCCTAGGCCCCCTCCGAGATCTAGGTCAAACTCGCGGTGCCATCGATGTCTGCCAGGTGGGGTGGGAACCATTGTTTGGTCTTGGTTCTAGGGTCCCACACCCCCAGGGGACCTCCCTGTATTTTTCCCCAATTTTTCTGGTGTGCATTTCTTGTATCCCAGTGCAAAATTGGATTAAAAAGGATTTAGGGCAAAAATAATTCATTATATGGCAGCAGGCCGAGATAATTCCTAACCTCCTGGATGTGGCACCCCTGGCAGGTCCCCCACCCATGAAAATAGAGTGGTGATGTTTTGCACACTGCCCTTGGTGGCCCCTTCACAAAAAAGCACCTGTTTCGACCCCTCCGGGCACCCGAAAAATGGGAAATGCATTTTTTATGTGGAAACTGGAAAAACACTAGTTGCAAAAGTGGTTGGGAATGCAAAGATGCACATCTCCACCAAAAATGGGACCATGGTTCCAAAGTTTGCTGTGGAACTTGCACAAACCATGGTCATCTGCCAAGGAAGACCAAGAGAACTCCTGTCTGGAAGCACCTCTCTGTGAGAGAGTCCACATGTGAACCCTTGGGATGGCATGTTTGGTATTTTTCCTAGGTGATGCATCACTCACCATGACTCCATGCACTGTTTTTCCATTTTTTTGATTTTTTCTGAATTCCCTAGGCCCCCCTCCGAGATCTAGGTCAAACTCGCGGTGCCATCGATGTCTACCAGGTGGGGTGGGAACCATGGTTTGGTCTTGGTTCTAGGGTCCCACACCCCCAGGGGACCTCCCTGTATTTTTCCCCAATTTTTCTGGTGTGCATTTCTTGTATCCCTAGTGCAAAATTGGATTAAAAAGGATTTAGGGCAAAAATAATTCATTATATGGCAGCAGGCCGAGATAATTCCTAGCCTCCTGGATGTGGCACCCCTGGCAGGTCCCCCACCCATGAAAATTAGAGTGGTGATGTTTTGCACACTGCCCTTGGTGGCCCCTTCACAAAAAAGCACCTGTTTCGACCCCTCCGGGCACCCGAAAAATGGGAAATGCATTTTTTATGTGGAAACTGGAAAAACACTAGTTGCAAAAGTGGTTGGGAATGCAAAGATGCACATCTCCACCAAAAATGGGACCATGGTTCCAAAGTTTGCTGTGGAACTTGCACAAACCATGGTCATCTGCCAAGGAAGACCAAGAGAACTCCTGTCTGGAAGCACCTCTCTGTGAGAGAGTCCACATGTGAACCCTTGGGATGGCATGTTTGGTATTTTTCCTAGGTGATGCATCACTCACCATGACTCCATGCACTGTTTTTCCATTTTTTTGATTTTTTCTGAATTCCCTAGGCCCCCCTCCGAGATCTAGGTCAAACTCGCGGTGCCATCGATGTCTGCCAGGTGGGGTGGGAACCATGGTTTGGTCTTGGTTCTAGGGTCCCACACCCCCAGGGGACCTCCCTGTATTTTTCCCCAATTTTTCTGGTGTGCATTTCTTGTATCCCAGTGCAAAATTAGATTAAAAAGGATTTAGGGCAAAAATAATTCATTATATGGCAGCAGGCCGAGATAATTCCTAACCTCCTGGATGTGGCACCCCTGGCAGGTCCCCCACCCATGAAAATAGAGTGGTGATGTTTTGCACACTGCCCTTGGTGGCCCCTTCACAAAAAAGCACCTGTTTCGACCCCTCCGGGCACCCGAAAAATGGGAAATGCATTTTTATGTGGAAACTGGAAAAACACTAGTTGCAAAAGTGGTTGGGAATGCAAAGATGCACATCTCCACCAAAAATGGGACCATGGTTCCAAAGTTTGCTGTGGAACTTGCACAAACCATGGTCATCTGCCAAGGAAGACCAAGAGAACTCCTGTCTGGAAGCACCTCTCTGTGAGAGAGTCCACATGTGAACCCTTGGGATGGCATGTTTGGTATTTTTCCTAGGTGATGCATCACTCACCATGACTCCATGCACTGTTTTTCCATTTTTTTTGATTTTTTCTGAATTCCCTAGGCCCCCCTCCGAGATCTAGGTCAAACTCGCGGTGCCATCGATGTCTGCCAGGTGGGGTGGGAACCATGGTTTGGTCTTGGTTCTAGGGTCCCACACCCCCAGGGGACCTCCCTGTATTTTTCCCCAATTTTTCTGGTGTGCATTTCTTGTATCCCCAGTGCAAAATTGGATTAAAAAGGATTTAGGGCAAAAATAATTCATTATATGGCAGCAGGCCGAGATAATTCCTAACCTCCTGGATGTGGCACCCCTGGCAGGTCCCCCACCCACGAAAATTAGAGTGGTGATGTTTTGCACACTGCCCTTGGTGGCCCCTTCACAAAAAAGCACCTGTTTCGACCCCTCCGGGCACCCAAAAAATGGGAAATGCATTTTTTATGTGGAAACTGGAAAAACACTAGTTGCAAAAGTGGTTGGGAATGCAAAGATGCACATCTCCACCAAAATGGGACCATGGTTCCAAAGTTTGCTGTGGAACTTGCACAAACCATGGTCATCTGCCAAGGAAGACCAAGAGAACTCCTGTCTGGAAGCACCTCTCTGTGAGAGAGTCCACATGTGAACCCTTGGGATGGCATGTTTGGTATTTTTCCTAGGTGATGCATCACTCACCATGACTCCATGCACTGTTTTTCCATTTTTTTGATTTTTTCTGAATTCCCTAGGCCCCCCTCCGAGATCTAGGTCAAACTCGCGGTGCCATCGATGTCTGCCAGGTGGGGTGGGAACCATGGTTTGGTCTTGGTTCTAGGGTCCCACACCCCCAGGGGACCTCCCTGTATTTTTCCCCAATTTTTCTGGTGTGCATTTCTTGTATCCCTAGTGCAAAATTGGATTAAAAAGGATTTAGGGCAAAAATAATTCATTATATGGCAGCAGGCCGAGATAATTCCTAGCCTCCTGGATGTGGCACCCCTGGCAGGTCCCCCACCCATGAAAATAGAGTGGTGATGTTGTGCACACTGCCCTTGGTGGCCCCTTCACAAAAAGCACCTGGTTCGACCCCTCCGGGCACCCGAAAAATGGAAAATGCATTTTTATGTGGAAACTGGAAAAACACTAGTTGCAAAAGTGGTTGGGAATGCAAAGATGCACATCTCCACCAAAAATGGGACCATGGTTCCAAAGTTTGCTGTGGAACTTGCACAAACCATGGTCATCTGCCAAGGAAGACCAAGAGAACTCCTGTCTGGAAGCACCTCTCTGTGAGAGAGTCCACATGTGAACCCTTGGGATGGCATGTTTGGTATTTTTCCTAGGTGATGCATCACTCACCATGACTCCATGCACTGTTTTTCCATTTTTTTGATTTTTTCTGAATTCCCTAGGCCCCCCTCCGAGATCTAGGTCAAACTCGCGGTGCCATCGATGTCTGCCAGGTGGGGTGGGAACCATGGTTTGGTCTTGGTTCTAGGGTCCCACACCCCCAGGGGACCTCCCTGTATTTTTCCCCAATTTTTCTGGTGTGCATTTCTTGTATCCCAGTGCAAAATTGGATTAAAAAGGATTTAGGGCAAAAATAATTCATTATATGGCAGCAGGCCGAGATAATTCCTAACCTCCTGGATGTGGCACCCCTGGCAGGTCCCCCACCCATGAAAATAGAGTGGTGATGTTTTGCACACTGCCCTTGGTGGCCCCTTCACAAAAAAGCACCTGTTTCGACCCCTCCGGGCACCCGAAAAATGGGAAATGCATTTTTATGTGGAAACTGGAAAAACACTAGTTGCAAAAGTGGTTGGGAATGCAAAGATGCACATCTCCACCAAAAATGGGACCATGGTTCCAAAGTTTGCTGTGGAACTTGCACAAACCATGGTCATCTGCCAAGGAAGACCAAGAGAACTCCTGTCTGGAAGCACCTCTCTGTGAGAGAGTCCACATGTGAACCCTTGGGATGGCATGTTTGGTATTTTTCCTAGGTGATGCATCACTCACCATGACTCCATGCACTGTTTTTCCATTTTTTTGATTTTTTCTGAATTCCCTAGGCCCCCCTCCGAGATCTAGGTCAAACTCGCGGTGCCATCGATGTCTGCCAGGTGGGGTGGGAACCATGGTTTGGTCTTGGTTCTAGGGTCCCACACCCCCAGGGGACCTCCCTGTATTTTTCCCCAATTTTTCTGGTGTGCATTTCTTGTATCCCCAGTGCAAAATTGGATTAAAAAGGATTTAGGGCAAAAATAATTCATTATATGGCAGCAGGCCGAGATAATTCCTAGCCTCCTGGATGTGGCACCCCTGGCAGGTCCCCCACCCATGAAAATAGAGTGGTGATGTTTTGCACACTGCCCTTGGTGGCCCCTTCACAAAAAGCACCTGTTTCGACCCCTCCGGGCACCCAAAAATGGGAAATGCATTTTTATGTGGAAACTGGAAAAACACTAGTTGCAAAAGTGGTTGGGAATGCAAAGATGCACATCTCCACCAAAAATGGGACCATGGTTCCAAAGTTTGCTGTGGAACTTGCACAAACCATGGTCATCTGCCAAGGAAGACCAAGAGAACTCCTGTCTGGAAGCACCTCTCTGTGAGAGAGTCCACATGTGAACCCTTGGGATGGCATGTTTGGTATTTTTCCTAGGTGATGCATCACTCACCATGACTCCATGCACTGTTTTTCCATTTTTTTGATTTTTTCTGAATTCCCTAGGCCCCCCTCCGAGATCTAGGTCAAACTCGCGGTGCCATCGATGTCTGCCAGGTGGGGTGGGAACCATGGTTTGGTCTTGGTTCTAGGGTCCCACACCCCCAGGGGACCTCCCTGTATTTTTCCCCAATTTTTCTGGTGTGCATTTCTTGTATCCCAGTGCAAAATTGGATTAAAAAGGATTTAGGGCAAAAATAATTCATTATATGGCAGCAGGCCGAGATAATTCCTAACCTCCTGGATGTGGCACCCCTGGCAGGTCCCCCACCCATGAAAATAGAGTGGTGATGTTTTGCACACTGCCCTTGGTGGCCCCTTCACAAAAAAGCACCTGTTTCGACCCCTCCGGGCACCCGAAAAATGGGAAATGCATTTTTATGTGGAAACTGGAAAAACACTAGTTGCAAAAGTGGTTGGGAATGCAAAGATGCACATCTCCACCAAAAATGGGACCATGGTTCCAAAGTTTGCTGTGGAACTTGCACAAACCATGGTCATCTGCCAAGGAAGACCAAGAGAACTCCTGTCTGGAAGCACCTCTCTGTGAGAGAGTCCACATGTGAACCCTTGGGATGGCATGTTTGGTATTTTTCCTAGGTGATGCATCACTCACCATGACTCCATGCACTGTTTTTCCATTTTTTTGATTTTTTCTGAATTCCCTAGGCCCCCCTCCGAGATCTAGGTCAAACTCGCGGTGCCATCGATGTCTGCCAGGTGGGGTGGGAACCATGGTTTGGTCTTGGTTCTAGGGTCCCACACCCCCAGGGGACCTCCCTGTATTTTTCCCCAATTTTTCTGGTGTGCATTTCTTGTATCCCCAGTGCAAAATTGGATTAAAAAGGATTTAGGGCAAAAATAATTCATTATATGGCAGCAGGCCGAGATAATTCCTAACCTCCTGGATGTGGCACCCCTGGCAGGTCCCCCACCCATGAAAATAGAGTGGTGATGTTTTGCACACTGCCCTTGGTGGCCCCTTCACAAAAAGCACCTGTTTCGACCCCTCCGGGCACCCAAAAAATGGGAAATGCATTTTTATGTGGAAACTGGAAAAACACTAGTTGCAAAAGTGGTTGGGAATGCAAAGATGCACATCTCCACCAAAAATGGGACCATGGTTCCAAAGTTTGCTGTGGAACTTGCACAAACCATGGTCATCTGCCAAGGAAGACCAAGAGAACTCCTGTCTGGAAGCACCTCTCTGTGAGAGAGTCCACATGTGAACCCTTGGGATGGCATGTTTGGTATTTTTCCTAGGTGATGCATCACTCACCATGACTCCATGCACTGTTTTTCCATTTTTTTTGATTTTTTCTGAATTCCCTAGGCCCCCCTCCGAGATCTAGGTCAAACTCGCGGTGCCATTGATGTCTGCCAGGTGGGGTGGGAACCATGGTTTGGTCTTGGTTCTAGGGTCCCACACCCCCAGGGGACCTCCCTGTATTTTTCCCCAATTTTTCTGGTGTGCATTTCTTGTATCCCCAGTGCAAAATTGGATTAAAAAGGATTTAGGGCAAAAATAATTCATTTTATGGCAGCAGGCCGAGATAATTCCTAACCTCCTGGATGTGGCACCCCTGGAAGGTCCCCCACACATGAAAAATAGAGTGGTGATGTTTTGCACACTGCCCTTGGTGGCCCCTTCAGAAAAAAGCACCTGTCTCGACCCCTCCGGGCACCCGAAAAATGGGAAATGCATTTTTTATGTGGAAACTGGAAAAACACTAGTTGCAAAAGTGGTTGGGAATGCAAAGATGCACATCTCCACCAAAAATGGGACCATGGTTCCAAAGTTTGCTAGTGGAACTTGCACAAACCATGGTCATCTGCCAAGGAAGACCAAGAGAACTCCTGTCTGGAAGCACCTCTCTGTGAGAGAGTCCACATGTGAACCCTTGGGATGGCATGTTTGGTATTTTTCCTAGGTGATGCATCACTCACCATGACTCCATGCATAGTTTTTCCATTTTTTTGATTTTTTCTGAATTCCCTAGGCCCCCCTCCGAGATCTAGGTCAAACTCGCGGTGCCATCAATGTCTGCCAGGTGGGGTGGGAACCATGGTTTGGTCTTGGTTCTAGGGTCCCACACCCCCAGGGGACCTGCCTGTATTTTTCCCAAATTTTTCTGGTGTGCATTTCTTGTATCCCAGTGCAAAATTGGATTAAAAAGGATTTAGGGCAAAAATAATTCATTATATGGCAGCAGGCCGAGATAATTCCTAGCCTCCTGGATGTGGCACCCCTGGCAGGTCCCCCACCCATGAAAATTAGAGTGGTGATGTTTTGCACACTGCCCTTGGTGGCCCCTTCACAAAAAGCACCTGTTTCGACCCCTCCGGGCACCCAAAAAATGGGAAATGCATTTTTATGTGGAAACTGGAAAAACACTAGTTGCAAAAGTGGTTGGGAATGCAAAGATGCACATCTCCACCAAAAATGGGACCATGGTTCCAAAGTTTGCTGTGGAACTTGCACAAACCATGGTCATCTGCCAAGGAAGACCAAGAGAACTCCTGTCTGAAGCACCTCTCTGTGAGAGAGTCCACATGTGAACCCTTGGGATGGCATGTTTGGTATTTTTCCTAGGTGATGCATCACTCACCATGACTCCATGCACTGTTTTTCCATTTTTTTGATTTTTTCTGAATTCCCTAGGCCCCCCTCCGAGATCTAGGTCAAACTCGCGGTGCCATTGATGTCTGCCAGGTGGGGTGGGAACCATGGTTTGGTCTTGGTTCTAAGGTCCCACACCCCCAGGGGACCTCCTTGTATTTTTCCCCAATTTTTCTGGTGTGCATTTCTTGTATCCCCAGTGCAAAATTGGATTAAAAAGGATTTAGGGCAAAAATAATTCATTTTATGGCAGCATGCCGAGATAATTCCTAACCTCCTGGATGTGTCACCCCTGGCAGGTCCCCCACCCATGAAAAATAGAGTGGTTATGTTTTGCACACTGCCCTTGGTGGCCCCTTCACAAAAAAGCACCTGTTTCGACCCCTCCGGGCACCCGAAAAATGGGAAATGCATTTTTTATGTGGAAACTAGGAAAAACACTAGTTGCAAAAGTGGTTGGGAATGCAAAGATGCACATCTCCACCAAAAATGGGACCATGGTTCCAAAGTTTGCTGTGGAACTTGCACAAACCATGGTCATCTGCCAAGGAAGACCAAGAGAACTCCTGTCTGGAAGCACCTCTCTGTGAGAGAGTCCACATGTGAACCCTTGGGATGGCATGTTTGGTATTTTTCCTAGGTGATGCATCACTCACCATGACTCCATGCACTGTTTTTCCATTTTTTTGATTTTTTCTGAATTCCCTAGGCCCCCCTCCGAGATCTAGGTCAAACTCGCGGTGCCATCGATGTCTGCCAGGTGGGGTGGGAACCATGGTTTGGTCTTGGTTCTAGGGTCCCACACCCCCAGGGGACCTCCTTGTATTTTTCCCCAATTTTTCTGGTGTGCATTTCTTGTATCCCAGTGCAAAATTGGATTAAAAAGGATTTAGGGCAAAAATAATTCATTTTATGGCAGCATGCCGAGATAATTCCTAACCTCCTGGATGTGTCACCCCTGGCAGGTCCCCCACCCATGAAAAATAGAGTGGTGATGTTTTGCACAATGCCCTTGGTGGCCCCTTCACAAAAAAGCACCTGTTTCGACCCCTCCGGGCACCCAAAAAATGGGAAATGCAATTTTTATGTGGAAACTAGAAAAACACTAGTTGCAAAAGTGGTTGGGAATGCAAAGATGCACATCTCCACCAAAAATGGGACCATGGTTCCAAAGTTTGCTGTGGAACTTGCACAAACCATGGTCATCAGCCAAGGAAGACCAAGAGAACTCCTGTCTGGAAGCACCTCTTTGTGAGAGAGTCCACATGCGTACCCTTGGGATGGCATGTTTGGTATTTTTCCTAGGTGATGCATCACTCACCATGACTCCATGCACTGTTTTTCCATTTTTTTGATTTTTTCTGAATTCCCTAGGCCCCCCTCCGATATCTAGGTCAAACTCGCGGTGCCATTGATGTCTGCCAGGTGGGGTGGGAACCATGGTTTGGTCTTGGTTCTAAGGTCCCACACCCCCAGGGGACCTCCTTGTATTTTTCCCCAATTTTTCTGGTGTGCATTTCTTGTATCCCTAGTGCAAAATTGGATTAAAAAGGATTTAGGGCAAAAATAATTCATTTTATGGCAGCATGCCGAGATAATTCCTAACCTCCTGGATGTGTCACCCCTGGCAGGTCCCCCACCCATGAAAAATAGAGTGGTGATGTTTTGCACACTGCCCTTGGTGGCCCCTTCACAAAAAAGCACCTGTTTCGACCCCTCCGGGCACCCGAAAAATGGGAAATGCATTTTTATGTGGAAACTAGAAAAACACTAGTTGCAAAAGTGGTTGGGAATGCAAAGATGCACATCTCCACCAAAAATGGGACCATGGTTCCAAAGTTTGCTGTGGAACTTGCACAAACCATGGTCATCTGCCAAGGAAGACCAAGAGAACTCCTGTCTGGAAGCACCTCTCTGTGAGAGAGTCCACATGTGAACCCTTGGGATGGCATGTTTGGTATTTTTCCTAGGTGATGCATCACTCACCATGACTCCATGCACTGTTTTTCCATTTTTTTGATTTTTTCTGAATTCCCTAGGCCCCCTCCGAGATCTAGGTCAAACTCGCGGTGCCATCGATGTCTGCCAGGTGGGGTGGGAACCATGGTTTGGTCTTGGTTCTAGGGTCCCACACCCCCAGGGGACCTCCCTGTATTTTCCCCAATTTTTCTGGTGTGCATTTCTTGTATCCCTAGTGCAAAATTGGATTAAAAAGGATTTAGGGCAAAAATAATTCATTATATGGCAGCAGGCCGAGATAATTCCTAGCCTCCTGGATGTGGCACCCCTGGCAGGTCCCCCACCCATGAAAATTAGAGTGGTGATGTTTTGCACACTGCCCTTGGTGGCCCCTTCACAAAAAGCACCTGTTTCGACCCCTCCGGGCACCCGAAAAATGGGAAATGCATTTTTTATGTGGAAACTGGAAAAACACTAGTTGCAAAAGTGGTTGGGAATGCAAAGATGCACATCTCCACCAAAAATGGGACCATGGTTCCAAAGTTTGCTGTGGAACTTGCACAAACCATGGTCATCAGCCAAGGAAGACCAAGAGAACTCCTGTCTGGAAGCACCTCTTTGTGAGAGAGTCCACATGCGTACCCTTGGGATGGCATGTTTGGTATTTTTCCTAGGTGATGCATCACTCACCATGACTGCATGCACTGTTTTTCCATTTTTTTGATTTTTTTTGAATTCCCTAGGCCCCCTCCGAGATCTAGGTCAAAGTGGCGGTGCCATTAATGTCTGCCAGGTGGGGTGGGAACCATGGTTTGGTCTTGGTTCTAAGGTCCCACACCCCCAGGGGACCTCCTTCTATTTTTCCCCAATTTTTCTGGTGTGCATTTCTTGTATCCCTAGTGCAAAATTGGATTAAAAAGGATTTAGGGCAAAAATAATTCATTTTATGGCAGTATGCTGAGATAATTCCTAACCTCCTGGATGTGTCACCCCTGGCAGGTCCCCCACCCATGAAAAATAGAGTGGTGATGTTTTGCACAATGCCCTTGGTGGCCCCTTCACAAAAAAGCACCTGTTTCGACCCCTCCGGGCACCCAAAAAATGGGAAATGCAATTTTTATGTGGAAACTAGAAAAACACTAGTTGCAAAAGTGGTTGGGAATGCAAAGATGCACATCTCCACCAAAAATGTCACCATGGTTCCAAAGTTTGCTATGGAACTTGCACAAACCATGGTCATCTGCCAAGGAAGACCAAGAGAACTCCTGTCTGGAAGCACCTCTCTGTGAGAGAGTCCACATGTGAACCCTTGGGATGGCATGTTTGGTATTTTTCCTAGGTGATGCATCACTCACCATGACTCCATGCACTGTTTTTCCATTTTTTTGATTTTTTCTGAATTCCTTAGGCCCTCCTCCGAGATATAGGTCAAACTCGCGGTGCCATCGATGTCTGCCAGGTGGGGTGGGAACCATGGTTTGGTCTTGGTTCAAGGTTCCCACACCCCCAGGGGACATCCTTGTATTTTTCCCCAATTTTTCTGGTGTGTATTTCTTGTATCCCCAGTGCAAAATTGGATTAAAAAGGATTTAGGGCAAAAATAATTCATTATTTGGCAGCAGGCCGAGATAATTCCTAGCCTCTTGGATGTGGCACCCCTGGCAGGTCCCCCACCCATGAAAAGTAGAGTGGTGATGTTCTGCACACTGCCCTTGGTGGCCCCTTCACAAAAAAGCAGCTGTTTCGACCCCTCTAGGCACCCAAAAAATGGGAAATGCATTTTTTATGTGGAAACTGGAAAAACACTAGTTGCAAAAGTGGTTGGGAATGCAAAGATGCACATCTCCACCAAAAATAGGACCATGGTTCCAAAGTTTGCTGTGGAACTTGCACAAACCATGGTCATCTGCCAAGGAAGACCAAGAGAACTCCTGTCTGGAAGCACCTCTCTGTGAGAGAGTCCACATGTGAACCCTTGGGATGGCATGTTTGGTATTTTTCCTAGGTGATGCATCACTCACCACGACTCCATGCACTGTTTCTCCATTTTTTTGATTTTTTCTGAATTCCCTAGGCCCCCCTCCGAGATCTAGGTCAAACTCGCGGTGCCATCGATGTCTGCCAGGGGGGTGGGAACCATGGTTTGGTCTTGGTTCTAGGGTCCCACACCCCCAGGGGACCTCCCTGTATTTTTCCCCAATTTTTCTGGTGTGCATTTCTTGTATCCCTAGTGCAAAATTGGATTAAAAAGGATTTAGGGCAAAAATAATTCATTATATGGCAGCTGGCTGAGATCATTCCTAGCCCCCTGGATGTGGCACCCCTGGAAGGTCCCCCACCCATGAAAATTAGAGTGGTGATGTTTTGCACACTGCCCTTGGTGGCCCCTTCACAAAAAGCACCTGTTTCGACCCCTCCGGGCACCTGAAAAATGGGAAATGCATTTTTTATGTGGAAACTGGAAAAACACTAGTTGCAAAAGTGGTTGGGAATGCAAAGATGCACATCTCCACCAAAAATGGGACCATGGTTCCAAAGTTTGCTGTGGAACTTGCACAAACCATGGTCATCTGCCAAGGAAGACCAAGAGAACTCCTGTCTGGAAGCACCTCTCTGTGAGAGAGTCCACATGTGAACCCTTGGGATGGCATGTTTGGTATTTTTCCTAGGTGATGCATCACTCACCATGACTCCATGCACTGTTTTTCCATTTTTTTTGATTTTTTTGAATTCCTTAGGCCCTCCTCCGAGATCTAGGTCAAACTCGCGGTGCCATCGATGTCTGCCAGGTGGGGTGGCAACCATGGTTTTGTCTTGGTTGTAGAGTCCCACACCCCCAGGGGACCTCCCTGTATTTTTCCCCAATTTTTCTGGTGTGCATTTCTTGTATCCCCAGTGCAAAATTGGATTAAAAAGATTTAGGGCAAACATAATTCCTTTTATGGCAGCAGGCCAAGATAATTCCTAAACTCCTGGATGTGTCATGCCTGGTAGGTCCCCCACCCATGAAAAATAGAGTGGTGATGTTTTGCACACTGCCCTTTGTGACGACCTCAAATTTGATACAAATTCGAAGTGCCCGTTATGTATTCCACCGCAATCCCAGAACCGTTGTTGCGATATACATAACGTAGTTGGTACTCAGTTCCATAGACATTACAATACGATAGTTCAAATACAATGGTCATATAGACCAAGTCATATTACAACACAATATAGCAGCGGAAATAACGTCTTCGGCCCATGCCTTCTCGCTACAGGCAAATGGCGACTCACGGAGACGAGCTTAGTTCTGGTACTCTTCCTCATACCCTTCCTCCTGGTATTCCTCCCCATAGTCTGGCCAAGTTGATAGCCAGGGACACAGCCGTGAGTACATTGGATGCACTCGCAAACCATCTTATAAATGAAATGATGAAGTAGAAATGCAAGGTTGATATGGTGGACTAAGCACTAAGTTGATTTGCAAAAGCTAATTTATTTCCCAAGAATGTTCATTGGTAGGAAAGAGAGTTTTGGTTCTCTAAGTTCATCCTAAAGGAACTTCAAGTGTGTCAACATCATGGTCAAGTCAAGTCATTCACCGAGTTCACCATTGTCATTTTTATCTTTGACAAAAGTCAAGTAGAGTTAGCCAACTGTCCATGACTGCGGACGCGGCTATTCGAATAGTTTCAAAACCTCTGCAGAGGGGTACACTTTACCCACAAGATTCGATACATCTGCCGGGAGAAATCCACGGTTCGACATACACAAAGTATGCGAGGTTCAGATAATCAAACAAACTCTTTCACTTGCTCATCCTAGTATAGGATCCTTCCCTAGAGCCCGGGATACGGAATTCCCGCTCCGGCGCCTCTAGTTATGCCCATCCCGGGTACCGGGTTAGTGGAATCCACCTGGTCAAGAAGTATCCGCCCGTGGAGTCCTTCCATGAAGACTTGTCACAAGGCCTCCCATACTAAGATAAACAAACTACGGATTAAGCCCCTTCCCATATAGGGGTAATGTGGTCGTACGGTATGGTTGGCTCCCATGTACATCACTCGTTGTCATTCGAGAAATATATTTCATAGTTCTTAGTCAAGGTTAATTTCTTTTATAAAGCCATCATGTAGGAGCAATCTCCCATTTCAAGTTTCAAGTTCAAATCACCACCTTTCAAATGGGGTTCCTCCAGAGATAGCATCAACTTTTATTAGCGACTAAGCAACTACATTGAGTGATAGTACCACTACTAAGGCTGGATAAACTCAGCTTGATGCTCTTGATAGCCAAGACATCAATATACTTCTATCATTCTACTCTAGCAATTCAATCATGCAATTTACTTAAAACAAGTAGAATGCAATATTAAAACTAGGTAGTGGGAGTATGAATCAAAAGATGGCTTGCCTTGGTTGGCAAAGTGTCCGGGGTTTTCTTCTTCTTCTTGATAATAATAATCCCCTCCAATATCCTCCTCGGCAACACTAGCGTCTAATAACGAATAAACACAAAACACACCATCACTTCATCAAGCTAACAACACACCAAGCACACATCTTTGTTTGCTAACTAAAGCATTCCTGGTGCATTTTTATGGTGTTGGATTGTAAGTTTTTCTTCTAAGTTTTTCTTCAAGTGTGCAAGCTAATTTCTCTACTAGGTGACATAGGGGGTTCACTTGTGCAGCATTGGGGTTGATTTAGGGTTACTAAGACAAGTTTAAGTGGGATGGGTCCACTAAGGGAATTGGTAACGAGGGCAATTAATTCTAAGTGTGCACTAGTGATCTATCATTTTATGCTAACAAATAGGTTTGGGTTAGGGTCTAAATGATCACACTAATGTGGTTTGGGGTAGATTAGTGTTGACTAACAGTAAGAGGGGTCATTAGTAAGTTCACATTTTAATTTTCATGATTTTTGATGGCTTGAATAATTTCCTAGAAATCTTTCATTAATTAACAAGCTATGGTCACACTATTCATAACCATTTTAATTCCTAACTTATTTGGAATTCTAACCAGTACTATTGGATAGAGTACTTTATAAGCTTTCCAACGAATATTTATTTGCTAGATTTGGATTTGTAAAACTCTAGGAATTAAAGTTTGAAAATAGCATCTGAAACAAATTTGAAATAAATAAAACAGGCGGGAATTTATTTAAAAACGAAACGGACCGAAACTGAAACGAGCCGGGCCCTATTCAGAATAAATCCGAACGGGCCGGCCCATACCGTTTCACGCGGGGAAAAAAGAATAAAACGGGCCTGACAAGTGGGACCGAATCGTCAGACCTAATTACAAAACCCGAATCGGTAAGTTGTCGTCCGATCAAGATCTAACGGCTCGCGATCGTCTTCTTCCTCAGCACGGGCGGGAGCTCACCTGCGAGCAGTGACGAGCGTTCGATGGCGATGGCGAGGCGTAGGGGAAGCAGAACTTGACGGCGACGTGCGGGATCGGCGGCGGTGCTCCTCCTCCTCCGATTCCCTGCAGCAGATCGCTCCCAGGTGCTCGGACGCGGCGGCGCTCCGCTCGTCCAGTGCTACTCCGGCGAGGCTGGCGACGGCGAACTAGGGCAAGCTGGGCTGAGCGGCGATGTCTGGGAGGTAGAGGGGAGTGAGCTGCGTTGCTCCGTTTGATCGGAGGGGCTTTTTATAGGCCGAGGCGTCGAGGGCGAGCGCGTCCAGTGAACGACCGGCGCAGGACATGCTGGCGGCGTGCACGGGCGACACTGGCCTCGTCGGCCTTACTCGCGTGCTGGAAGGGGTTGGTCTCGGCCGCGGGGTGCTGTGGGTCGGCGCTGGCGAGGGCAGGGTGGTCGTCGACGTGCAGGCTGCTGGGAAGAAGAGAGGGGGTCCGGGGGTTGCTGCCTCCTCTTCTCCTCCTTCTTCCAGGGCTTGGGTCGGGGCAGAGGGGGCTGGCATCGACCAAACATCCTCCCAGGGCATGGCTACAGGCGTGGAGCGAGCTAGAACAGTGCAGCACCAGTAGAATTTGATTTGATTTGATTTGCTGCTGCCAGTGTTCGACGAAATGCCTGCAAGAACTCAAAATTCGAATTTTTCAAATTTGACACTTTGGGTGCTCATCATATTGGATAAGGTACCCTGTCATATTTTTGTTCTGGAGAAAGAATGAGTTTTGCAAAAATTTATATTTCAAATTGGATATGGTTTCTGTTTCAGATTCAAACTTTGGCTCAAGTTTGAGTTGTGTTCCAGTTTGAAATTTTGGTAGATCTTTGTTGGTTGAGTTAGTTCATAACTTGGTTAAGCTCAACTAAAAGATTAAACCTGAAGGTGAGCTGTAGATTCCTTAATCTAAGGGCTCAAAGTGGTGCAGTCAATAACAATTTCTAGATCCTATTAACTTTATCTCTTTCTTACCTATTTTGATTTCTTGTTTCTTTGCTTCTTAATAATCTTCTCAATTGATTATGTTGGTTCACTTAGAATTATCTAACCACTGCTCAAACAAAAATAACACACATAAAATCATAGAATGCATATAAGAGGAAAATATATGTATGCATAAAATAATGAATAAAAAGTTTTATCTTAGCCCAAAATTTGGCACTTTATTTATTAAGAAGTGGATTACAATTTCTGAGTTGTTACAATCTTCCCCCCTTAAAAAGAATCCCGTCCCCGAGATTCACTAATTAAGAACTGAAAAGATGGGGAAATTCTTTCTGAAGGTAATCTTCTCGTTCCCAAGTGGCTTCCTCTTCGGTGTGATTACTCCACTGAACTTTCAGAAACTTGATGCTTCGGGTTCGAGTAGTTCTATAGGCTTCCTCGAGGATACGGATAGGCATTTCATGGTAGGTCAAATCCTTGTTGATGTCCACAGAACGGTGATCAATATTCTTGAAGACTTCGGGCTTCTCCGGAACTTCAAGACATTTCCGAAGTAACGACACGTGGAAGACATCGTGTACTTCAGACAATTCAGGGGGCATTTCCAACTGATAAGACACTTCTCCTCTACGGTCTAGTATCTTGAATGGTCCAATATATCTTGGTGCAAGCTTTCCTTTTACTTGAAATCTTTGCATTCCCTTGAGGGGTGATACTCTGAGATAAACAAAATCTCCAATCTGGAAGGTCAGTTCTCGACGTCTCTTGTCGGCATAACTCTTTTGTCTGGACTGGGCTGCCTTGAGATATTCACGAATCATGCGAACTTTCTCCTCGGCTTCTTGCAAAATATCTGGTCCAAAAATCTGGCTGTCTCCGGTTTCAGACCAATTCAAAGGGGTTCGACACTTTCTTCCATACAAAGCTTCAAATGGGGCCATTTGCAAACTGGCTTGATAACTGTTGTTGTAGGAAAACTCCGCAAAAGGCAGACAATCTTCCCACTTAGCTCCATAAGCTAGAACACAGGCTCTCAACATATCTTCAAGTATTTGGTTCACTCTTTCAGTCTGTCCATCAGTCTGAGGGTGGTAAGCGGTGCTGAAGGCTAACTTGGTTCCCAAAGCTTGATGTAAGCTTTTCCAAAATCTTGAGGTGAATTGGGTTCCTCGATCAGAAACTATGGTTTTAGGGATTCCATGCAAACTGACAATTCTTGATAGATAAAGATCTGCTAGCTGATCTGAGCGATAAGTGGTCTTGACAGGAATAAAGTGGGCAACTTTGGTTAGTCTATCCACAATGACCCAAATAGAGTCGTTGCCACGGCTAGACCTTGGAAATCCAGTGATGAAATCCATTCCAACAGATTCCCACTTCCATTCCGGAACTTGCAAAGGTTGCAGCAGTCCAGCAGGACGTTGATGTTCAGCCTTGACTCTTTGACAAATATCACACTTGGAGATGAACGATGCAATCTCACGCTTCATTCCATGCCACCAAAATTGTTCCTTCAAATCTTGGTACATCTTTGTTCCACCGGGGTGGATGGAGTAAGGTGTCTCATGGGCTTCCTTCATAATCACTTCCTTCAATTCTGAATCAGCAGGCACACAAATACGGCATTTATACCAAAGAACTCCTTGATCATCCTCTTCGAATCCTGGCACCTTGCCGGAACTAATTCTGCGCTTGATTCCGTCAATACTCTCATTTCCCTTCTGGGCTTCTTTGATTTGGCTCATCAAGGTGGGTTGAAACTCAAGGTTGGCTAAGAATCCTTGACTGACTAGTTCCAATCCAAATTTTCAAACTCTTGGTGCAACATAGGTTGCTCTTCCTTGATCCTCATATTCAACGAACACGGCTTCCTACTCAATGCATCGGCCACTACATTGGCCTTACCGGGGTGATAGTGAATTTCCAGATCATAATCCTTGATCAACTCTATCCATCTCCTTTGCCTCATGTTCAACTCCTTCTGGGTGAAAATATACTTCAAACTCTTGTGCTCAGTGTAGATCTCACAACGGTTGCCCATCAAATAGTGCCTCCAAGTCTTCAAAGCTAGAACCACGGCTGCTAACTCTAGATCATGGGTTGGATAATTTTCTTCATGAGGTCGAAGCTGCCGAGAGAGGTAAGCTATGACCTTGCCTTCTTGCATCAATACGCAACCAAGTCCAAGTTTGGAAGCGTCGCAATAGACATCAAAGTTTTTGGTGATATCGGGCATGGTTAGGATGGGGGCGGTCACCAATCGCTTCTTGAGCTCTTGAAAACTTTCTTCACACTTAGGGGTCCATTCAAACTTCTTATCTTTCTTCAACAGTTGGGTCATTGGCCGGGCAATGCTTGAAAATCCTTCAACAAACTTGCGGTAATATCCCGCTAATCCGAGAAAACCTCTAATTTCTGTCTGAGTGGTAGGGGCTTCCCATTCCATGACGGATTTGATCTTCTTGGGGTCTACCGATATTCCTCCTGCTGATAGCACATGGCCTAAGAATCCAATCTCCTTCAACCAGAACTCACATTTATTAAACTTGGCATACAGCTGATGCTCCCTTAAGGTTTCTAGAATTAATCTCAAATGGGTTGCATGCTCTTCTTCGGATTTGGAGTAGATAAGAATGTCATCAATGAAGACAACAACAAACTTATCCAAGAACTCCATAAAAACCTTATTCATGAGATTCATGAAATAAGCAGGGGCATTGGTCAATCCAAATGACATTACGGTGTACTCATACAATCCGTATCGGGTAGTGAAGGCTATTTTGGGGATATCCGTTGCACGGATCTTCAGTTGGTGGTATCCAGTTCTAAGATCTATCTTTGAGAATACTCTGGCTCCAGTCAGTTGGTCAAACAAATCTTCAATCTTCGGGAGAGGATACTTGTTCTTGATGGTCACATCGTTAAGCTTGCGGTAGTCAGTGCACAGTCGGCTAGAACCGTCACTTTTATCCACAAACAGAATAGGTGATCTCCAAGCAGAAGAACTTGGCTGAATCAATCCTTTACTCAAAAGATCATCCAATTGCTTCTTCAACTCAACTAATTCCGCTGGGTTCATGCGATAGGGTCGTTGGGCTATTGATCCAGTTCCGGGAATAAGCTCAATGATAAACTCGATATCCCGATCCGATGGCATTCCGGGTAGCTCATCGGGAAAGACATCCGGGTAATCACAGACGATGGGGACTTGCTCCAAAGTCGGTCCTGAGATACTCTTATGACATCTGGGAATTGGAATGGGTTTGACGGACACATGCTTCACGAAAACTCCATGACTACTCCTCATGGTGATGGTCTTTTTGGCACAATCTATAATTCCTTGGTGTTGGGACATCCAATCCATACCTAAGACTACTTCCAATCCTTTGGTTCCTAACACAATCAAACTGGCTAGGAAAGAGATCCCATGGATTTCTATGGGCACTGCCAAACAGGTACAACTGGCTTTGGTTACTGACTCGGGAATTTGCACAGACATGACATCTTTCAAGGGTGTGGGTTGAAGTCCACTTTTATCCACGAATAATTGGGTAACAAAGGAGTGTGAAGCTCCAGAATCAAACAGAACTCTTGCAAGAACTGAGTTAACAGGGAACATACCAAGCACGACGTCTGTTGCTTCCTGAGCTTCTTCAACATTCATGTGATTCAGACGGCCTTGAGAGCGAGGCTGGTTCCTTGGGGGATAGTTCTTGCAATTTCCCACGCGACGCTGTTGCTGAACAGGGGCAGTGGTCTTGGATGCATCATTCAGCTTCTTGGGGCACTCATTGGAGTAATGCCCCTTTAGTCCACACTCATAACAGGTAACACTAGACTTGTCACCGGGCTTGGGTAACACAGGGGCGCCATTTGGCCTTGGAGCATTGGTGTTGAAGTTGTTGCCACTAGGTCTTGGGGGTGCACGGTTGAAGTTGTTGCCGGGTGGACGGTTAGGATAGTTGGGACGTGGAGCAGGTGCAGACGGCCTCATAGGTCTAGGGGCAAAACCCATTGGTGCATTTCCCCTTGGCTTCTGCGAGTTGCTCGAGTTGCCTTGATACATCATACGGCGCTTGCGGTTCTCGGTAGCTTGCTTGAGTTTGCCTTCCATCTGAATGGCAGAGTCAACCAATGACTCCAGGTCGGCAAAGGGAATGCTGACCAAGACACATTGCATCTCATCATGAAGTCCATCCAGAAACCTTTCTTGCTTCTTCTCAGTGGTGTTGGTGTCATCTGGGGCATACCTAGACAAGGTCAAGAACTTGTCACGGTAATCCACCACAGACATGGAACCTTGCTTCAGATTTCTGAACTCATCTCTCATCCTTTTCACCAATCCCATAGGAACATGGGCTTTGCTAAACTTGCTCTTGAACTCCTCCCACGGCATCACATATCCTGGGGCTTGCATTGCACGGGTGCTGTCCCACCAAGCTCTCGCTGCTCCAGCAAGATAGTGGGTGGTATACAAGACCTTCTCATTTTCACCAACTTCGGCGACTGCCAAGTTGTTCTCCATGGTACGAAGCCAGTCATCGGCATCTAAGGGCTCTTCAGACTTAGTGAATATAGGAGAGTTGGTGTTTTGGAAACTCCTTAACTTGGATCGGTGTTCTCCATTGCCATGGTTTTCTCCTTCACCATTGCCATTGCCATTGTTGTGGTTCATTGCCATCTGGGTTAGTTGCTGAAGAGTGGCCAAGCTGGCTTGGCGCTCAGCTCGGGCTGCTTCTCGGTCTTCCATGATCAACCTTAGCAATTCGGCCATTTCCGGGTTCGGGGGTGGGGGTGCTCGCGGCATCTGAAGATAAGGTGTGTAAGACAAGAGGGAAAAAGCTAACTTGCTAAGATTTAAAGGTAACATGGATGATGCAAGTTTTGTTTTACTAAGGCCTTAAAGGCCAAATTCAAATTTCATTCATCACTCAACAAACATATCATACACACGAGTTCACATGTTACAAATGGTTTACATCAAACCATTGCGACTCGTCTACTAGAAAGGGGGATACAACTCACACCTACATGAAGTGAGAACTAAAGTGGAACTCATAACTAGATAACACGTGGATCTTGAGTCTAAACAGCGGGCTCCTCGGGGTCTTCCTCCTCGTCACTCACAATGAATCCATTGTGCCCACCATCTTCCGGATCATCGAGGTCCTCCATGAAGTCATCCTCATCACTAATGAGGGCATTATCCTCCTTGCGGAGATCAATGCCTTCCTCCTCACCAAGGTGATCCTCAAGACTCTCAATGTACTCAGTCAACTCCGCCACATTGGCCTTCAACTCCTCAAGGTCCTGTTCCTTCTCATCGCGCTGGCGACGAAGGCTCTTGCGCTCCTTAGCAAGAATCCTGATAGTGCTCCTCGCCTCCACCAGGGCGAAGTGCTCAAGGTTGGCCCTAGTATGGGCACGGTCGGTCTCCTGCTGAGTGGAGTATAGCAAGAAGTCCATGTGATCGATGTAGGTACTCGGCTCATTCTGCCCGGGCATGTTTGCGGGACGACCATCCGCATCACGCCGAGCAAAGTCCTTGAAGCGTCCTCCCTGAACCTCCTCAACGTGCAGTCCGCACAAGCGGGCGTGCATCTCCTGCATTGCTCGGACCAAACCATCGGCCCAAGTGTTCTCCACGAGCTCAAACTTGATCCTTGGAGAACCCAACATCCCCTTCTTGCCACGGCAACTAGCTCGGACGAGCCACCGCAGCTCTCCATCCGGGTGCTCATTGAGCACGGCTCCCTTGAACTCCAGGTACAAACGGTTCAGGAACAAGGTCAAGGTGGTGAGGTCGCGCTCGAAACAAAGGCTGCCACCATGGCCCAACTGGTACTGCTCAGTGAATACCGGGGCCATCTACAAAATTTTAGATTAGTTCAAGTTAGTGATCAACTCAAGTGTGCAAAATTTTAAGTTGGCAAAACTGAAGTATGTATAAAACTTTGCAACTAGAGAGGAAAGACTAAGCAATTTTTGCAACCGTTCTTGTATCTTTCTTTTATCAAGGTTTTTGTTTAACGCCCATTCTAACTAAGGTCTCCTATGGTCAGCCTAGGCTCTGATACCAACTTGTGACGACCTCAAATTTGATACAAATTCGAAGTGCCCGTTATGTATTCCACCGCAATCCCAGAACCGTTGTTGCGATATACATAACGTAGTTGGTACTCAGTTCCATAGACATTACAATACGATAGTTCAAATACAATGGTCATATAGACCAAGTCATATTACAACACAATATAGCAGCGGAAATAACGTCTTCGGCCCATGCCTTCTCCCTACAGGCAAATGGCGACTCACGGAGACGAGCTTAGTTCTGGTACTCTTCCTCATACCCTTCCTCCTGGTATTCCTCCCCATAGTCTGGCCAAGTTGATAGCCAGGGACACAGCCGTGAGTACATTGGATGCACTCGCAAACCATCTTATAAATGAAATGATGAAGTAGAAATGCAAGGTTGATATGGTGGACTAAGCACTAAGTTGATTTGCAAAAGCTAATTTATTTCCCAAGAATGTTCATTGGTAGGAAAGAGAGTTTTGGTTCTCTAAGTTTATCCTAAAGGAACTTCAAGTGTGTCAACATCATGGTCAAGTCAAGTCATTCACCGAGTTCACCATTGTCATTTTTATCTTTGACAAAAGTCAAGTAGAGTTAGCCAACTGTCCATGACCGCGGACGCGGCTATTCGAATAGTTTCAAAACCTCTGCAGAGGGGTACACTTTACCCACAAGATTCGATACATCTGCTGGGAGAAATCCACGGTTCGACATACACAAAGTATGCGAGGTTCAGATAATCAAACAAACTCTTTCACTTGCTCATCCTAGTATAGGATCCTTCCCTAGAGCCCGGGATACGGAATTCCCGCTCCGGCGCCTCTAGTTATGCCCATCCCGGGTACCGGGTTAGTGGAATCCACCTGGTCAAGAAGTATCCGCCCGTGGAGTCCTTCCATGAAGACTTGTCACAAGGCCTCCCATACTAAGATAAACAAACTACGGATTAAGCCCCTTCCCATATAGGGGTAATGTGGTCGTACGGTATGGTTGGCTCCCATGTACATCACTCGTTGTCATTCGAGAAATATATTTCATAGTTCTTAGTCAAGGTTAATTTCTTTTATAAAGCCATCATGTAGGAGCAATCTCCCATTTCAAGTTTCAAGTTCAAATCACCACCTTTCAAATGGGGTTCCTCCAGAGATAGTATCAACTTTTATTAGCGACTAAGCAACTACATTGAGTGATAGTACCACTACTAAGGCTGGATAAACTCAGCTTGATGCTCTTGATAGCCAAGACATCAATATACTTCTATCATTCTACTCTAGCAATTCAATCATGCAATTTACTTAAAACAAGTAGAATGCAATATTAAAACTAGGTAGTGGGAGTATGAATCAAAAGATGGCTTGCCTTGGTTGGCAAAGTGTCCGGGGTTTTCTTCTTCTTCTTGATAATAATAATCCCCTCCAATATCCTCCTCGGCAACACTAGCGTCTAATAACGAATAAACACAAAACACACCATCACTTCATCAAGCTAACAACACACCAAGCACACATCTTTGTTTGCTAACTAAAGCATTCCTGGTGCATTTTTATGGTGTTGGATTGTAAGTTTTTCTTCTAAGTTTTTCTTCAAGTGTGCAAGCTAATTTCTCTACTAGGTGACATAGGGGGTTCACTTGTGCAGCATTGGGGTTGATTTAGGGTTACTAAGACAAGTTTAAGTGGGATGGGTCCACTAAGGGAATTGGTAACGAGGGCAATTAATTCTAAGTGTGCACTAGTGATCTATCATTTTATGCTAACAAATAGGTTTGGGTTAGGGTCTAAATGATCACACTAATGTGGTTTGGGGTAGATTAGTGTTGACTAACAGTAAGAGGGGTCATTAGTAAGTTCACATTTTAATTTTCATGATTTTTGATGGCTTGAATAATTTCCTAGAAATATTTCATTAATTAACAAGCTATGGTCACACTATTCATAACCATTTTAATTCCTAACTTATTTGGAATTCTAACCAGTACTATTGGATAGAGTATTTTATAAGCTTTCCAACGAATATTTATTTGCTAGATTTGGATTTGTAAAACTCTAGGAATTAAAGTTGGAAAATAGCATCTGAAACAAATTTGAAATAAATAAAACGGGCGGGAATTTATTTAAAAACGAAACGGACCGAAACTGAAACGAGCCGGGCCCTATTCAGAATAAAGCCGAACGGGCCGGCCCATACCGTTTCGCGCGGGGAAAAAAGAATAAAACGGGCCTGACAAGTGGGACCGAATCGTCAGACCTAATTACAAAACCCGAATCGGTAAGTTGTCGTCCGATCAAGATCTAACGGCTCGCGATCGTCTTCTTCCTCAGCACGGGCGGGAGCTCACCTGCGAGCAGTGACGAGCGTTCGACGGCGATGGCGAGGCGTAGGGGAAGCAGAACTTGACGGCGACGTGCGGGATCGGCGGCGGTGCTCCTCCTCCTCCGATTCCCTGCAGCAGATCGCTCCCAGGTGCTCGGACGCGGCGGCGCTCCGCTCGTCCAGTGCTACTCCGGCGAGGCTGGCGACGGCGAACTAGGGCAAGCTGGGCTGAGCGGCGATGTCTGGGAGGTAGAGGGGAGTGAGCTGCGTTGCTCCGTTTGATCGGAGGGGCTTTTTATAGGCCGAGGCGTCGAGGGCGAGCGCGTCCAGTGAACGACCGGCGCAGGACATGCTGGCGGCGTGCACGGGCGACACTGGCCTCGTCGGCCTTACTCGCGTGCTGGAAGGGGTTGGTCTCGGCCGCGGGGTGCTGTGGGTCGGCGCTGGCGAGGGCAGGGTGGTCGTCGACGTGCAGGCTGCTGGGAAGAAGAGAGGGGGTCCGGGGGTTGCTGCCTCCTCTTCTCCTCCTTCTTCCAGGGCTTGGGTCGGGGCAGAGGGGGCTGGCATCGACCAAACATCCTCCCAGGGCATGGCTACAGGCGTGGAGCGAGCTAGAACAGTGCAGCACCAGTAGAATTTGATTTGATTTGATTTGCTGCTGCCAGTCACTACTGCAGAATAGCTTATAGCCTCCAAGATATTAGTGACGGGCAAAAACATGCTCGTCACTGGTAAATAGTACTAGTGACAGACAACATTACGCTTGTCACTGGTAAAGGTCGGCTAGGGGCTGCAGAACATTACTAGTGACAGGCGAGTATATTGGCCTGTCACTGTTAATTTCACAAAATACCAGTGACGGCTTCCTAGACTTGCCCGTCACTGGTGTTCCCATTACCAATGACAGACTTGTTAATA
Organism: Dactylis glomerata; assembly: GCA_007115705.1. NCBI lineage: Eukaryota > Viridiplantae > Streptophyta > Magnoliopsida > Poales > Poaceae > Dactylis > Dactylis glomerata. The sequence goes on from QXEO01001528.1 coordinate 279,930, forward strand.
TAACCGTCACTGGTATATATCATCTACCAGTGACATTCGGTTGTGGCTGGCCCGTCACTAGTATGCTGCGCCAGGGTCATTCAATTATATACATTAGTTAAAGTACATATGAATTTAATATTAAGCTGCTACAGTTTTAAACATGGCATTCATGGTTGATAGAACCTCTCTTATTTCAGCATGATTCACTCACATAAGCGGTAGATCAACAATTTCTATAAAACTAGAGTTCTAGATAATCTTATTATTAGAGAAATAAGGATTGGTTGTTTATTCATTTATTATTTAGGAAAAGTGTTGGTAGAAGAGTCCGGAAGAGATGAATTTTATACTATTAATTTTCGTATTTTTTTTGGATGTCCTTAATTTCTATATGTAAAGAGTAAAAAAAAGACTGTAACTACACATACAGTCTAGTGGGACTTGGCAAACAAAATTGACGTAACTTAACCAATATGTGGCGCTAAGATTTGGCCTTATTTCCCCACCAAACCGGAAGCCCTGGACAAACTACCTCGTATTCTAATCTATATACCTTAAAAAAACTCGTATTCTAATCTAGGTCGTGGGAATAGATCGATATGGACTTCTCTGCCTCGTCGACGGCGTTGATCCAGATAACGGCGTCGCTCAAAGATCGGTCGAAGGTATGCCCGTCATCCCCTCCGTCGCCTGTAGGGGTCCGCTCAATTTTGGAGCCGTAGAGGTCCATCTCCATAGCCGGAAACCAAGGGGCCTCGCCCCCAACCCCACCGCCGCAGCGCGTCGGTGATCTCAGGGGTCAGGCGGCCACGCCAACTCCACCTCTCCTTCTGCACTGCCGCGGGGGTTAGCGCGCCCACTGCCTGGATCCCCGATCCCACCCACACTCAACGACGATGAGTGGGGTCGTGCGCCCTTCGCCTCGTGGCCCAGCTCGAGGATGCCAATCCCACCACCGCGCCCATCCAGGCGACCGACCTCCTCGACGGAAACTGGATCCTCCTGTAATCCTCCTCCAACCCGAGTAGTATTCACCTCTTCGATCGTCAGTTCGATTGTTAGCAGATGACAAGACTTCATTGAATTTTATTTATTGATTAATCGCTTGCAACTCTCAGACAAAGGGTGCTCTAGATTCAACTACTAAGCAGTCTACATTTATATATTGCTCTTGCTCTGAAGCAGCGGACGGAATTCTCCTTAATATTCTTGATACTCATGCTCAAAAGAGATTTCGATAACAGTTTATTCAGTCACGGGAATGAAGAACACCGGTCAATTACTTGTACCTACTTAATTGTGCTTCATCAACTTTCAGGTACACTGCATATTCTAACCGTTTACCAATTCTGCTGGATAGTCACCTTCCTGCTTGGTGCCAGAATTTCCCCCTTCATGTGCCTCTTAATTAGCTAGGGTTATTAATATAATACCTAAGAGCCAGTTATCTTTTTTTACTCTACCATCACGGAAAAAATTAATTTGCAAATTGAAGCTTCTTGTATTCAGCTACTTGGCTAGAATGGCAGTAACATAGCAGGAGACGGTTTACCCTGTTTATAGTCACGTGTTTTCTGAAACAACAACATTCATAGAGAGGCGAGTAGTATAATTTGCACCTTGAATGAGCTTTGGAGACACGTAACACTCCAGGTTCTAAGCTTGAAATTTTATGGGTACGGAGTTGTTAATATTCTACTAGTAGTGGCTACTTATTTTATGAGGTACCTAATAGCCTCACACTAGTATTCCTGTATAACGAGAAAATAGTTAGCTTTTCAAATACTTAGTAGTTCTAGTTGATTGAAGAAGGCAATTATAAGCATCAGATTAGCTTAGCATGATTTTAAGAGTTGCATGAATTGATCAAGCTCAAACTAGCATAAACACCTATAGTTATACTCTATCTTAATTAAATTAGATTTCCTGCATTTCGATCTAGTTTGCGACTTTGCAGTGAACTCGGGTTGTTTATTATTGAAGAAGGATTGATGAACTTATATTATTCACATGTTTGCGCAGGGGTCATTGGGTTCTGATAATTCCCATGCTAAAGGAATGCAAGGCTTTTTTACTTAGATTCACTTATTAACATGGTGAAAAGGGATTAGATAGTGTTGTCAGAGATTCTGGATGATGCTCTCTTTGAACATAGTTTCAGAGGTGGAAATATGCCAAGAAAATGTAAAGGTCATGTACACTTTAAGCATTATACACAACATCAGGATAGCGTGTCATGTGGCTACGATCTGCTACCATATGGACATATTTGTGAGGTCATAGAAGAATTTAAACAAAAGTATATACATTCAGTTGTCGGTATTCATATGGAGTCCAATTCATTTGAAAGGAAGAAATAGTTTACCCGCACCCAAGATATTTTTGAAAAAATCATCAACACAGAGGTCGCCTCGGAGTCTGGGTTTTTTTATGGCGGTGATGACTCACCGGAGGTTCATGATTCATGCACAAAAGGCGGCTGCAACCCAATTGATCAAGCATGCAGAAATGAGGTATGACACCATTCTCTGTGCTAGTTATAAAGTTAGTACTGCACTAATAAAGACGACAAATCAATGGTCCACTAAAATTCATAATTATCTGATGTGTTCCCTTCAGAGTTGGATCTGATATTATTACGTAGTGCTTTGAGCTAAAATTCTGCTAGTCTGGGTTAGTACTTACAATCAGGTCACCTTTAGTAGTTAAGTTTTTATTAGTCAACAACTCTGCATAAAAATAGGCACCATAATATTCATAACTCATACTGCCTAACATCTTGCATTATTTTTTGTCTCCTTTTTTTAACTTGAAGGAATGAATTACTTTTGAACTAAACTTCCGAATGATCATTTGCATGCACACCAACCCCGTCCCAACATACATAAACATACATATATTAGTTGTTCCTGAGCAACTACACTTTCTAGAATGAACGCAACAATAGATAACTACACTATATTTTGTCCAGTAGTCATCGTAACCTTTTGGCACTTCTCGTGTATGTACTCTTCCCTCATTTTACCTTCAAGTGATCCTAACATTGAGAAATTTCTGTTTACTTTGAGTAGCATAGCAAAAGTAGTAGTAAGAACATCTTTTGGTGTTAATTTTGGTAGATGGTTGTGCTTTGGGAATCTTATCGTACATACCAAATTAGCACATGAGTTTTCTCTTACGTATCGAGACTTTCTGTTATCATACATGGCAACAAAAAATGTTTTATTATTGAATAAGTGAAAGTGTTCTATTTTCTATCCCATGCAGATGAATATTGAAAACATCAAGTTGGGTGGTGTGCCAAGCGCGCGCTGCAATTTAAGGCTGCCGCTAAGTGCCTGGTCACTGCCTGAATCGGGGGTTGCTCCATGTCAATGTTGTTTGGGATACAATTTTTTTAGGTAGCAGCTAGAGCCGAGGAGTGTTGGGAAGCAAATGGTAGAAGCGTTGACGTTTCATAAGAGTTGGACGATTTTAATTTGAGGTGTTGGTTATTCTGAAATTACAGCAAACTTTTTTTTGGATATTGTGCTATCAATGTTAATTCCACTTTGTTGTACTTAAGAACATGTTACTATGAGTGTCTGTGATCATATTGTGTTACCGATGTGTAAATGCAATATTCTTTTATTCATGAAAATGCATTATATTTTTATTTGTAAAATATTTACGAGTGACTGGCAAACAACCAAACTACCAAAGGATCCGTTGTTGCTACCCGCGATAACTTACTAGTGACGGACACAAATAAACGACTGTCACTAGTAAATAAATACCAGTGACGGGCGCTCTTGCCTGTCACTAGTAACATGTTACCAGTGACGTGTTACTAGTGACGGGCGCTCTGCCCGTCACTGATGAGCCTTTTGGGCCCGTCACTGGTAGGCTATTCCGCAGTAGTGAGTGTTCGACGAAATGCCTGCAAGAACTCAAAATTCGAATTTTTCAAATTTGACACTTTGGGTGCTCATCATATTGGATAAGGTACCCTGTCATATTTTTGTTCTGGAGAAAGAATGAGTTTTGCAAAAATTTATATTTCAAATTGGATATGGTTTCTGTTTCAGATTCAAACTTTGGCTCAAGTTTGAGTTGTGTTCCAGTTTGAAATTTTGGTAGATCTTTGTTGGTTGAGTTAGTTCATAACTTGGTTAAGCTCAACTAAAAGATTAAACCTGAAGGTGAGCTGTAGATTCCTTAATCTAAGGGCTCAAAGTGGTGCAGTCAATAACAATTTCTAGATCCTATTAACTTTATCTCTTTCTTACCTATTTTGATTTCTTGTTTCTTTGCTTCTTAATAATCTTCTCAATTGATTCTGTTGGTTCACTTAGAATTATCTAACTACTGCTCAAACAAAAATAACACACATAAAATCATAGAATACATATAAGAGGAAAATATATGTATGCATAAAATAATGAATAAAAAGTTTTATCTTAGCCCAAAATTTGGCACTTTATTTATTAAGAAGTGGATTACAATTTCTGAGTTGTTACACCCTTGGTGGCCCCTTCACAAAAAAGCACCTGTTTCGAAGCCCTCCGGGCACCCAAAAAATGGGAAATGCATTTTTTATGTGGAAACTAGAAAAACACTAGTTGCAAAAGTAGTTGGGAATGCAAAGATGCACATCTCCACCAAAAATGGGACCATGGTTCCAAAGTTTGCTATGGAACTTGCACAAACCATGGTCATCTGCCAAGGAAGACCAAGAGAACTCCTGTCTGGAAGCACCTCTCTGTGAGAGAGTCCACATGTGAACCCTTGGGATGGCATGTTTGGTATTTTTCCTAGGTGATGCATCACTCACCATGACTCCATGCACTGTTTTTCCATTTTTTTGATTTTTTCTGAATTCCCTAGGCCCTCCTCCGAGATCTAGGTCAAACTCGCGGTGCCATCGATGTCTGCCAGGTGGGGTGGGAACCATGGTTTGGTCTTGGTTCAAGGTTCCCACACCCCCAGGGGACATCCTTGTATTTTTCCCCAATTTTTCTGGTGTGTATTTCTTGTATCCCCAGTGCAAAATTGGATTAAAAAGGATTTAGGGCAAAAATAATTCATTATTTGGCAGCAGGCCGAGATAATTCCTAGCCTCTTGGATGTGGCACCCCTGGCAGGTCCCCCACCCATGAAAAGTAGAGTGGTGATGTTCTGCACACTGCCCTTGGTGGCCCCTTCACAAAAAAGCACCTGTTTCGACCCCTCTAGGCACCCAAAAAATGGGAAATGCATTTTTTATGTGGAAACTGGAAAAACACTAGTTGCAAAAGTGGTTGGGAATGCAAAGATGCACATCTCCACCAAAAATAGGACCATGGTTCCAAAGTTTGCTGTGGAACTTGCACAAACCATGGTCATCTGCCAAGGAAGACCAAGAGAACTCCTGTCTGGAAGCACCTCTCTGTGAGAGAGTCCACATGTGAACCCTTGGGATGGCATGTTTGGTATTTTTCCTAGGTGATGCATCACTCACCATGACTCCATGCACTGTTTCTCCATTTTTTTGATTTTTTCTGAATTCCCTAGGCCCCCCTCCGAGATCTAGGTCAAACTCGCGGTGCCATCGATGTCTGCCAGGGGGGGTGGGAACCATGGTTTGGTCTTGGTTCTAGGGTCCCACACCCCCAGGGGACCTCCCTGTATTTTTCCCCAATTTTTCTGGTGTGCATTTCTTGTATCCCTAGTGCAAAATTGGATTAAAAAGGATTTAGGGCAAAAATAATTCATTATATGGCAGCTGGCTGAGATCATTCCTAGCCCCCTGGATGTGGCACCCCTGGAAGGTCCCCCACCCATGAAAATTATAGTGGTGATGTTTTGCACACTGCCCTTGGTGGCCCCTTCACAAAAAGCACCTGTTTCGACCCCTCCGGGCTCCTGAAAAATGGGAAATGCATTTTTTATGTGGAAACTGGAAAAACACTAGTTGCAAAAGTGGTTGGGATTGCAAAGATGCACATCTCCACCAAAAATGGGACCATGGTTCCAAAGTTTGTTGCGGAACTTGCACAAACCATGGTCATCTGCCAAGGAAGACCAAGAGAACTCCTGTCTGGAAGCACCTCTCTGTGAGAGAGTCCACATGTGAACCCTTGGGATGGCATGTTTGGTATTTTTCCTAGGTGATGCATCACTCACCATGACTCCATGCACTGTTTTTCCATTTTTTTTGATTTTTTTTGAATTCCCTAGGCCCCCCTCCGAGATCTAGGTCAAACTCGCGGTGCCATCGATGTCTGCCAGGTGGGGTGGCAACCATGGTTTGGTCTTGGTTCTAGAGTCCCACACCCCCAGGGGACCTCCCTGTATTTTTCCCCAATTTTTCTGGTGTGCATTTCTTGTATCCCCAGTGCAAAATTGGATTAAAAAGATTTAGGGCAAACATAATTCCTTTTATGGCAGCAGGCCAAGATAATTCCTAAACTCCTGGATGTGTCATGCCTGGTAGGTCCCCCACCCATGAAAAATAGAGTGGTGATGTTTTGCACACTGCCCTTGGTGGCCCCTTCACAAAAAAGCACCTGTTTCGACCCCTCCGGGCACCCAAAAAATGGGAAATGCATTTTTTATGTGGAAACTAGAAAAACACTAGTTGCAAAAGTAGTTGGGAATGCAAATATGCACATCTCCACCAAAAATGGGACCATGGTTCCAAAGTTTGCTATGGAACTTGCACAAACCATGGTCATCTGCCAAGGAAGACCAAGAGAACTCCTGTCTGGAAGCACCTCTCTGTGAGAGAGTCCACATGTGAACCCTTGGGATGGCATGTTTGGTATTTTTCCTAGGTGATGCATCACTCACCATGACTCCATGCACTATTTTTCCATTTTTTTGATTTTTTCTGAATTCCCTAGGCCCTCCTCCGAGATCTAGGTCAAACTCGCGGTGCCATCGATGTCTGCCAGGTGGGGTGGGAACCATGGTTTGGTCTTGGTTCAAGGTTCCCACACCCCCAGGGGACATCCTTGTATTTTTCCCCAATTTTTCTGGTGTGTATTTCTTGTATCCCAGTGCAAAATTGGATTAAAAAGGATTTAGGGCAAAAATAATTCATTATTTGGCAGCAGGCCGAGATAATTCCTAGCCTCTTGGATGTGGCACCCCTGGCAGGTCCCCCACCCATGAAAAGTAGAGTGGTGATGTTTTGCACACTGCCCTTGGTGGCCCCTTCACAAAAAGCACCTGTTTCGACCCCTCTAGGCAACCAAAAAATGGGAAATGCATTTTTTATGTGGAAACTGGAAAAACACTAGTTGCAAAAGTGGTTGGGAATGCAAAGATGTACATCTCCACCAAAAATGGGACCATAGTTCCAAAGTTTGCTGTGGAACTTGCACAAACCATGGTCATCTGCCAAGGAAGACCAAGAGAACTCCTGTCTGGAAGCACCTCTTTGTGAGAGAGTCCACATGTGAACCCTTGGGATGGCATGTTTGTTATTTTTCCTAGGTGATGCATCACTGACCATGACTCCATGCACTGTTTTTCCATTTTTTTTGATTTTTTTTGAATTCCCTAGGCCCCCCTCCGAGATCTAGGTCAAACTCGCGGTGCCATCGATGTCTGCCAGGTGGGGTGGCAACCATGGTTTGGTCTTGGTTCTAGAGTCCCACACCCCCAGGGGACCTCCCTGTATTTTCCCCAATTTTTCTGGTGTGCATTTCTTGTATCCCCAGTGCAAAATTGGATTAAAAAGATTTAGGGCAAACATAATTCCTTTTATGGCAGCAGGCCAAGATAATTCCTAAACTCCTGGATGTGTCATGCCTGGTAGGTCCCCCACCCATGAAAAATAGAGTGGTGATGTTTTGCACACTGCCCTTGGTGGCCCCTTCACAAAAAAGCACCTGTTTCGACCCCTCCGGGCACCCAAAAAATGGGAAATGCATTTTTTATGTGGAAACTAGAAAAACACTAGTTGCAAAAGTGGTTGGGAATGCAAAGATGCACATCTCCACCAAAAATGGGACCATGGTTCCAAAGTTTGCTATGGAACTTGCACAAACCATGGTCATCTGCCAAGGAAGACCAAGAGAACTCCTGTCTGGAAGCACCTCTCTGTGAGAGAGTCCACATGTGAACCCTTGGGATGGCATGTTTGGTATTTTTCCTAGGTGATGCATCACTCACCATGACTCCATGCACTATTTTTCCATTTTTTTGATTTTTTCTGAATTCCCTAGGCCCTCCTCCGAGATCTAGGTCAAACTCGCGGTGCCATCGATGTCTGCCAGGTGGGGTGGGAACCATGGTTTGGTCTTGGTTCAAGGTTCCCACACCCCAGGGGACATCCTTGTATTTTTCCCCAATTTTTCTGGTGTGTATTTCTTGTATCCCAGTGCAAAATTGGATTAAAAAGGATTTAGGGCAAAAATAATTCATTATTTGGCAGCAGGCCGAGATAATTCCTAGCCTCTTGGATGTGGCACCCCTGGCAGGTCCCCCACCCATGAAAAGTAGAGTGGTGATGTTTTGCACACTGCCCTTGGTGGCCCCTTCACAAAAAGCACCTGTTTCGACCCCTCTAGGCAACCAAAAAATGGGAAATGCATTTTTTATGTGGAAACTGGAAAAACACTAGTTGCAAAAGTGGTTGGGAATGCAAAGATGTACATCTCCACCAAAAATGGGACCATGGTTCCAAAGTTTGCTGTGGAACTTGCACAAACCATGGTCATCTGCCAAGGAAGACCAAGAGAACTCCTCTCGAGAGAGTCCACATGTGAACCCTTGGGATGGCATGTTTGTTATTTTTCCTAGGTGATGCATCACTCACCATGACTCCATGCACTATTTCTCCATTTTTTTGATTTTTTCTGAATTCCCTAGGCCCCCCTCCGAGATCTAGGTCAAACTCGCGGTGCCATCGATGTCTGCCAGGGGGGGTGGGAACCATGGTTTGGTCTTGGGTCTAGGGTCCCACACCCCCAGGGGAGCTCCCTGTATTTTTCCCCAATTTTTCTGGTGTGCATTTCTTGAATCCCCAGTGCAAAATTGGATTAAAAAGGATTTAGGGCAAAAATAATTCATTATATGGCAGCAGGCCGAGATAATTCCTAGCCTCCTGGATGTGGCACCCCTGGTAGGTCCCCCACCCATGAAAATTAGAGTGGTGATGATTTGCACACTGCCCTTGGTGGCCCCTTCTAAAAAATGCACCTGTTTCGACCCCTCCGGGCACCCGAAAAATGGGAAATGCATTATTTATGTGGAAACTAGAAAAACACTAGTTGCAAAAGTGGTTGGGAATGCAAAGATGCACATCTCCACCAAAAATGGGACCGTGGTTCCAAAGTTTGCTGTGGAACTTGCACAAACCATGTTCATCTACCAAGGAAGACCAAGAGAACTCCTGTCTGGAAGCACCTCTTTGTGAGAGAGTCCACATGTGAACCCTTGGGATGGCATGTTTGGTATTTTTCCTAGGTGATGCATCACTCACCATGACTCCATGCACTGTTATTCCATTTTTTTGATTTTTTCTGAATTCCCTAGGGCCCCCTCTGAGATCTCGGTCAAACTCGTGGTGCCATCGATGTCTGCCAAGTGGGGTGGGAACCATGGTTTGGTCTTGGTTCTAGGGTCCCACACCCCCAGGGGACCTCCCTGTATTTTTCCCCAATTTTTCTGGTGTGCATTTCTTGTATCCCTAGTGCAAAATTGGATTAAAAAGGATTTAGGGCAAAAATAATTCATTATATGGAAGCAGGCTGAGATAATTCCTAGCCCCCTGGATGTGGCACCCCTGGAAGGTCCCCCACCCATGAAAATTAGAGTGGTGATGTTTTGCACACTGCCCTTGGTGGCCCCTTCACAAAAAGCACCTGTTTCGACCCCTCCGGGCACCTGAAAAATGGGAAATGCATTTTTTATGTGGAAACTGGAAAAACACTAGTTGCAAAAGTGGTTGGGAATGCAAAGATGCACATCTGCACCAAAAATGGGACCATGGTTCCAAAGTTTGCTGTGGAACTTGCACAAACCATGGTCATCTGCCAAGGAAGACCAAGAGAACTCCTGTCTGGAAGCAACTCTCTGTGAGAGAGTCCACATGTGAACCCTTGGGATGGCATGTTTGTTATTTTTCCTAGGTGATGCATCACTGACCATGACTCCATGCAGTATTTCTCCATTTTTTGATTTTTTCTGAATTCCCTAGGCCCCCCTCCGAGTTCTAGGTCAAACTCGCGGTGCCATCGATGTCTGCCAGGGGGGGTGGGAACCATGGTTTGGTCTTGGGTCTAGGGTCCCACACCCCCAGGGGAGCTCCCTGTATTTTTCCCCAATTTTTCTGGTGTGCATTTCTTGAATCCCCAGTGCAAAATTGGATTAAAAAGGATTTAGGGCAAAAATAATTCATTATATGGCAGCAGGCCGAGATAATTCCTAGCCTCCTGGATGTGGCACCCCTGGTAGGTCCCCCACCCATGAAAATTAGAGTGGTGATGATTTGCACACTGCCCTTGGTGGCCCCTTCTAAAAAATGCACCTGTTTCGACCCCTCCGGGCACCCGAAAAATGGGAAATGCATTTTTTATGTGGAAACTAGAAAAACACTAGTTGCAAAAGTGGTTGGGAATGCAAAGATGCACATCTCCACCAAAAATGGGACCGTGGTTCCAAAGTTTGCTGTGGAACTTGCACAAACCATGTTCATCTACCAAGGAAGACCAAGAGAACTCCTGTCTGGAAGCACCTCTTTGTGAGAGAGTCCACATGTGAACCCTTGGGATGGCATGTTTGGTATTTTTCCTAGGTGATGCATCACTCACCATGACTCCATGCACTGTTATTCCATTTTTTTGATTTTTTCTGAATTCCCTAGGGCCCCCTCCGAGATCTAGGTCAAACTCGTGGTGCCATCGATGTCTGCCAAGTGGGGTGGGAACCATGGTTTGGTCTTGGTTCTAGGGTCCCACACCCCCAGGGGACCTCCCTGTATTTTTCCCCAATTTTTCTGGTGTGCATTTCTTGTATCCCTAGTGCAAAATTGGATTAAAAAGGATTTAGGGCAAAAATAATTCATTATATGGAAGCAGGCTGAGATAATTCCTAGCCCCCTGGATGTGGCACCCCTGGAAGGTCCCCCACCCATGAAAATTAGAGTGGTGATGTTTTGCACACTGCCCTTGGTGGCCCCTTCACAAAAAGCACCTGTTTCGACCCCTCCGGGCACCTGAAAAATGGGAAATACATTTTTTATGTGGAAACTGGAAAAAACACTAGTTGCAAAAGTGGTTGGGAATGCAAAGATGCACATCTCCACCAAAAATGGGACCATGGTTCCAAAGTTTGCTGTGGAACTTGCACAAACCATGGTCATCTGCCAAGGAAGACCAAGAGAACTCCTGTCTGGAAGCACCTCTCTGTTAGAGAGTCCACATGTGAACCCTTGCGATGGCATGTTTGGTATTTTTCCTAGGTGATGCATCACTCACCATGACTCCATGCACTGTTTTTCCATTTTATTGATTTTTCTGAATTCCCTAGGCCCCCCTCCGAGATCTAGGTCAAACTCGCGGTGTCATTGATGTCTGCCAGGTGGGGTGGGAACCATGGTTTGGTCTTGGTTCTAGGGTCCCACACCCCCAGGGGACCTCCTTTTATTTTTCCCCAATTTTTCTGGTGTGCATTTCTTGTATCCCCAGTGCAAAATTGGATTAAAAAGGATTTAGGGCAAAAATAATTCATTTTATGGCAAGAGGCCGAGATAATTCCTAACCTCCTGGATGTGGCGCCCCTGGCAGGTCCCCCACCCATGAAAAATAGAGTGGTGATGTTTTGCACACTGCCCTTGGTGGCCCCTTCACAAAAAAAAACCTGTCTCGACCCCTCCGGGCACCCGAAAAATGGGAAATGCATTTTTTATGGGGAAACTGGAAAAACACTAGTTGCAAAAGTGGTTAGGAATGCGAAGATGCACATCTCCACCAAAAATGGGACCATGGTTCCAAAGTTTGCTGTGGAACTTGCACAAACCATGGTCATCTGCCAAGGAAGACCAAGAGAACTCCTGTCTGGAAGCACCTCTCTGTGAGAGAGTCCACATGTGAACCCTTGGAATGGCATGTTTGGTATTTTTCCTAGGTGATGCACCACTCACCATGACTCCATGCACTGTTTTTCCATTTTTTTGATTTTTTCTGAATTCCCTAGGCCTCCCTCCGAGATCTAGGTCAAACTCGCAGTGCCATCGATGTCTGCCAGGTGGGGTGGGAACCATGGTTTGGTCTTGGTTCTAGGGTCCCACACCCCCAGGGGACCTCCCTGTATTTTTCCCCAATTTTTCTGGTGTGCATTTCTTGTATCCCTAGTGCAAAATTGGATTAAAAAGGATTTAGGGCAAAAATAATTCATTATATGGCAGCAGGCCGAGATAATTCCTAGCATCCTGGATGTGGCACCCCTGGCAGGTCCCCCACCCATGAAAATTAGAGTGGTGATGTTTTGCACACTGCCCTTGGTGGCCCCTTCACACAAAAGCACCTGTTTCGACCCCTCCGGGCACCCGAAAAATGGGAAATGCATTTTTTATGTGGAAACTAGAAAAACACTAGTTGCAAAAGTGGTTGGGAATGCAAAGATGCACATCTCCACCAAAAATGGGACCATGGTTCCAAAGTTTGCTGTGGAACTTGCACAAACCATGGTCATCTGCCAAGGAAGACCAAGAGAACTCCTGTCTGGAAGCGCCTCTCTGTGAGAGAGTCCACATGTGAACCCTTGGGATGGCATGTTTGGTATTTTTCCTAGGTGATGCATCACTCACCATGACTCCATGCACTGTTTTTTGATTTTTTTTGATTTTTCTGAAGTCCCTAGGCCCCCCTTTGAGATCTAGGTCAAACTCGTGGTGCCATTGATGTCTGCCAGGTGGGGTGGGAACCATGGTTTGGTCTTGGTTCTAGGGTCCCACACCCCTAGGGGACCTCCCTGTATTTTTCTCCAATTTTTCTGGTGTGCATTTCTTGTATCCCTAGTGCAAAAGTGGATTAAAAAGGATTTAGGGCAAAAATAATTCATTATATGGCAGCAGGCCGAGATAATTCCTAGCCTCCTGGATGTGGCACCCCTGGCAGGTCCCCCACCCATGAAAATTAGAGTGGTGATGTTTTGCACACTGCCCTTGGTGGCCCCTTCACAAAAAAGCACACGTTTCGACCCCTCCGGGCACCCAAAAAATGGGAAATGCATTTTTTATGTGGAAACTAGAAAAACACTAGTTGCAAAAGTGGTTGGGAATGCAAAGATGCACATCTCCACCAAAAATGGGACCATGGTTCCAAAGTTTGTTGTGGAACTTGCACAAACTATGGTCATCTGCCAAGGAAGACCAAGAGAACTCCTGTCTAGAAGCGCCTCTCTGTGAGAGAGTCCACATGTGAACCCTTGGGATGGCATGTTTGGTCTTTTTCCTAGGTGATGCATCACTCACCATGACTCCATGCATTGTTTTTCCATTTTTTGATTTTTTCTGAATTCCCTAGGCCCCCCTCCGAGATCTAGGTCAAACTCGCGGTGCCATTGATGTCTGCCAGGTGGGGTGGGAACCATGGTTTGGTCTTGGTTCTAAGGTCCCACACCCCCAGGGGACCTCCTTGTATTTTTCCCCAATTTTTCTGGTGTGCATTTCTTGTATCCCAGTGCAAAATTGGATTAAAAAGGATTTAGGGCAAAAATAATTCATTTTATGGTAGCATGCCGAGAAAATTCCTAACCTCCTGGATGTGTCACCCCTGGCAGGTCCCCCACCCATGGAAAATAGAGTGGTGATGTTTTGCACACTGCCCTTGGTGGCCCCTTCACAAAAAAGCATCTGTTTCGACCCCTTTGGGCACCCAAAAAATGGGAAATGCATTTTTTATGTGGAAACTGGAAAAACACTAGTTGCAAAAGTGGTTGGGAATGCAATCATGCACATCTCCACCAAAAATGGGACCATGGTTCTAAAGTTTGCTGTGGAACTTGCACAAACCATGGTCATCTGCCAAGGAAGACCAAGAGAACTCCTGTCTGGAAGCACCTCTCTGTGAGAGAGTCCACATGTGAACCCTTGGGATGGCATGTTTGGTATTTTTCCTAGGTGATGCATCACTCACCATGACTCCATGCACTGTTTTTCCATTTTTTTGATTTTTTCTGAATTCCCTAGGCCCCCCTCCGAGATCTAGGTCAAACTCGCGGTGCCATCGATGTCTTCCAGGGGGGGTGGGAACCATGGTTTGGTCTTGGTTCTAGGGTCCCACACCCCCAGGGGACCTCCTTGTATTTTTCCCCAATTTTTCTGGTGTGCATTTCTTGTATCCCCAGTGCAAAATTGGATTAAAAAGGATTTAGGGCAAAAATAATTCATTATATGGCAGCAGGCCGAGATAATTCCTAGCCTCCTGGATGTGGCACCCCTGGCAGGTCCCCCACCCATGAAAATTAGAGTGGCGATGTTTTGCACATTGCCCTTGGTGGCCCCTTCACAAAAAAGCACTTGTTTTGACCCCTCCGGGCACCCGAAAAATGGGAAATACATTTTTTATGTGGAAACTAGAAAAACACTAGTTGCAAAAGTGGTTGGGAATGCAAAGATGCACATCTCCACCAAAAATGGGACCATGGTTCCAAAGTTTCCTGTGGAACTTGCACAAACCATGGTCATCTGCCAAGGAAGACCAAGAGAACTCCTGTCTGGAAGCACCTCTATGTGAGAGAGTCCACATGTGAACCCTTGGGATGGCATGTTTGGTATTTTTCCTAGGTGATGCATCACTCACCATGACTCCATGCACTCTTTTCCATTTTTTTTGATTTTTTCTGAATTCCCTAGGCCCCCCTCCGAGATCTATGTCAAACTCACGGTGCCATCGATGTCTACCAGGTGGGGTGGGAACCATGGTTTGGTCTTGGTTCTAGGGTCCCACACCCCCAGGGGACCTCCCTGTATTTTCCCCAATTTTTTTGGTGTGCATTTCTTGTATACCCAGTGCAAAATTGGATTAAAAAGGATTTAGGGCAAAAATAATTCATTATATGGCAGCAGGCTGAGATAATTCCTAGCCCCCTGGATGTGGCACCCCTAGAAGGTCCCCCACCCATGAAAATTAGAGTGGTGATGTTTTGCACACTGCCCTTGGTGGCCCCTTCACAAAAAGCACCTGTTTCGACCCCTCCGGGCACCCAAAAATGGGAAATGCATTTTTTATGTGGAAACTGGAAAAACACTAGTTGCAAAAGTGATTGGGAATGCAAAGATGCACATCTCCACCAAAAATAGAACCATGGTTCCAAAGTTTGCTGTGGAACTTGCACAAACCATGGTCATCTGCCAAGGAAGACCAAGAGAACTCCTGTCTGGAAGCACCTCTCTGTGAGAGAGTCCACATGTGAACCCTTGGGATGGCATGTTTGGTATTTTTTCTGAATTCCCCAGGCCCCCCTCCGAGATCAAGGTCAAACTCGCGGTGCCAACGATGTCTGCTAGGTGGGGTGGGAACCATGTTTTGGTCTTGGTTCTAGGGTCCCACACCCCCAGGGGACCTCCCTGTATTTTTCCCCAATTTTTCTGGTGTGCATTTCATGTATCCCTAGTGCAAAATTGGATTAAAAAGGATTTAGGGCAAAAATAATTCATTTTATGGCAACAGGCCGAGATAATTCCTGGCCTCCTGGATGTGGCACCCTTGGCAGGTCCCCCACCCATGAAAATTAGAGTGGTGATGTTTTGCACACTGCCCTTGGTGGCCCCTTCACAAAAAAGCACCTGTTTCGACCCCTCCGGGCACCCGAAAAATGGGAAATGCATTTTTTATGTGGAAACTGGAAAAACACTAGTTGCAAAAGTCGTTGGGAATGCAAAGATGCACATCTCCACCAAAAATGGGACCATGGTTCCAAAGTTTGTTGTGGAACTTGCACAAACCATGGTCATCTACCAAGAAAGTGTGGGGACCCCGATTTACCATCCGGAGTTCCCGTTATGCATACAATTCATGATCCCAGGAAGACCGTCATGAATCCACATAACAAAGTTGGCATTACAGAGTACATCATCCATTACATAAATAAGTCGCAAAGTCTTACATGGCCACTTGGCCGAATTTAAATGCCACGCAGTGCAAGTTCACTAAGCAGTGCAGCGGATACAAAGGTAGCGTAGGATTAGCCCGTGTCATGCCTCTACCCTACAGGCGACTGACCGGGAGACGGATCCTAGTTCACATCGGCATCATCGAACTCCTCATCATCATCTTCATAGTCTTCATAATCTGGGCAAGTTAATAGCCAGGGACAAAGCCGTGAGTACATTTGGAATGGTACTCGCAAACCATCTAAGAGGGGATAAATTTTGCATGCTATTTGGCTGTAGCAAGAGAAGTTTGGTTTGGGCTGGTACACATCCTATTTGCTTTCTCGTGTCGATATAGCATGTCATACGACATTTCGATATCATTGTTAAAGAAGAATTTTTAGTAAAACAGCTTTAGAAAAAGCTCTAGAAAAGGGGGAACTCATTTTCAAGAGAAGAGCTGGGGTCAATCAAACATGACCACCCGTAGATTCCGGTCAATCATACATGACCACTTCCCACCCTCGGCAGTACCCTACATGTACTCCGACCCAAGCATGTGCCACGGCAGTACCCTCCGAGTACTCCATCCGGCTTTTCTCCAATTCTTTCCAAAACTCACTTTGTAAAAACAAAACCGACACAGGTTAAGTATGGCCATTCCAATCGTCCATGACCGAGGACTCGGCTATTCGAATAGATTTACACACTGCAGAGGTTGTACACTTTACCCACAACCATCCGGATACTCATCGTGTGGGCATCTTCCCCGCATAACATCATATGCCACGACAAGCACCCGATCAAAGCCTTTCGCTTATCTACCTTAGTACGGGAATCTACCCTATGGAGTATGTACCTCCCCGGCACACCCTGGCAGTCTACCTCCACATTCGAGCGTAACTCCAGTGCCACGTCAGGAGACCCATAGTGTCTTCCGGCGGCTAGGGATATGCCGTGATATATGCACAGATTATTTTCTATTAAATTTCAAAGTTCACAGGAACAATTAAAATAACAGGGCATTTTGAAAAATAAAATAGACACGGGCCAGATCTGCCCGAATCGGGCCGAATCGGCCAGATCCAGCCTAGGGGCACTTCGCCCAGCGCGGCAGCCGCGCCGTTTGAACCTGCCAGCGGGGCCCGGCCATCGGCGGTTGCGGAATACCGAAACGGTATCGGCCGGTTTCGGCCGTTCGATCAAAACGAGGATCAACGGCGCTGGGCCGTCTTCTCCCTCGCGTCAAGGGTTAGACAAACCCTAACCCTAGCTACGGGATTCGACAGGGCGGAGCTCACCTAGGGTCGTCGAGGGAGGCTGGGCAGATGCAGGTCGGCGGCGTACTCTCTGGACTCCCTCCGCTTCCGATTCCAGCAAGGCAGAAGGTTCGAGGTAGTGCGTGCAGGTGGGTGCGTCGACGACGAGCTGCAGGCTTTGACGGCGAGGGCGACGTCCTCGTGCTGCCAGAGAGGAAACGAACGGCATGGTGAGGTCCAGATCTGGGAGAGGAAGAGAGGCATGCAGGGAGAGAGAGAGAGCAGAGAGAGAGACTCGGCTTGGGCTGAAACCTTCTTCGTCTACCCCCTGCTCCGGCGACGTTCCTCGAGCTCAGCAGCTCTGGGAATGGAGGGGGCTTGCCAGAGGGGTGTGTTGAGTGGAGAGGAGCGCGGCTGGGGGAAGAATGGCGAGGAGAGAGGAGATGGGGGTCGATCCAGGGGTTTTATCTGCAGCGGTGGTCTCGGTGTGTCGTGGTCGCGACCATCACGGATTGGGCGGCGGTGCGGTGTGTTCTGGACGGCGTAGTGAGCTGAGTTCAGTGATGTACTTGGTTTGGTCGGGGGCGAGACGTTGGGCTCGGAAACGTGCAGTTTTCAGTTTGCCTGCACGGCTTGACGAGCTCGTTCGCGACGCCCTGGTCGGCTTCGGCTTAGACGGAGGGGTGCAGGATAAAGGGGGTACGATGCCGCGCAGGTACAGGCGTTGCACGGCTCGATTCCATCCTTCCTCGGCTGGGAATGCGGGGCTCGCTCTGGGCGCTCTCGGCTCGCAGGCGACAGGGCCAGAGCGTGGCGATAGGGCGGCGCTTGCAGTCGTTTGGTCGGGGGCCAGCACTGGGTCGTGGAGTGGAGGGGCTAGCAATGCCATTGGCGAGGTTGGGCGGCCAGGCGTGCTGTCGAAGCTCCTAGCCCACTTGGGCGTGCACAGGTCGGCATGGTCGACCACAGGTGAAGAGGGAGGGGTGTGGTCGACGGGTCACTGCTAGCTGGGGTCCCTGGGGCTTGCTGAAGCTTAACACGAAGCTGGTTGGGGGTCTAGGGCGGTGGAGACGTGCAGAAGAGGGAGAGGTGAGATCTTGCAAGATTTGCCTCGGGCTTCTCCCATGCCTTGTGTCCAGGAGCTACAGGACAAGAATTCTAGCTGGTGGGTGAGAGAGATCAGAGGGAGATGGAGTATTAACTGGCTGGGATCCTCTCCTGGTCGAGTTGCAAAGGAAAGAGGGAGAAAGAATGAGAAAAGAGCATGGTTTGGTGAATTTGGCCGAAATTCAAATGAATTTGAAAAGTGCAAAGTTTTGGTTCAAAAGGTGGTGATAATTAGTTCAGAAGTGTTCTCAAAGGGTTAACAGAGCATCCACCAAGTTTCAAAATTTTTGGCCAAAAGGAGATAGGGTTTTGATCAAACTTCTAGTTTTCAATAAGGTGTGCAAGAATAATGTTTAATCAAAAAGAAATAATAGAAGAGAAGCTACTAGGGTTGTAATCCACTAGGTTTAGCTTTGACATAAAATCATAGCACCACTCTAAGCATTAAAGCAGCAAGTGTAGTTTGGGAAAAAGAAAGAAAAAGGAAATAAGTGATCACCACACGTGCACATGAAATCATGGTGCAACACAAGCAAATAAGCCCTAGTCTTAATTCCTCTAGTGCTTGCTTCAATCAACTTGCAAGCCAACACACCAAACAAATCACACTTGCAAAGGTGCTAGAAAGGAATTTGATTCAGAAGATTCTCTATTAGCAAACTAGATCACAAAAGATCATGCATATGACTGGCATGGTAATTTAATTTAAAAAGTTTTAATTTCTCCTAAACAAGGCATTACTCGGTTCCAACAAGCAGTACAAAAAGTGGGCTATTACAGACCTTCCCTCCTTAAAAGAATCTCGTCCCGAGATTCCGTAGCTAAGCGTTGAGTAACTCGGGAAATTCCCGCTGGAGATAATCTTCACGTTCCCAGGTGGCTTCATCTTCGGTATGATTACTCCATTGAACCTTGTACATGTTGATCTTTCGTCTGCGGGTAAGACGGACATCCTTCTCCAAGATTTTGACGGGCCTCTCACGATAGGTCAAGTCGTGGTTGAGGTCAATGGTATCCTGATCAATCTCCTTGAAGGTTTCGGGTTTGTTGGGTGCTTGGAGACACTTGCGAAGCTGGGAGACGTGGAAAACGTCATGGAATTCCGACAACTTAGGAGGTAGGTCTAGCTTATAGGACAATTCTCCTCGGCGTTCAAGAATCTTGTATGGGCCAATGTAGCGAGGTGCCAATTTTCCTTTCTCATGGAAACGTTGCATGCCCTTGAGGGGAGTCACTCGGAGATAAACAAAATCCCCAACTTGGAAGGTAAGGGGTCTTCGACGGGAATCTGCATAACTCTTCTGTCTGGATTGCGCGGCCTTCAAGCGGTTGCGGATCAACTGCACCTGTTCTTCGGCTTCTCTGATGATGTCAGGACCAAATACTTGACTTTCTCCAGTCTCTGACCAGTTGAGAGGGGTTCGGCATTTACGGCCATACAGGGCTTCGAAAGGGGCCATTTGGATACTAGCTTGGTAACTGTTATTGTAGGAGAATTCGGCAAACGGCAAACAGTCCTCCCACTTGGCGCCATAGGATAGGACACACGCACGGAGCATATCTTCGAGGATCTGGTTGACCCTCTCAGTCTGACCTCCAGTCTGCGGATGGTAGGCTGTGCTGAAAGAAAGCTTGGTTCCCAAGGCTTCATGAAGCTTTGCCCAAAAACGTGATGTGAATTGGGTACCACGATCAGATACTATGGTCTTGGGCACTCCATGCAAGCTCACAATCCGGGAGATATAGAGATCGGCGAGTTCCCTACCATTATGGGTGGTCTTGACCGGTATAAAGTGGGCAACTTTAGTTAGGCGGTCCACAATGACCCAGATGGAGTCATGACCTCTATTCGATCTTGGCAGACCGGTAATGAAGTCCATACCAACCTCTTCCCATTTCCACATGGGTACCTTTAAGGGTTGCAGCAGACCAGCAGGCCTTTGATGTTCGGCCTTGACTCGCTGGCAGACGTCGCACCGGGCAATATAAAATGCTATTTCTCGCTTCATCCCATGCCACCAGAACTGCTCCTTCAAATCTTGGTACATCTTTGTGCCTCCTGGATGGATAGAATAAGGGGTATCGTGAGCCTCCTTCAGGATAGACTGCTTCAACTCCTCGATGTTAGGAACACACAGGCGTCCCTTATACCATAACACACCTTCTTGGTCGATTGAGAACCCAGGTAGTTCTTCTCGTCCCATCCTTCGCTTGATACCTTCAATGCTTTCATGTTCCTTCTGAGCCTCCTTAATAACATCGGTGAGTGTGGGTCGAACCTCAAGGTTTGCAAGGAAACCATGACTTACTAGCTGGAGTCCGAACCTTTCGAACTCCCCGCATAAGGTTGGCTGGCGGGTCTTTAATAGGGCATTTAGGGAACAAGGTTCTCGGCTGAGGGCATCGGCGACCACGTTCGCCTTCCCCGGATGATAATGAATGCCTAGATCATAATCCTTGATGAGCTCAATCCACCTACGCTGCCTCATATTCAACTCCTTCTGTGAGAAGATATACTTCAAGCTCTTGTGATCGGTGTAGATCTCGCACCTGTTTCCCATAAGATAGTGTCGCCAAGTTTTTAGTGCGTGCACCACAGCAGCAAGCTCCAGATCATGGGTAGGGTAGTTTAGCTCATGCGGGCGTAGTTGACGGGATAGATAAGCAATGACCTTGCCATCTTGCATTAAGACACTTCCAAGACCAAGCTTGGACGCATCGCAATAGACGTCAAAGCTTTTGGTGATGTCAGGCATGGTTAGAATGGGAGCTGACACAAGTCTATTCTTGAGTTCTTGGAAACTCTGCTCGCACTTCTCTGTCCACTCAAACTTTTTATCCTTCTTGAGGAGCTGAGTCAAAGGGCGAGCAATGCTGGAAAAACCTTCAACAAACTTCCGGTAATATCCAGCTAGTCCAAGGAATGCTCGAACTTCAGTGGGATTAGTTGGGGCCTTCCTTTCTAAGATAGAAGTAATCTTTGATGGATCAACAGACACTCCCCCAGCTGAAATAACGTGTCCCAAAAATCCAACTTCCTTTAGCCAAAACTCACACTTACTAAACTTGGCATAGAGTTGATGTTCCCTCAAAGTTCCCAACACTAGTCGCAGATGTTCTGCGTGCTCCTCCTCTGTCTTGGAATAGACCAAGATATCGTCAATAAACACTACCACAAACTTGTCGAGGAACTTCATGAACACCTTGTTCATGAGATTCATAAAATAGGCTGGGGCATTGGTCAGGCCAAAGGACATCACAGTGTACTCAAATAAACCATAACGGGTGGTGAAGGCGGTTTTGGGAATGTTGGACTCGCGGACTTTAAGCTGATGATATCCAGTGCGGAGATCGATCTTGGAGAACACCTTAGCTCCATTCAGCTGATCAAATAGGTCTTCAATTTTTGGGAGTGGGTACTTATTTTTGATTGTCACCTCATTCAACTTGCGGTAATCCACACATAGGCGAATGGTACCGTCTCGCTTGTCTACAAATAGAACAGGCGATCCCCAAGGTGATGCGCTGGGACAGATAAGACCTTTGCTGAGCATATCAGCTAGTTGCCTCTTTAACTCTTCTAATTCTTGGGGGTTCATACGATAAGCTCTCTGTGCTATAGGGGCTGTTCCGGGAATCAACTCAATAATGAACTCTATATCCCGGTCAGGGGGCATACCTGGCAACTCTTCAGGGAAGACATCGGGGTATTCACATACCACCGAAACTTGGTCAAGGGTTGGCCCAGATACATATTTCTTGTAATAGGCCTTGCGGGATGGCATGGTTGCAATGTGCTCGATTTGAATACCCTCACTGTTGGTCACAGATATAGCCTTTCGGGCGCAGTCAATATGACCTTGATACTTGGTCATCCAATCCATCCCAAGTACCACGTCTAGACCCTTGGTGCCTAAAATAATTAGGTTTGCTTCGAAGGGCACCCCATGGATATCTATCGGCACATCTAGACAAGTTCTCTTGGTTTTCATGACTGACCCGGGAATCTGAACTAACATAGCTCTAGGCATCATGGTTGATTTTAATTTTCCCCTTTCAACGAAGTTCTCAGTTACGAAAGAATGAGATGCACCCGAATCAAACAGCACTCTGGCAGGGGTGGAGTTGACAAGGAACGTACCCAGAACAATATCAGGTGCATCAGCAGCTTCCTCCGCGGTGACATGGTTCAGGCGGCCTCGTGCAGTATTGGCTTGGTTCCTTGAATTCTTCCCATTGGGTCCACGGCCTTGACCCTGGTTGGGTCTCGGCGCGCTGAGGCTCGGTGCAGAGGGCTTCTTCAGAGGGCACTCCTTGGAGAAGTGACCTGGCTGGCCACAAGTGTAACATCCACTGCCCTGGCTTCGGTTGGCGGGGTTGAATGTGTTGCGGTTACCACCGGAAGAATTTCCGCCATTGGGGCGGTTGCTGGGGTATTGACGGTTTGGGTTGTTAGGTCTTGGAGCCTGAGAGGCGAACCTCTGGGGTGGTGGCGCTGACCTTGATGGGGGCATGCTGCGGGACCTTTGATTGCTTGGTCCTCCCTGACTCATCATCCGCCTCTTGCGGCTCTCACGGGCAGCCTTGTTTTTGTCTTCAACCATTATGGCTGCATCCACCATGGCTTCCATGTCGGGATAGTGCACAGCTACGAGGTAGGTCTGCAGCTCCTCCTGCAGTCCATTGAGGAACCGCTCCCTTTTCTTCTCATCGGTGTCAATGTCATAGGGTGCATACCTTCCCCAAGAGATAAACTTGTCCAGATACTCAGGGACACTCATTCCTCCCTGCTTCAGATTGAGGAACTTATCCCTCATGATCTTGATGAGTCCCGAGGGAACGTGGGCCTTGCGAAACTTGGTCTTGAATGCTTCCCAGGTCATCACCTGCCCTTCGGGCTGCATGGCGCGGATATTTTCCCACCATGCTCCAGCTGCTCCAGCTAGGAAGTGGGTTGCATACAATACCTTATCATTTGCCCCGACTCCTGCATACTCTAGCTTGTTCTCTATGGTGCGGAGCCAATCATCGGCATCCAACGGCTCGGTGGTCTTGGAGAAAACTGGGGGATTGGAGTTCTGAAAATCCCTCAGCTTGCTCTGAGGTTCAACATTGCCACCATTGTTGTGGTGCTGGGTGGCAAGCTGGGCGAGTTGTTGAAGGGTGGCGAGACTAGCTTGGCGCTCGGCACGTGCGGCTTCACGATCCTCAAGCATGAGCCGCAGCACCTGCGTCATGTTGGGTTCAGGAGGTGGGGGCGGGTTGTTGCTGTTGCTAGCTTGGCCTCGTGTTTCGGGAGCCATTCTGAAGAGAAGTTTAGCTTGTGAGATACAACAACAGTTTTCAAATGCGGGGGGAAAATATGCTATGCACATGGCATGAAAGAAATCCATAAGATACACGACCAAACCATCATATACAATACACAGCATTACCATAGTCAACAAAGTACATCACATGCATACAAGCATACAAAAGAGGTGCTAATATAAGTCTAGCACACATACCACAAGTCTCATGCATCACACACCAAATGGTTTCCATAGAACCATACACAACCATACGTAAGGGGATCGGGTAGTCCTACTCGATACGCAACATCCTAAGTGCAGTGGTGGGGCGCCGGGTACCTACTCATCGGCGCTCACGTGGGGAACAACCTCCTCGGGGTCCTCCTCACTCGGGGTGGCAGGGGCGTAGAAATCCATGATAGCGTCGTGGCCCTCACCACTGTCGCTACCACGGTCGTCGTCAGTGCTCGCGGGCTCCTCGTCGTAGGCCTCCTGGTGGTCGTCATCGCGGCCAAGCACCTCCTCGTTCTCCTTGCGGAGCTCGGCGGTCTCCTCCTCTAGCTCGGACACGTGGCTCTCGAGTGAAGCGAGGTGATCCTCCAGATCACGGACACGCTGACGCAGAGCCCTGTTCCTCTTCACGATCCTCCTCTTGGCAGCGAGGAGACGGTGACGAGAGAAAATGGACTCCTGGAGGTCCTCACGGAGAACAGCCAACTCAAGTCCCCGCTCGTCCGCGACCATCCGGACATGGTCCAGATGCTCCTGAGTGTGGTGCAGCAGAGCCTCCGTGTGGCAAAGGTGGCGGCTGAAAGGAGTGTGGACGGCGGCCTGGTGAGGAAAGCCGTCGGAGTCGACTCGCCCGTAGTGCTCGTAGCGGGTGCCGAGAAGCTCGTCGAAGTGGAGGTGGACGAGGCGTGAAATAGCGTGGCGCAGAACGCGCATGAGGCCATCGCCCCAGTTGCGCTCGATCACCTCAAAGGTGAACTCCTGAGAAGTCGGCGGGACCTCCTTCCCGCGGACCTGGCAAACGACCCGGAGTGCCAACTCACGGGTACCCTCCTCGAACAAACGGTAACCCCGCACCTCGGGGCGCGGGCGTCCAAGGTGGGCGCACAGCTCCACCAGGTCGCGCTCAAAGACGAGCACGTCCCCGTGGGTACCGACCTGACGGTGTGCAGAAGGGGCGTCCATCTACACAAAATTTTAAGGTAGGTTGAGTTAATAACTTACCCAAGTGTGCAATATTTTAAATACTGTAAAAGCTTGAATTAAGATGCAAGTAATTCTAAATGCTTAAAGAACAAGAGAAGAGATGAGAGCAATATATATTTACCTTATATATATTAAGCCATCTCTTTTTGTTTTTAATAGTAAAATATAGTTTTGGTCTTATCTAACGCCCATGCTAACTAGGGTCTCCTAAGGCCAGGATGGCTCTGATACCAACTCTGTGGGGACCCCGGTTTACCATCCGGAGTTCCCGTTATGCATACAATTCATGATCCCAGGAAGACCGTCATGAATCCACATAACAGAGTTGGCATTACAGAGTACATCATCCATTACATAAATAAGTCGCAAAGTCTTACATGGCCACTTGGCCAAATTTAAATGCCACGCAGGGCAAGTTCACTAAGCAGTGCAGCGGATACAAAGGTAGCGTAGGATTAGCCCGTGTCATGCCTCTACCCTACAGGCGACTGACCGGGAGACGGATCCTAGTTTGCATCGGCATCATCAAACTCCTCATCATCATCTTCATAGTCTTCATAATCTGGCCAAGTTAATAGCCAGGGACAAAGCCGTGAGTACATTTGGAATGGTACTCGCAAACCATCTAAGAGGGGATAAATTTTGCATGCTATTTGGCTGTAGCAAGAGAAGTTTGGTTTGGGCTGGTACACATCCTATTTGCTTTCTCGTGTCGATATAGCATGTCATACGACATTTCGATATCATTGTTAAAGAAGAATTTTTAGTAAAACCGCTTTAGAAAAAGCTCTAGAAAAGGGGGAACTCATTTTCAAGAGAAGAGCTGGGGTCAATCAAACATGACCACCCGTAGATTCCGGTCAATCATACATGACCACTTCCCACCCTCGGCAGTACCCTACAAGTACTCCGACCCAAGCATGTGCCACGGCAGTACCCTCCGAGTACTCCATCCGGCTTTTCTCCAATTCTTTCCAAAACTCACTTTGTAAAAACAAAACCGACACAGGTTAAGTATGGCCATTCCAATCGTCCATGACCGAGGACTCGGCTATTCGAATAGATTTACACTCTGCAGAGGTTGTACACTTTACCCACAACCATCCGGATACTCATCGTGTGGGCATCTTCCCCGCATAACATCATATGCCACGACAAGCACCCGATCAAAGCCTTTCGCTTATCTACCTTAGTACGGGAATCTACCCTATGGAGTATGTACCTCCCCGGCACACCCTGGCAGTCTACCTCCACGTTCGAGCGTAACTCCAGTGCCACGTCAGGAGACCCATAGTGTCTTCCGGCGGCTAGGGATATGCCGTGATATATGCTTCCTCCTTCCTGAGGACAACCCGGATTCCGGGGTACCGCGTGCCCTTATATAGTTATGAGACTCCCGTACTAAAATAAACAAACTACGAGCTAAGCCCCGTCCCATACCAGGGTAATCGTGGTTGCACGGGTTAATTGGTCTGGCGAACACTTATACACAATGCCCTCTTTCATAAATCCTCCTCCTCCTTTCTCCATTTTCCAGAACACATTTTCCTAAAAACACTTCAGTGGAATAGAGCACTATTCCAAGGTTTTCGAAATCATTATTCAAAGTCTCATTTGAGTGTTCCCAACCTAGAGTTTTTGCTCCACCACAAGGTTTTCCAAA
The DNA here is from genome assembly GCA_007115705.1 of Dactylis glomerata. Taxonomy (NCBI): domain Eukaryota; kingdom Viridiplantae; phylum Streptophyta; class Magnoliopsida; order Poales; family Poaceae; genus Dactylis; species Dactylis glomerata. The sequence continues at coordinate 306,513 of QXEO01001528.1, forward strand.
GGCTATGATGCTAACCATCACACCACTAATTTTGGGGAATAAGTAGGTGTCAAGATAGGGGTCATCCATGAGGATGATATCATCTGACTTGCGGAGCCAAGTCGCCAACAATTGCTATTTAGGGCAATAGCAACATAAAACAATGCATTTTCATAAACAATAATAAATCATGCAATAAGTAAAACTGGGATCAGATATGCAACAAGTTTAGATGGCTTGCCTTGGTTGGCTTGTCCCTGATCTCCTTCCTCCTGGTACTCGTACACTTCACCCTCCTCGGTACACTCCTCGTTCGATTCTATCGTCGGAAAAATAATAGCACGAGGTAAATACTCAAGCATACATGGTTCACACACACACATTCAACAATCAACACCACACCATTAAAGAGTATCAGAAACAAACAAGTTTAGAAAACAAACCAAGTTTTATAGGTCCTTAGTTAACCATTATTTCTAACAGAAACTAGAGTTTATCAACTTGTTGCAAGCATCAATACTTAGCAAAAAAAAATCAAGCATGCACGCATTCAGTGACACCAACAGCACATAAATCAATATTGCAGGTTGACAACAATCTTAAGAAACTACTAAAATTGGATTTACTGAAAAGCAAGGTGTGGTTTAATTCCTAAGCAATTTACTAAATGGAAAATACCATTAGGATGCCATTTTAATCCTCAGATATTCTCTGTTAATCAGAAAAATATGAGGTCAAGTCCTTTGGAAAGCTCTTCCAGAACATAACCCAACAAAGTTGGTTTCAGCTCAAAATACCAATCCTACTGCAAGTGATGATTTTTCCAACTTTAATTACATCCTATGCCATTTTACTTACTACTGCAAGATTGTAAGCCCTAAAATAGAAAATCCAGTGGGTCAAGCAAGGTGTCAAGATATACTAGCAGTGAAAATTGGTTTCACACATTTTGACCATACCAAACTCCAGATTTGCAGTTAAGTGTGAAAAAGGGGTTAATAATACAATACTAATTGGCAAAAAATCTACAGTGGCCCAAAAATCATGGGACCAGTACCATTTGAAAACTACCAACATAAGCTACTCACAGGACTTTGAATCACAACATTTGCATGCACAGATTATTTTCTATTAAATTTCAAAGTTCACAGGAACAATCAAAATAACAGGGCATTTTGAAAAATAAAATAGACACGGGCCAGATCTGCCCGAATCGGGCCGAATCGGCCAGATCCAGCCTAGGGGCACTTCGCCCAGCGCGGCAGCCGCGCCGTTTGAACCTGCCAGCGGGGCCCGGCCGTCGGCGGCTGCGGAATACCGAAACTGGTATCGGCCGGTTTCGGCCGTTCGATCAAAACGAGGATCAACGGCGCTGGGCCGTCTTCTCCCTCGCGTCAAGGGTTAGACAAACCCTAACCCTAGCTACGGGATTCGATAGGGCGGAGCTCACCTAGGGTCATCGAGGGAGGCTGGGCAGATGCAGGTCGGCGGCGTACTCTCTGGACTCCCTCCACTTCCGATTCTAGCAAGGCAGAAGGTTCGAGGTAGTGCGTGCAGGTGGGTGCGTCGACGACGAGCTGCAGGCTTTGACGGCGAGGGCGACGTCCTCGTGCTGCCAGAGAGGAAACGAACGGCATGGTGAGGTCCAGATCTGGGAGAGGAAGAGAGGCATGCAGGGAGAGAGAGAGAGCAGAGAGAGAGACTCGGCTTGGGCCGAAACCTTCTTCGTCTACCCCCTGCTCCGGCGACGTTCCTCGAGCTCAGCAGCTCTGGGAATGGAGGGGGCTTGCCAGAGGGGTGTGTTGAGTGGAGAGGAGCGCGGCTGGGGGAAGAATGGCGAGGAGAGAGGAGATGGGGGCCGATCCAGGGGTTTTATCTGCAGCGGTGGTCTCGGTGTGTCGTGGTCGCGACCATCACGGATTGGGCGGCGGTGCGGTGTGTTCTGGACGGCGCAGTGAGCTGAGTTCAGTGATGTACTTGGTTTGGTCGGGGGCGAGACGTTGGGCTCGGAAACGTGCAGTTTTCAGTTTGCCTGCACGGCTTGACGAGCTCGTTCGCGACGCCCTGGTCGGCTTCGGCTTAGACGGAGGGGTGCAGGATAAAGGGGGTACGATGCCGCGCAGGTACAGGCGTTGCACGGCTCGATTCCATCCTTCCTCGGCTGGGAACGCGGGGCTCGCTCTGGGCGCTCTCGGCTCGCAGGCGACAGGGCCAGAGCGTGGCGATAGGGCGGCGCTTGCAGTCGTTTGGTCGGGGGCCAGCACTGGGTCGTGGAGTGGAGGGGCTAGCAATGCCATTGGCGAGGTTGGGCGGCCAGGCGTGCTGTCGAAGCTCCTAGCCCACTTGGGCGTGCACAGGTCGGCATGGTCGACCACAGGTGAAGAGGGAGGGGTGTGGTCGACGGGTCACTGCTAGCTGGGGTCCCTGGGGCTTGCTGAAGCTTAACACGAAGCTGGTTGGGGGTCTAGGGCGGTGGAGAGGTGCAGAAGAGGGAGAGGTGAGATCTTGCAAGATTTGCCTCGGGCTTCTCCCATGCCTTGTGTCCAGGAGCTACAGGACAAGAATTCTAGCTGGTGGGTGAGAGAGATCAGAGGGAGATGGAGTATTAACTGGCTGGGATCCTCTCCTGGTCGAGTTGCAAAGGAAAGAGGGAGAAAGAATGAGAAAAGAGCATGGTTTGGTGAATTTGGCCGAAATTCAAATGAATTTGAAAAGTGCAAAGTTTTGGTTCAAAAGGTGGTGATAATTAGTTCAGAAGTGTTCTCAAAGGGTTAACAGAGCATCCACCAAGTTTCAAAATTTTTGGCCAAAAGGAGATAGGGTTTTGATCAAACTTCTAGTTTTCAATAAGGTGTGCAAGAATAATGTTTAATCAAAAAGAAATAATAGAAGAGAAGCTACTAGGGTTGTAATCCACTAGGTTTAGCTTTGACATAAAATCATAGCACCACTCTAAGCATTAAAGCAGCAAGTGTAGTTTGGGAAAAAGAAAGAAAAAGGAAATAAGTGATCACCACACGTGCACATGAAATCATGGTGCAACACAAGCAAATAAGCCCTAGTCTTAATTCCTCTAGTGCTTGCTTCAATCAACTTGCAAGCCAACACACCAAACAAATCACACTTGCAAAGGTGCTAGAAAGGAATTTGATTCAGAAGATTCTCTATTAGCAAACTAGATCACAAAAGATCATGCATATGACTAGGCATGGTAATTTAATTTAAAAAGTTTTAATTTCTCCTAAACAAGGCATTACTCGGTTCCAACAAGCAGTACAAAAAGTGGGCTGTTACAGAAAGACCAAGAGAACTCCTGTCTGGAAGCACCTCTCTGTGAGAGAGTCCACATGTGAACCCTTGGGATGGCATCATTGGTATTTTTACTAGGTGATGCATCACTCACCATGACTCCATGCGCTGTTTTTCCATTTTTTTGATTTTTTCTGAATTCCCTAGGCCCCCCTCCAAAATCTGCCAGGTGGGGTGGGAACCATGGTTTGGTCTTGGTTCTAAGGTCCCACTCCCCCAGGGGACCTCCCTATATTTTCCCCAATTTTTCTGGTGTGCATTTCTTGTATCCCCAGTGCAAAATTGGATTAAAAAGGATTTAGGGCAAAAATAATTCATTATATGGCAGCACGCCGAGATAATTCCTAGCCTCCTGGATGTGGCACCCCTGGCAGGTCCCCCACCCATGAAAATTAGAGTGGTGATGTTTTGCACATTGCCCTTGGTGGCCCCTTCACAAAAAAGCACTTGTTTTGACCCCTCCGGGCACCCGAAAAATGGGAAATACATTTTTTATGTGGAAACTGGAAAAACACTAGTTGCAAAAGTGGTTGGGAATGCAAAGATACACATCTCCACCAAAAATGGGACCATGATTCCAAAGTTTGCTGTGGAACTTGCACAAACCATGGTCATCTGCCAAGGAAGACCAAGAGAACTCCTGTCTGGAAGCACCTCTCTGTGAGAGAGTCCACATGTGAACCCTTGGGATGGCATGTTTGGTATTTTTCCTAGGTGATGCATCACTCACCATGACTCCATGCACTGTTTTTCCATTTTTTTGATTTTTTCTGAATTCCCTAGGCCCCCCTCCGAGATCTATGTCAAACTCACAGTGCCATTGATGTCGGCCAGGTGGGGTGGGAACCACGGTTTGGTCTTGGTTCTAGGGTCCCACACCCCCAGGGGACCTCCCTATATTTTTCCCCAATTTTTTTGGTGTGCATTTCTTGTATCCCCAGTGCAAAATTGGATTAAAAAGGATTTAGGGCAAAAATAATTCATTATATGGCAGCAGGCTGAGATAATTCCTAGCCCCCTGGATGTGGCACCCCTGGAAGGTCCCCCACCCATGAAAATTAGAGTGGTGATGTTTTGCACACTGCCCTTGGTGGCCCCTTCACAAAAAGCACCTGTTTCGACCCCTCCGGGCACCCAAAAATGGGAAATGCATTTTTTATGTGGAAACTGGAAAAACACTAGTTGCAAAAGTGGTTGGGAATGCAAAGATGCACATCTCCACCAAAAATAGAACCATGGTTCCAAAGTTTGCTGTGGAACTTGCACAAACCATGGTCATCTGCCAAGGAAGACCAAGAGAACTCCTGTCTGGAAGCACCTCTCTGTGAGAGAGTCCACATGTGAACCCTTGGGATGGCATGTTTGGTATTTTTCCTAGGTGATGCATCACTCACCATGACTCGATGCACAGTTTTTCCATTTTTTTCATTTTTTCTGAATTCCCCAGGCCCCCCTCCGAGATCAAGGTCAAACTCGCGGTGCCATCGATGTCTGCTAGGTGGGGTGGGAACCATGGTTTGGTCTTGGTTCTAGGGTCCCACACCCCCAGGGGACCTCCCTGTATTTTTCCCCAATTTTTCTGGTGTGCATTTTTTGTATCCCTAGTGCAAAATTGGATTTAAAAGGATTTAGGGCAAAAATAATTCATTTTATGGCAGCAGGCCAAGATAATTCCTGGCCTCCTGGATGTGGCACCCCTGGCAGGTCCCCCACCCATGAAAATTAGAGTGGTGATGTTTTGCACACTGCCCTTGGTGGCCCCTTCACAAAAAAGCACCTGTTTCGACCCCTCCGAGCACCCGAAAAATGGGAAATGCATTTTTTATGTGGAAACTGGAAAAACACTAGTTGCAAAAGTGGTTGGGAATGCAAAGATGCACATCTCCACCAAAAATGGGACCATGGTTCCAAAGTTTGCTGTGGAACTTGCACAAACCATGGTCATCTACCAAGAAAGACCAAGAGAACTCCTGTCTGGAAGCACCTCTCTGTGAGAGAGTCCACATGTGAACCCTTGGGATGGCATGTTTGGTATTTTTCCTAGGTTATGCATCACTCACCATGACTCCATGCGCCGTTTTTCCATTTTTTTGATTTTTTCAGAATTCCCTAGGCCCCACTCCGAGATCTAGGTCAAACTCTCGGTGCCATCGATGTCTGCCAGGTGGGGTGGGAACCATGGTTTGGTCTTGGTTCTAAGGTCCCACTCCCCCAGGGGACCTCCCTATATTTTTCCCCAATTTTTCTGGTGTGCATTTCTTGTATCCCCAGTGCAAAATTGGATTAAAAAGGATTTAGGGCAAAAATAATTCATTATATGCCTGCAGGCCGAGATAATTCCTAGCCTCCTGGATGTGGCACCCTTGGCAGGTCCCCCACCCATGAAAAATAGAGTGGTGATGTTTTGCACACTGCCCTTGGTGGCCCCTTCACAAAAAAGCACCTGTTTCGACCCCTCTGGGCACCCGAAAAATGGGAAATGCATTTTTTATGTGGAAACTGGAAAAACACTAGTTGCAAAAGTGGTTGGGAATGCAAAGATGCACATCTCCACCAAAAATGGGACCATGGTTCCAAAGTTTTCTATGGAACTTGCACAAACCATGGTCATCTGCCAAGGAAGACCAAGAGAACTCCTGTCTGGAAGCACCTCTCTGTGAGAGAGTCCACATGTGAACCCTTGGGATGGCATGTTTGGTATTTTTCCTAGGTGATGCATCACTCACCATGACTCCATGCACTATTTTTCCATTTTTTTTTGATTTTTTCTGAATTCCCTAGGCCCCCCTCCGAGATCTAGGTCAAACTCACGGTGCCATCGATGTCTGCCAGGTGGGGTGGGAACCATGGTTTGGTCTTGGTTCTAGGGTCCCACACCCCCAGGGGACCTCCCTGTATTTTTCCCCAATTTTTTTGGTGTGGATTTCTTGTATCCTATAACACCCTACTTTTTGTAACCAGAATTTGAATCATTTTTCATGCAATAGAAAAAGGGGTAAATAAAACTTGTTTCCAATTGAGCTTGTGTGCTAGGGTAGTGATCTTCTTTGTTTGCATGGTGTGATTTCTTGTGCATTTGTGTGTGTGCTAGTTATTTCCTTTTCTTTCTAGAATTTCAAATTTTGGTCATATGCATGAGTGCATGGTGGAGTGCTATGATTTGATGCTATAGCTTGACCAAATAGAAGGGTGCTTATTAACAACAATTCTTTTTCTCTCTTTATTTCAAACTTTATTTTTTTGCACCTTATTCCATAATGAGGACTTCACCCTAAATCTCTTTTACACTTATTCAAAAATTCTGAAAACTTGCAAGATGGTTTATACCAATTATAGGACCCATTTGAGCAAACCATCACTACCTCTTTTGTGGTAGTTTTGAATTTTCAAAATTCAAACGAATTTTAGCCAAATGGCCCCCTTTCTTCTTCTTTTCTTCCCTCTTTCTTGCGAAACCAACCAGGAGAGGAACCCTAGCCGACCACCCTTCCCTCTCCCTCTGCCCTCACTCAAACCCCAGCCCTAGTTCTTGTCCTGTAGCACTTGGACACAAAGAAGGGGAGGAGACCGAGGAGATCTAGGGGAGATCTTCTCCATTTCTTTTCTCTTCTCCCTCTGCCATTGATCACCCCCAATCGGAGGCCAGCGCCACCACTACAACACCACCCCGACCCCAGCATGCAGTGAAACCCAGCCCCTACCTCACCTTGCCCTCTTTCTCTCTCACCGACATGACCAGAGAGCACAACCGTTGGACTGAGGCTTCGGAGCGAAGCCACCGGTCGATACTGCGCCACCAGACCCCACTCACCACCTCCTAGCTCAACCAATCAAGCCCTGCCGCCCAAGGACCCCATAGGACATGCCACGGCCCCATTCTGCATGCGTCCGACGCCGCCCAGGGACGCCGAGACCAGCATGCGTGTTCCCGCGCGCACACACACTCACTCGCGCTGCTCTGCAGACGAGCGTGCACGGCATCGTGCACCCACCTCGACGCACACCTCTCCCTGCCCTTCTTCTGCTTCGTCTCATTCCTCTGCTAGGCCTGGAGCTAACCTCATGTTCCGTTCCTTGTCTAGCAGAGCCTGGACGTCGCCATCGCCGTCGGAACCCGAAGGTCATCGTAGACGAGCCCGGCCACCCGCACCACCTCGAGCCCTTTTTCTTGCAGGAACCGGATGCGGAGGAGATTCAGAGAGCCCGCCGCCGCCCTGCAGCTGCCTAGCCACCCTCGACGACCCTAGTTGAGCCTCGCCCTCGCACAGCAGTAGCTAGGGTTAGGGTTTTATCCCAGCCCCGCCATGAGGGAGACGACGGCCCTCAGCCGTCGATCTCCCCTCTAATCGGACGGACGACGTCGTCCGGTACCGATTCGGTAACCGCCGGCCGCTAACAGCCGGGACCCCCTCGTCAGCGATTCAAATGGCCTCCCCCACGCGCAGACTTCCTAGACCGGGCTGGCCCAGCTCAGATCTGGCCGCGTCCCACAGATCTGGCCCGTTTGCTATTTTTTTTCAAAGATCTGTTTATTACTTGAAATCTCCTGCAAGTTTCAAAAATGCATATAAATATTTCTGTGAGTCCAAACATGGTGATTCAAATTTCTATGGGCTCCTAATGATATTGGCTATCTGATTGTGCTGCATGCTTGATTTTTAGGGCAGTAGAAATTATCTGTGAATTACTTGTTGTAAATCTAGGGTTTTATCTTCATAAATTCAAATCCGAAGTTGTGGGTGATGAAATTGATTGATTCCAATTTTTAGAGGTGCATTGTTGCTATGCGAAGCTGTAGGAAGTGGTTTTGCTATTTTATGAGTATTATATCTCCTGCAGTAATTAGTTTAGTGATAATAGAAAAGTGTGTGGTTTTATTTATTGTGTGCAGTAGGATAAATATTTTTAGGTGATTCCACCTCTGGTGTGTTCTACACTACTGTAGTTTTCTAAGAATGCCTCTGGTAGAATTTTAGTGGTTACAGAAAGTTTTATGGAAATAAAATGCTTTTCTAGTGTTAGGTGAAACTAGGAAATTCATAGAAAATCAATATTTTGCTCTTTTGACTTAATTCCAATTTTGTTGGTTCTGTAATATTGTTGGTTACTTGAATACATGTTCGTTGCCATGTCTTGATGCATATGGATGCTTGCAAGTTGTTTGCTTGAGATTGGGGTTTATTTGCTATTAGTATTTGCATTTGTTTATATTAGGAAATGATTCCTTTGTAGGGCATCTTATTGGTTCAGATATCTAAACATGTTTGTTTCTGATACTCAATGTTGAGTAGTGTGTTGCATATTTGAGTGTGAACCTTGTATGCATGAGTGCTTACTATGTGTTGTTACCATTTTTCCGGCGATAGATTCGAACGACGAGTGTGCGGAGGAAGGAGAGGTCTTTGAGTATCAAGAGGAAGGAGACCAGGGACAAGCCAACCAAGGCAAGCCATCTATTTGATGCATATCTGAATCCTATTATTACTCTATGCATTGCTTACTCTTACTCTCTTATTGATGCATTATTCTATATTGCTATTAATCTCTAGATAGCAATAGTTGGTGACTTAGCTCCACAAGTCAACTTGATATCATCCTTTGAGATGACACCTACTGTGACCCATTGCAACACCTCTTCTATTAGAGACTTGATGACTAGCATCAATGTCCTTGGAAAACTTGTAGTGGAGTCAAAACTCTAGGAAATTGGGTTTACTCTCGGGAAGCATTTTGAAAATGGTTTCGAAAACCTTGGAGTAGTTGCTACTTCATTGAGATGTTTTAAAATGGTTTTATAAACAAGGAGTGGAAAATGGGAGATGAAGGAGTTGGTGGATTTCTGAAAAAGAGCATTGTGTATAAGTGTTCGCCAAACCAATTACCCCCGTGCAACCACATTACCCTGGAATGGGACGGGGCTTAGTTTGAAGTCTATCCGTTTTAGTGCGGGGAGCCTCGTACTATATAAGGGTCTGTAGGACCCCGGAATCCGGGTTGTCGCAAGTGGTGGGCAACAATGTAGCGGGCCCGCCAATAGGCTACCCGTCTGGAAGACACTTGGGTTTCTCCCGCCGTGGCACTGGAACTACGCTCGACGGAGATAGACGGCCAGGGTTTGCCGGGGATGTATACTCCATAGGGTAGGCACCCATACTAAGGTGGATGGATGGAAGGCTATGATCGATTATCCGAACACCGCATACTGGTGTATGACAGTCCGTGGTGGTATCCTAGCGGATTTATCGGATGATGTGGGTAAAGTGTACAACCTCTGCAGAGTGTAATCTATTCGAATAGCCGCGTCCTCGGTCATGGACGGTTGGAATGGCCATGCTTAACCTGTGTCGAGTTTTGGTTTTATAAAATGATTCTTGGAAAAAGGGAGTTTGTGCCGGACGAAGTACTTGGAGGGTACTGTCGTGGCACGGGAATGGATCGGGGTACTCGAAGGGTACTACTGAGGTAAAGGGGGATGGTCATGTATGATTGACCATGGTTGCCTTAGGCAAGCATAAAGGAGTTTCCCCCTTTCCTAGAGCTTTTGCAAAGACTTCTCTTGCAAGTATCTTCTTTAATAAGGATATAGAGATGTCGTATGATATGCTATATCGACACGAGAATCTTACTACAAATCTTCTTTAATAAGGATATAGAAATGTCGTAGGACATGCTATATCGACAAGAGAAACATTCTAGTATTAAGTTGCCTTCAACTAAGCCAACCTTGCTACAGCCCAAATAGCATGTGTTTATCTTCTCTTAGATGGTTTGCAAGTACAATTCCAAAATGTACTCATGGCTTTGTCCCTGGCTATTAACTTGGCCAGACTATGATGATGACTATGAGGAGGACGATGGAGACTACGACGACGCCGGTGCGAATTAGGACCGTTTCCCGGTCAGATGCCTGTAGGGTAGGGGCATGACCTGGGCTACCGACGCTATCTATGTTTCTGCTGCTATGTTTAGTGAACTTGCCCTGCGAGGCATTTGAATTTGGCCAAGTGGCCATGTAAGACTAAACGACTTATTTATGTAATGGATGTTGTACTCTGTAATGCCAACTCTGTTATGTGGATTCATGATGGTCTTCTTGGGATCATGAATTGTATGCATAACGGGAATTCCGGATGGTAAACCGGGGTCCCCACATATCCCAAGTGCAAAATTGGATTAAAAAGAATTTAGGGCAACAATAATTCATTATATGGCAGGAGGCCGAGATAATTCCTAGCCTCCTGGATGTGGCACCCCTGGCAGGTCCCCCACCCATGAAAATTAGAGTGGTGATGATTTGCACACTGCCCTTGGTGGCCCCTTCACAAAAATGCACCTGTTTCGACCCCTCCGGGCACCCGAAAAATGGGAAATGCATTTTTTTATGCGGAAACTGGAAAAACACTAGTTGTAAAAGTGGTTGGGAATGAAAAGATGCACATCTCCACCAAAAATGGGACCATGGTTCCAAAGTTTGCTGCGGAACTTGCACAAACCATGGTCATCTGCCAAGGAAGACCAAGAGAACTCCTGTCTGGAAGCACCTCTCTGTGAGAGAGTCCACATGTGAACCCTTGGGATGGCATGTTTGATATTTTTCCTAGGTGATGCATCACTCACCATGACTCCATGCACTGTTTTTCCGATTTATTTTTATTTTTTCTGAATTCCCTAGGCCCCCCTCCGAGATCTAGGTCAGACTCGTGGTGCCATCGATGTCTGCCAGGTGGGGTGGGAACCATAGTTTGGTCTTGGTTCTAGGGTCCCACACACCCAGGGGACCTCCCTGTATTTTTCCCCAATTTTTTTGGTGTGCATTTCTTGTATCCCCAGTGCAAAATTGGATTAAAAAGGATTTAGGGCAAAAATAATTAATTATATGGCAGCAGGCTGAGATAATTCCTAGCCCCCTGGATGTGGCACCCCTGGAAGGTCCCCCACCCATGAAAATTAGAGTGGTGATGTTTTGCACACTGCCCTTGGTGGCCCCTTCACAAAAAGCACCTGTTTCGACCCCTCCGGGCACCCGAAAAATGGGAAATGCATTTTTATGTGGAAACTGGAAAAACACTAGTTGCAAAAGTGGTTGGGAATGCAAAGATGCACATCTCCACCAAAAATGGGACCATGGTTCCAAAGTTTGCTGTGGAACTTGCACAAACCATGGTCATCTGCCAAGGAAGACCAAGAGAACTCCTGTCTGGAAGCACCTCTCTGTGAGAGAGTCCACATGTGAACCCTTGGGATGGCATGTTTGGTATTTTTCCTAGGTGATGCATCACTCACCATGACTCCATGCACTAGTTTTTCCATTTTTTTGATTTTTTCTGAATTCCCTAGGCCCCCCTCCGAGATCTAGGTCAAACTCGTGGTGCCATCGATGTCTGCCAGGTGGGGTGGGAACCATGGTTTGGTCTTGGTTCTAGGGTCCCACACCCCCAGGGGACCTCCTGTATTTTTCCCCAATTTTTCTGGTGTGCATTTCTTGTATCCCAGTGCAAAATTGGATTAAAAAGGATTTAGGGCAAAAATAATTCATTATATGGCAGCAGGCCGAGATAATTCCTAGCCTCCTGGATGTGGCACCCCTGGCAGGTCCCCCACCCATGAAAATTAGAGTGGTGATGTTTTGCACATTGCCCTTGGTGGCCCCTTCACAAAAATGCACCTGTTTCGACCACTCCGGGCACCCGAAAAATGGGAAATGCATTTTTTATGTGGAAACTGGAAAAACACTAGTTGCAAAAGTGGTTGGAAATGCAAAGATGCACATCTCCACCAAAAATGGGACCATGGTTCCAAAGTTTGCTGTGGAACTTGCACAAACCATGGTCATCTGCCAAGGAAGACCAAGAGAACTCCTGTCTGGAAGCACCTCTCTGTGAGAGAGTCCACATGTGAACCCTTGGGATGGCATGTTTGGTATTTTTCCTAGGTGATGCATCACTCACCATGACTCCATGCACTGTTTTTCCATTTTTTTGATTTTTTCTGAATTCCCTAGGCCCCCCTCCGAGATCTAGGTCAAACTCGCGGTGCCATCGATGTCTGCCAGGTGGGGTGGGAACCATGGTTTGGTCTTGGTTCTAAGGTCCCACACCCCCAGGGGACCTCCTTGTATTTTTCCCCAATTTTTCTGGTGTGCATTTCTTGTATCCCTAGTGCAAAATTGGATTAAAAAGGATTTAGGGCAAAAATAATTCATTATATGGCAGCAGGCCGAGATAATTCCTAGCCTCCTGGATGTGGCACCCCTGGCAGGTCCCCCACCCATGAAAATAGAGTGGTGATGTTTTGCACACTGCCCTTGGTGGCCCCTTCACAAAAAGCACCTGTTTCGACCCCTCTGGCACCCGAAAAATGGGAAATGCATTTTTTATGTGGAAACTGGAAAAACACTAGTTGCAAAAGTGGTTGGGAATGCAAAGATGCACATCTCCACCAAAAATGGGACCATGGTTCCAAAGTTTGCTGTGGAACTTGCACAAACCATGGTCATCTGCCAAGGAAGACCAAGAGAACTCCTGTCTGGAAGCACCTCTCTGTGAGAGAGTCCACATGTGAACCCTTGGGATGGCATGTTTGGTATTTTTCCTAGGTGATGCATCACTCACCATGACTCCATGCACAGTTTTTCCATTTTTTTGATTTTTTCTGAATTCCCTAGGCCCCCCTCCGAGATCTAGGTCAAACTCGTGGTGCCATCGATGTCTGCCAGGTGGGGTGGGAACCATGGTTTGGTCTTGGTTCTAGGTCCCACACCCCCAGGGGACCTCCTTGTATTTTTCCCCAATTTTTCTAGTGTGCATTTCTTGTATCCCAGTGCAAAATTGGATTAAAAAGGATTTAGGGCAAAAATAATTCATTATATGGCAGCAGGCCGAGATAATTCCTAGCCTCCTGGATGTGGCACCCCTGGCAGGTCCCCCACCCATGAAAATTAGAGTGGTGATGTTTTGCACATTGCCCTTGGTGGCCCCTTCACAAAAATGCACCTGTTTCGACCACTCCGGGCACCCGAAAAATGGGAAATGCATTTTTATGTGGAAACTGGAAAAACACTAGTTGCAAAAGTGGTTGGGAATGCAAAGATGCACATCTCCACCAAAAATGGGACCATGGTTCCAAAGTTTGCTGTGGAACTTGCACAAACCATGGTCATCTGCCAAGGAAGACCAAGAGAACTCCTGTCTGGAAGCACCTCTCTGTGAGAGAGTCCACATGTGAACCCTTGGGATGGCATGTTTGGTATTTTTCCTAGGTGATGCATCACTCACCATGACTCCATGCACTAGTTTTTCCATTTTTTTGATTTTTTCTGAATTCCCTAGGCCCCCCTCCGAGATCTAGGTCAAACTCGCGGTGCCATCGATGTCTGCCAGGTGGGGTGGGAACCATGGTTTGGTCTTGGTTCTAAGGTCCCACACCCCCAGGGGACCTCCTTGTATTTTTCCCCAATTTTTCTGGTGTGCATTTCTTGTATCCCAGTGCAAAATTGGATGAAAAAGGATTTAGGGCAAAAATAATTCATTTTATGGCAGCATGCCGAGATAATTCCTAACCTCCAGGATGTGGCACCCCTGGCAGGTCCCCCACCCATGAAAATAGAGTGGTGATGTTTTGCACACTGCCCTTGGTGGCCCCTTCACAAAAAGCACCTGTTTCGACCCCTCTGGGCACCCGAAAAATGGGAAATGCATTTTTTATGTGGAAACTGGAAAAACACTAGTTGCAAAAGTGGTTGGGAATGCAAAGATGCACATCTCCACCAAAAATGGGACCATGGTTCCAAAGTTTGCTGTGGAACTTGCACAAACCATGGTCATCTGCCAAGGAAGACCAAGAGAACTCATGTCTGGAAGCACCTCTCTGTGAGAGAGTCCACATGTGAACCCTTGGGATGGCATGTTTGGTATTTTTCCTAGGTGATGCATCACTCACCATGACTCCATGCACAGTTTTTCCATTTTTTTGATTTTTTCTGAATTCCCTAGGCCCCCCTCCGAGATCTAGGTCAAACTCGCGGTGCCATCGATGTCTGCCAGGTGGGGTGGGAACCATGGTTTGGTCTTGGTTCTAGGGTCCCACACCCCCAGGGGACCTCCTGTATTTTTCCCCAATTTTTCTAGGTGTGCATTTCTTGTATCCCAGTGCAAAATTGGATTAAAAAGGATTTAGGGCAAAAATAATTCATTATATGGCAGCAGGCCGAGATAATTCCTAGCCTCCTGGATGTGGCACCCCTGGCAGGTCCCCCACCCATGAAAATTAGAGTGGTGATGTTTTGCACACTGCCCTTGGTGGCCCCTTCACAAAAAAGCACCTGTTTCGACCCCTCCGGGCACCCGAAAAATGGGAAATGCATTTTTTATGTGGAAACTGGAAAAACACTAGTTGCAAAAGTGGTTGGGAATGCAAAGATGCACATCTCCACCAAAAATGGGACCATGGTTCCAAAGTTTGCTGTGGAACTTGCACAAACCATGGTCATCTGCCAAGGAAGACCAAGAGAACTCCTGTCTGGAAGCACCTCTCTGTGAGAGAGTCCACATGTGAACCCTTGGGATGGCATGTTTGGTATTTTTCCTAGGTGATGCATCACTCACCATGACTCCATGCACTGTTTTTCCATTTTTTTGATTTTTTCTGAATTCCCTAGGCCCCCCTCCGAGATCTAGGTCAAACTCGCGGTGCCATCGATGTCTGCCAGGTGGGGTGGGAACCATGGTTTGGTCTTGGTTCTAGGGTCCCACACCCCCAGGGGACCTCCTGTATTTTTCCCCAATTTTTCTGGTGTGCATTTCTTGTATCCCAGTGCAAAATTGGATTAAAAAGGATTTAGGGCAAAAATAATTCATTATATGGCAGCAGGCCGAGATAATTCCTAACCTCCTGGATGTGGCACCCCTGGTAGGTCCCCCACCCATGAAAATTAGAGTGGTGATATTTTGCACACTGCCCTTGGTGGCCCCTTCACAAAAAAGCACCTGTTTCGACCCCTCCGGGCACCCGAAAAATGGGAAATGCATTTTTTATGTGGAAACTGGAAAAACACTAGTTGCAAAAGTGGTTGGGAATGCAAAGATGCACATCTCCACCAAAAATGGGACCATGGTTCCAAAGTTTGCTGTGGAACTTGCACAAACCATGGTCATCTGCCAAGGAAGACCAAGAGAACTCATGTCTGGAAGCACCTCTCTGTGAGAGAGTCCACATGTGAACCCTTGGGATGGCATGTTTGGTATTTTTCCTAGGTGATGCATCACTCACCATGACTCCATGCATAGTTTTTCCATTTTTTTGATTTTTTCTGAATTCCCTAGGCCCCCCTCCGAGATCTAGGTCAAACTCGTGGTGCCATCGATGTCTGCCAGGTGGGGTGGGAACCATGGTTTGGTCTTGGTTCTAGGGTCCCACACCCCCAGGGGACCTCCCTGTATTTTCCCCAATTTTTCTAGTGTGCATTTCTTGTATCCCAGTGCAAAATTGGATTAAAAAGGATTTAGGGCAAAAATAATTCATTATATGGCAGCAGGCCGAGATAATTCCTAGCCTCCTGGATGTGGCACCCCTGGCAGGTCCCCCACCCATGAAAATTAGAGTGGTGATGTTTTGCACACTGCCCTTGGTGGCCCCTTCACAAAAAGCACCTGTTTCGACCCCTCCGGGCACCCGAAAAATGGGAAATGCATTTTTTATGTGGAAACTGGAAAAACACTAGTTGCAAAAGTGGTTGGGAATGCAAAGATGCACATCTCCACCAAAAATGGGACCATGGTTCCAAAGTTTGCTGTGGAACTTGCACAAACCATGGTCATCTGCCAAGGAAGACCAAGAGAACTCCTGTCTGGAAGCACCTCTCTGTGAGAGAGTCCACATGTGAACCCTTGGGATGGCATGTTTGGTATTTTTCCTAGGTGATGCATCACTCACTATGACTCCATGCATAGTTTTTCCATTTTTTTGATTTTTTCTGAATTCCCTAGGCCCCCCTCCGAGATCTAGGTCAAACTCGTGGTGCCATCGATGTCTGCCAGGTGGGGTGGGAACCATGGTTTGGTCTTGGTTCTAGGGTCCCACACCCCCAGGGGACCTCCTTGTATTTTTCGCCAATTTTTCTAGTGTGCATTTCTTGTATCCCAGTGCAAAATTGGATTAAAAAGGATTTAGGGCAAAAATAATTCATTATATGGCAGCAGGCCGAGATAATTCCTAGCCTCCTGGATGTGGCACCCCTGGCAGGTCCCCCACCCATGAAAATTAGAGTGGTGATGTTTTGCACACTGCCCTTGGTGGCCCCTTCACAAAAAAGCACCTGTTTCGACCCCTCCGGGCACCCGAAAAATGGGAAATGCATTTTTATGTGGAAACTGGAAAAACACTAGTTGCAAAAGTGGTTGGAAATGCAAAGATGCACATCTCCACCAAAAATGGGACCATGGTTCCAAAGTTTGCTGTGGAACTTGCACAAACCATGGTCATCTGCCAAGGAAGACCAAGAGAACTCCTGTCTGGAAGCACCTCTCTGTGAGAGAGTCCACATGTGAACCCTTGGGCTGGCATGTTTGGTATTTTTCCTAGGTGATGCATCACTCACCATGACTCCATGCATAGTTTTTCCATTTTTTTGATTTTTCTAAATTCCCTAGGCCCCCCTCCGAGATCTAGGTCAAACTCGCTGGTGCCATCGATGTCTGCCAGGTGGGGTGGGAACCATGGTTTGGTCTTGGTTCTAGGGTCCCACACCCCCAGGGGACCTCCCTGTATTTTTCCCAAATTTTTCTGGTGTGCATTTCTTGTATCCCAGTGCAAAATTGGATTAAAAAGGATTTAGGGCAAAAATAATTCATTTTATGGCAGCAGGCCGAGATAATTCCTAGCCTCCTGGATGTGGCACCCCTGGCAGGTCCCCCACCCATGAAAATTAGAGTGGTGATGTTTTGCACACTGCCCTTGGTGGCCCCTTCACAAAAAAGCACCTGTTTCGACCCCTCCGGGCACCCGAAAAATGGGAAATGCATTTTTTATGTGGAAACTGGAAAAACACTAGTTGCAAAAGTGGTTGGGAATGCAAAGATGCACATCTCCACCAAAAATGGGACCATGGTTCCAAAGTTTGCTGTGGAACTTGCACAAACCATGGTCATCTGCCAAGGAAGACCAAGAGAACTCCTGTCTGGAAGCACCTCTCTGTGAGAGAGTCCACATGTGAACCCTTGGGATGGCATGTTTGGTATTTTTCCTAGGTGATGCATCACTCACCATGACTCCATGCACTGTTTTTCCATTTTTTTGATTTTTTCTGAATTCCCTAGGCCCCCCTCCGAGATCTAGGTCAAACTCGCGGTGCCATCGATGTCTGCCAGGTGGGGTGGGAACCATGGTTTGGTCTTGGTTCTAGGGTCCCACACCCCCAGGGGACCTCCTTGTATTTTTCCCCAATTTTTCTAGGTGTGCATTTCTTGTATCCCAGTGCAAAATTGGATTAAAAAGGATTTAGGGCAAAAATAATTCATTATATGGCAGCAGGCCGAGATAATTCCTAGCCTCCTGGATGTGGCACCCCTGGCAGGTCCCCCACCCATGAAAATTAGAGTGGTGATGTTTTGCACACTGCCCTTGGTGGCCCCTTCACAAAAAAGCACCTGTTTCGACCCCTCCGGGCACCCGAAAAATGGGAAATGCATTTTTATGTGGAAACTGGAAAAACACTAGTTGCAAAAGTGGTTGGGAATGCAAAGATGCACATCTCCACCAAAAATGGGACCATGGTTCCAAAGTTTGCTGTGGAACTTGCACAAACCATGGTCATCTGCCAAGGAAGACCAAGAGAACTCCTGTCTGGAAGCACCTCTCTGTGAGAGAGTCCACATGTGAACCCTTGGGATGGCATGTTTGGTATTTTTCCTAGGTGATGCATCACTCACCATGACTCCATGCACAGTTTTTCCATTTTTTTGATTTTTTCTGAATTCCCTAGGCCCCCCTCCGAGATCTAGGTCAAACTCGCGGTGCCATCGATGTCTGCCAGGTGGGGTGGGAACCATGGTTTGGTCTTGGTTCTAGGGTCCCACACCCCCAGGGGACCTCCTTGTATTTTTCCCCAATTTTTCTGGTGTGCATTTCTTGTATCCCAGTGCAAAATTGGATTAAAAAGGATTTAGGGCAAAAATAATTCATTTATGGCAGCAGGCCGAGATAATTCCTAGCCTCCTGGATGTGGCACCCCTGGCAGGTCCCCCACCCATGAAAATAGAGTGGTGATGTTTTGCACACTGCCCTTGGTGGCCCCTTCACAAAAAAGCACCTGTTTCGACCCCTCGGGCACCCGAAAAATGGGAAATGCATTTTTATGTGGAAACTGGAAAAACACTAGTTGCAAAAGTGGTTGGGAATGCAAAGATGCACATCTCCACCAAAAATGGGACCATGGTTCCAAAGTTTGCTGTGGAACTTGCACAAACCATGGTCATCTGCCAAGGAAGACCAAGAGAACTCCTGTCTGGAAGCACCTCTCTGTGAGAGAGTCCACATGTGAACCCTTGGGATGGCATGTTTGGTATTTTTCCTAGGTGATGCATCACTCACCATGACTCCATGCACTGTTTTTCCATTTTTTTGATTTTTTCTGAATTCCCTAGGCCCCCCTCCGAGATCTAGGTCAAACTCGCGGTGCCATCGATGTCTGCCAGGTGGGGTGGGAACCATGGTTTGGTCTTGGTTCTAGGGTCCCACACCCCCAGGGGACCTCCTTGTATTTTTCCCCAATTTTTCTAGTGTGCATTTCTTGTATCCCAGTGCAAAATTGGATTAAAAAGGATTTAGGGCAAAAATAATTCATTATATGGCAGCAGGCCGAGATAATTCCTAGCCTCCTGGATGTGGCACCCCTGGCAGGTCCCCCACCCATGAAAATTAGAGTGGTGATGTTTTGCACACTGCCCTTGGTGGCCCCTTCACAAAAAGCACCTGTTTCGACCCCTCCGGGCACCCGAAAAATGGGAAATGCATTTTTTATGTGGAAACTGGAAAAACACTAGTTGCAAAAGTGGTTGGGAATGCAAAGATGCACATCTCCACCAAAAATGGGACCATGGTTCCAAAGTTTGCTGTGGAACTTGCACAAACCATGGTCATCTGCCAAGGAAGACCAAGAGAACTCCTGTCTGGAAGCACCTCTCTGTGAGAGAGTCCACATGTGAACCCTTGGGATGGCATGTTTGGTATTTTTCCTAGGTGATGCATCACTCACCATGACTCCATGCACTGTTTTTCCATTTTTTTGATTTTTTCTGAATTCCCTAGGCCCCCCTCCGAGATCTAGGTCAAACTCGCGGTGCCATTGATGTCTGCCAGGTGGGGTGGGAACCATGGTTTGGTCTTGGTTCTAGGGTCCCACACCCCCAGGGGACCTCCTGTATTTTTCCCCAATTTTTCTGGTGTGCATTTCTTGTATCCCAGTGCAAAATTGGATTAAAAAGGATTTAGGGCAAAAATAATTCATTATATGGCAGCAGGCCGAGATAATTCCTAGCCTCCTGGATGTGGCACCCCTGGCAGGTCCCCCACCCATGAAAATTAGAGTGGTGATGTTTTGCACACTGCCCTTGGTGGCCCCTTCACAAAAAGCACCTGTTTCGACCCCTCCGGGCACCCGAAAAATGGGAAATGCATTTTTTATGTGGAAACTGGAAAAACACTAGTTGCAAAAGTGGTTGGGAATGCAAAGATGCACATCTCCACCAAAAATGGGACCATGGTTCCAAAGTTTGCTGTGGAACTTGCACAAACCATGGTCATCTGCCAAGGAAGACCAAGAGAACTCCTGTCTGGAAGCACCTCTCTGTGAGAGAGTCCACATGTGAACCCTTGGGATGGCATGTTTGGTATTTTTCCTAGGTGATGCATCACTCACCATGACTCCATGCACAGTTTTTCCATTTTTTTGATTTTTTCTGAATTCCCTAGGCCCCCCTCCGAGATCTAGGTCAAACTCGCGGTGCCATCGATGTCTGCCAGGTGGGGTGGGAACCATGGTTTGGTCTTGGTTCTAGGGTCCCACACCCCCAGGGGACCTCCCTGTATTTTCCCCAATTTTTCTAGTGTGCATTTCTTGTATCCCAGTGCAAAATTGGATTAAAAAGGATTTAGGGCAAAAATAATTCATTATATGGCAGCAGGCCGAGATAATTCCTAACCTCCTGGATGTGGCACCCATGGCAGGTCCCCCACCCATGAAAAATAGAGTGGTGATGTTTTGCACACTGCCCTTGGTGGCCCCTTCACAAAAATGCACCTGTTTCGACCCCTCCGGGCACCCGAAAAATGGGAAATGCATTTTTATGTGGAAACTGGAAAAACACTAGTTGCAAAAGTGGTTGGGAATGCAAAGATGCACATCTCCACCAAAAATGGGACCATGGTTCCAAAGTTTGCTGTGGAACTTGCACAAACCATGGTCATCTGCCAAGGAAGACCAAGAGAACTCCTGTCTGGAAGCACCTCTCTGTGAGAGAGTCCACATGTGAACCCTTGGGATGGCATGTTTGGTATTTTTCCTAGGTGATGCATCACTCACCATGACTCCATGCACTATTTTTTCCATTTTTTTGATTTTTTCTGAATTCCCTAGGCCCCCCTCCGAGATCTAGGTCAAACTCGCGGTGCCATTGATGTCTGCCAGGTGGGGTGGGAACCATGGTTTGGTCTTGGTTCTAGGGTCCCACACCCCAGGGGACCTCCCTGTATTTTTCCCCAATTTTTCTGGTGTGCATTTCTTGTATCCCTAGTGCAAAATTGGATTAAAAAGGATTTAGGGCAAAAATAATTCATTATATGGCAGCAGGCCGAGATAATTCCTAGCCTCCTGGATGTGGCACCCCTGGCAGGTCCCCCACCCATGAAAATTAGAGTGGTGATGTTTTGCACACTGCCCTTGGTGGCCCCTTCACAAAAAAGCACCTGTTTCGACCCCTCCGGGCACCAAAAAATGGGAAATGCATTTTTATGTGGAAACTGGAAAAACACTAGTTGCAAAAGTGGTTGGGAATGCAAAGATGCACATCTCCACCAAAAATGGGACCATGGTTCCAAAGTTTGCTGTGGAACTTGCACAAACCATGGTCATCTGCCAAGGAAGACTAAGAGAACTCCTGTCTGGAAGCGCCTCTCTGTGAGAGAGTCCACATGTGAACCCTTGGGATGGCATGTTTGGTATTTTTCCTAGGTGATGCATCACTCACCATGACTCCATGTACTGTTTTTCCAATTTTTTGATTTTTTCTGAATTCCCTAGGCCCCCCTCCGAGATCTAGGTCAAACTCGCGGTGCCATTGATGTCTGCCAGGTGGGGTGGGAACCATGGTTTGGTCTTGGTTCTAAGGTCCCACACCCCCAGGGGACCTCCTTGTATTTTTCCCCAAATTTTCTGGTGTGCATTTCTTGTATCCCCAGTGCAAAATTGGATTAAAAAGGATTTAGGGCAAAAATAATTCATTTTATGGCAGCAGGCCGAGATAATTCCTAGCCTCCTGGATGTGGCACCCCTGGCAGGTCCCCCACCCATGAAAAATAGAGTGGTGATTTTTTGCACACTGCCCTTGGTGTCCCCTTCACAAAAAAACCACCTGTTTCGACCCCTCCGGGCACCCGAAAAATGGGAAATGCATTTTTTATGTGGAAACTAGAAAAACACTAGTTGCAAAAGTGGTTGGGAATGCAAAGATGCACATCTCCACCAAAATGGGACCATGGTTCCAAAGTTTGCTGTGGAACTTGCACAAACCATGGTCATCTGCCAAGGAAGACCAAGAGAACTCCTGTCTCGAATCGCCTCTCTGTGAGAGAGTCCACATGTGAACCCTTGGGATGTCATGTTTGGTATTTTTCCTAGGTGATGCATCACTCACCATGACTCCATGCACTGTTTTCCATTTTTTTGATTTTTTTTGAATTCCCTAGGCCCCCCTCCGAGATCTAGGTCAAACTCGCGGTGCTATTGATGTCTGCCAGGTGGGGTGGGAACCATGGTTTGGTCTTGGTTCTAGGGTCCCACACCCCCAGGGGACCTCCCTGTATTTTTCACCAATTTTTTTGGTGTGCATTTCTTGTATCCATAGTGCAAAATTGGATTAAAAAGGATTTAGGGCGAAAATAATTCATTATATGGCAGCAGGCTGAGATAATTCCTAGCCTCCTGGATGTGGCACCCCTGGCAGGTCCCCCACCCATGAAAATTAGAGTGGTGATGTTTTGCACACTGCCCTTGGTGGCCCCTTCACAAAAAAGCACTTGTTTCGACCCCTCCGGGCACCCAAAAATGGGAAATGCATTTTGTATGTGGAAACTGGAAAAATACTAGTTGCAAAAGTGGTTGGGAATGCAAAGATGCACACCTCCACCAAAAATGGGACCATGGTTCCAAAGTTTGCTGTGGAAGTTGCACAAACCATGGTCATCTGCCAAGGAAGACCAAGAGAACTCCTGTCTGGAAGCACCTCTCTGTGAGAGAGTCCACATATGAACCCTTGGGATGGCATGTTTGGTATTTTTCCTAGGTGATGCATCACTCACCATGACTCCATGCACTGTTTTTCCATTTTTTTGATTTTTTCTGAATTCCTTAGGCCCCCCTCCGAGATTTAGGTCAAACTCGCGGTGCCATTGATGTCTGCCAGGTGGGGTGGGAACCATGGTTTGGTCTTGGTTCTAGGGTCCCACACCCCCACGGGACCTCCCTGTATTTTTCCCCAATTTTTCTGGTGTGCATTTCTTGTATCCCTAGTGCAAAATTGGATTAAAAAGGATTTAGGGCAAAAATAATTCATTATATGGCAGCAGGCCGAGATAATTCCTAACCTCCTGAATGTGGCACCCATGGTAGGTTCCCCACCCATGAGAAATAGAGTGGTGATGTTTTGCACGCTGCCCTTGGTGGCCCCTGATACGTCTCCAACGTATCCATAATTTTTGATGCTCCATGCTTGTTTTTACACCATTTGCCTACTGTTTCGTTACACTTTGTGGCACTTTTATGCATTTTCCGGAACTAACCTATTAACGAGATGCCACAGTGCCAGTTCCCTGTTTTCTGCTATTTTTGTGTTTCAGAAGTGATCCACAGGAAATATTCTCGGAATTGGACGAAACAAAAGCCAGAAGTCTTATTTTTCCCGGGAGCATCCAGACATCCGAAGAGAGGAAGGAGAGGGGCCACAGGCCTCCCTCACATAGGGCTGGTGCGGCCCAGGCCCTGGCCGCGCCGCCCCTGTGTGAGGAGGCCCTGGCAGCCCTCTGACATCGCCCCTTCGCCTATAAGAAGCCTCGGGACGGAAAACCCTAAGGGGGTCGGCAATTTTCCAGAAAGAGTTCCGCAGCTCCGCCGCCATCGCTGACGAATTTCGGGGGACAAAAGTCTCTGTTCTGGCACCCTGCCGGGACGGGGAACTGCCCCCGGAGCCATCTCCATCGGTCTCCATCGCCGTCTCCGCCGTCTCCATCGACCTCACCGCCATCTCCATCAACCTTGCTGTCTCCTATGATGAGGAGGGAGTAGTTCATCCCCGGGGCTGAGGGCTCTACCGGTAGCTATGTGGTTCACCTCTCTCTCCCATGATGTGATCGTTATGTGATCGTGAGCTTTGTATCATGTTGAACAAGTAGATGTTATTATTCAGATATTATGCTACTCCTATGCTTAATTATTATAGTGTACTCTGGTGGTGTTATTAAAGTAATCTATTCCTCCTGCCATGGTGTAACCGTGACAGTGCGTGCATCGTGGTGGTACTTGGTTTAGGCTATGATTGTGATCTCTTGTGGATTATGAGAGTAATTATTACTATGATAGTATTGAAGTGATCTATTCCTCCTTTCATGGTGTAATGTTGACAGTGTGTGTACCATGTTAGTACTTGGTCTAAGTTGCAATAATATCTATCTTGAATTGTGATCTGATTTGGATGTCTCTATGAGTGGTGTTTGTCAAGTACTTGATGAACTTTAAGGGGTGCTTCTGTAGCCACTACACAATGATTAGTGTTATTCAATAGGAGAGTAATTCAGAGTACCATATTGGAGAGAAGTTGTTTATTTGTTCAATCATGTTATATTTGTTGGGAGTGTGTCCACTAGTGAAAGTATGATCCCTAGGCCTTTTTTCCAAGCTTTGCACACCGTTTACTTGCTATTTTGTTACATGTTTGCTCGCAGCGATATTTATTTCAGAACACATTTGCTACTTATAATCATCCATACCACTTGTATTTCACTATCTCTTCGCCGAACTAGTGCACCTATACATCTGACAAGTGTATTGGGTGTGTTGGGGACACAAGAGACTTTCTGTATCGTAATTGCAGGGTTGCTTGAGAGGGATAGCTTTGACCTTTAACCTCCCTGAGTTCGATAAACCTTGGGTGATCCACTTAAGGGAAACTTGCTGCTGCTCTACAAACCTCTGCACTTGGAGGCCCAACAAGTGTCTACAAGAATAGAAGTGCGTAGACATCAAGCTCTTTTCTGGCGCCGTTGCTGGGGAGGTAAGGTAAAAGGTACTCGCATCCTCCTGTGTGAGTGCTCGGAGTTATTTCCTTTAGATTCTGCAATTACATCTTTTTGTTTCTTGTTTTTATTTTCACTAGTTAGGCTTAATGGAAAACAAAGAGTTCTGTAGTCTTTTTCCTGAGTTTAGATATGAAGTGTTTGAAGAGAAAATTGAAAAACCTTTGGAGCTTAATTTGCATGCTAATAGTGTTGTTAGTATGAATGCTTTGAACACCGTTGTTGATAATGCTATAGAAAAGTCTAAGCTTGGGGAAGCTGGTTTTGTTAAGCATGATATTTTTAGTTCCCCAGCTTTAGTGGAGAAAATTTGCTCTGATGATATTTTATCTCCCATATGTGATATTCCTTCTTATGATGATATGTTTGAAGAATATGCTTTGCGAAATAGTTGTTCTTTAGCTTGTGATGATACTAAACCTCTAGTTTATGATGGCTATGATGATGAGTATAATATTTTCAGTTCACCTACTATTGAGGATAAAATTAGTTATGATTACAATATGCCTCCTATTTATGATGATTATGGTGATGAGAATAATTATTCTGTTGAATCTACTCGTACTACTATTGTTCCTGTGGTGAGTATTAATTCTTTTATGCATGTGGCTCATGATAGGGATGTTTTATGTGATAGTTATATTGTTAGTTCTATTCATGATGCTACTGAAAGTTATTATGAGAGAGAGAAACATGGTTTGATGGATCTCAACAATATTAAGTTTCCCCTCTTTATGTTGCAAATCTTGAAGTGGAACTTGTTTTATCTATCCATGCTTGCTACTATGTGCCTCGTTGATTTATTTTCTTACAAGATTCCTATGCATAGGAAGTGGTTCAGATATAAATGTCTTTCACATTTGCTTTTTGATGCTCTCTATTGCTTTAAGTTCCTATATGGCGCCTTTGCCTCAAGCTCTTATATGGCGCCCACATGAGCATCTTTGCAAATTATTGTGCCTAGCTCAAAGGCGTTAAAGAAAAGCACTCTTGGGAGATAACCCATTGT
This sequence comes from Dactylis glomerata, assembly GCA_007115705.1. Classification (NCBI taxonomy): domain Eukaryota; kingdom Viridiplantae; phylum Streptophyta; class Magnoliopsida; order Poales; family Poaceae; genus Dactylis; species Dactylis glomerata. The sequence continues at coordinate 332,368 of QXEO01001528.1, forward strand.
TTTATTTTCAGTACTTTTTCTTTTATTTGAGTCTTGGAAGTCATTACTACTGTAATGACCGCTCCTTATTTTGTTTATTTCGTTTTTGTGCCAAGAGAAGCCTCTAATTTGAGTGAGGTAAAGATTTGGGGATGTTGCTGTCCTGAAACTGTTTTCGGTGCTGCACCGTAAAAATTCGTATAAATTCTCTGTTTATCTTTTGGACCTGCGATTTCTTGTGCATATGCCCCAGGTGATATCCAAACTTTTGTTAGTTGAACACTTTTTGATTTGAGCAACATAAAACCCCTCAAAAATTCGACCTTTGTCAGCTGTTCAGTTTTGACAGATTTCTGCCAATATTTGTGTTTGCCGCTTTATCGCTTTATTTTTGAGTTCTTTTGATCATGGAACCTTTTGGGAAGTTGCTACAGTAGTATATGCTTTATATGTGGTGGTTTTAGGTTGAAACCTGAAGCAAAAAGGGTTGATTCAATGTTATGCTTACACTAATGTTGCTAATAGAATTGTGTTTAGTTTTGTATGAAGGAAGTTTTCAAGTGTAGGGATTGGAGAATGATGAGATGAGTTGAAGAATGGACAAAAGCTCAAGCTTGGGGATGCCCATGCATCACCCCAAGAAATATCCAAGAAGTACAAGCGTCAAAGCTTGGGGATGCCCCCGAGGCACCCCTTCTTCATCGGCAAAAATCAGGTCACCTTTCAAGACACTATATTTTTATTGCTTCATGCACTATGTGTTTTTCTTCGAGCGTCAGTTGTTTTAGTTTTCATTATTAGTTTTTCTTTGTTTGCTGCAATAAATGGTTAGATCACATCATGTTTCTTTTGGAGGAGATGAACTCGCTTTTCATTTGCCAAGAAACACTCTAGTTTTCACTCTTATCGTTTCAACGAGTGTTCTCTTTTTCTGCTACTGCTTTTGGTTTTCGTTTTTGCCTTGATTTGCGTTCAGATCTTCTTATATTTATTTATCAAGGTATATTTTTGCCTCTGGACCATGTTGGTTTTCCTCAAAAGAGTTGGATTAAAAAAGTTCGAATGGTGTTGGAAAAGAGAAAAAGCTTTATGCAAAAAAGTGGTACAAGAAGGAGCTTGTGTAGACTGCGGCCTAGGCTTTTGCATGTCGTGCTTGATGTCTTTTTGATAGTATGCTTAGTGGTTTTGCTGTAGCATGACTTGTCTCAAATAACTGAGATTGCTTAATGAGCCTTTGAAAAATCATGCGTTGTTTTAATTATTTGGAAGCATTATTTTGGTTTTCTCCTTGATGCTTTATTTGGGTTGACTTGGCGCATGCTCACACATGTTAGACTCATACAAGGTTGCCAATAGCCTCTATGATCACTTAGTTTTTGACTTTTGATGCCATCTTATGCTTCTTTTAATGTCGCTTTGTCGCTCTGCATGATTATGGCCATTATTGCTCTCTTAGTTGGTCGCTCCCAGTCTTTTGCTAGCCCTCATTTTGTACTGAGTATGAGCTCTACTCATGCATCCAACTCCCAAAAACCAAGTTTGCCATTGTGTCCACTATAAACTCCTATGCATGGTATTTGTAAGCCATTCCAAAGTAAATTTTCATGTGCTACCTTTCAAAAACTTTCAACTACTTCTCGTTTTGTGCCACTGTTTTTAGCTCATGGGGACGTAGTGGTCGGATTTGCTATCTTCCATATTGCTTATTCCAAAAAGAAAAAAAAGAGAAAAAAAAGAAAGAAAAAAGGCACTCCTCCATGGTATGTGAATGTTGGTGGGCACCCGATGGAATCGGTTAGCCATGGTTTGTGAAAGGAAAAAAGGTGGGGAGGAGTGCCAAGTTTTATAAAAAGAGCACAAAAAGTGCCAAACTCTCTCTCAAAAACTTGCTTCATTTTTGTATGGAAGATAGTAAGAACCCCATTGCCAGTCGTTGACAAAGACAACCACCTCTCAAAACCCAAGTTTTATCTCTGTTTTACAAATGAAAAGCTCTAGCACATGTTTAATCACTGCTTCCCTCTGCGAAGGGCCTTTCTTTTACTTTTATGTTGAGTCACCACCTTCTATCTTTATGCACCATTAAGAGAGCATAGTTGTCATTCTGAGTATAATGTGCATTGTCCCAAAGTTTTCATTGATTGATTCATGATCATGGTTTCACTTGTTCTCAAATTATTTGTATCTAGTCGCCCTCTTAAACTTGAAGGTGTCCTATGCATTTATGTTTTGCTCTCCATGAAGGACAAGCTGAAAACCATTTGTATGTTTTTCCTTATGATTTGAACACACGTTTGACTTTCATTGTTTCATTTTCATAATCTTTTGTTTGTGTTCATTTTCATGTTATAACATGGTTGCTAAGTTCTTATTGTCAAGATTATATCTTTCATGCCCATGTTTTAAGTTCTTATGATCCCAGCTCACAAATGCTTACATATATGATCAAGATTGTGTAGGTGCATGTCACCTCAAAAATTATTCTTTTGTTATCACTTACCTACTCGAGGACGAGCAGGAGTTAAGCTTGGGGATGCTGATACGTCTCCAACGTATCCATAATTTTTGATGCTTCATGCTTGTTTTTACACCATTTGCCTACTGTTTCGTTACACTTTGTGGCACTTTTATGCATTTTCCGGAACTAACCTATTAACGAGTTGCCACAGTGCCAGTTCCCTGTTTTCTGCTGTTTTTGTGTTTCAGAAGTGATACACAGGAAATATTCTCGGAATTGGACGAAACAAAAGCCAGAAGTCTTATTTTTCCCGGGAGCATCCAGACATCCGAAGAGAGGAAGGAGAGGGGCCACAGGCCTCCCTCCCACAGGGCTGGCGCGGCCTAGGCCCTGGCCGCGCCACCCCTGTGTGAGGAGGCCCTGGCAGCCCTCTGACATCGCCCCTTCGCCTATAAGAAGCCTCGGGACGGAAAACCCTAAGGGGGTCGGCAATTTTCCAGAAAGAGTTCCGCAGCTCCGCCGCCATCGCCGACGAATTTCGGGGGACAGAAGTCTCTGTTCTGGCACCCTGTCGGGACGGGGAAGTGCCCCCGGAGCCATCTCCATCGGTCTCCATCGCCGTCTCCGCCGTCTCCATCGACCTCACCGCCATCTCCATCAACCTTGCTGTCTCCTATGATGAGGAGGGAGTAGTTCATCCCCGGGGCTGAGGGCTCTACCGGTAGCTATGTGGTTCACCTCTCTCTCCCATGATGTGATCGTGAGCTTTGTATCATGTTGAACAAGTAGATGTTATTATTCAGATATTATGCTACTCCTATGCTTAATTATTATAGTGTACTCTGGTGGTGTTATTAAAGTAATCTATTCCTCCTGCCATGGTGTAACGGTGACAGTGCGTGCATCGTGGTGGTACTTGGTTTAGGCTATGATTGTGATCTCTTGTGGATTATGAGAGTAATTATTACTATGATAGTATTGAAGTGATCTATTCCTCCTTTCATGGTGTAATGTTGACAGTGTGTGCACCGTGTTAGTACTTGGTCTAAGTTGCAATAATATCTATCTTGAATTGTGATCTGATTTGGATGTCTCTATGAGTGGGGTTTGTCAAGTACTTGATGAACTTTAAGGGGTGCTTCTATAGCCACTACACAATGATTAGTGTTATTCAATAGGAGAGTAATTCAGAGTACCATAGTGGAGAGAAGTTGTTTATTTGTTCAATCATGTTATATTTGTTGGGAGTGTGTCCACTAGTGAAAGTATGATCCCTAGGCCTTGTTTCCAAGCTTTGCACACCGTTTACTTGCTATTTTGTTACATGTTTGCTCGTAGCGATATTTATTTCAGAAAACATTTGCTACTTATAATCATCCATACCACTTGTATTTCACTATCTCTTCGCCGAACTAGTGCACCTATACATCTGACAAGTGTATTGGGTGTGTTGGGGACACAAGAAACTTTCTGTATCGTAATTGCAGGGTTGCTTGAGAGCGATAGCTTTGACCTTTAACCTCCCTGAGTTCGATAAACCTTGGGTGATCCACTTAAGGGAAACTTGCTGCTGTTCTACAAACCTCTGCACTTGGAGGCCCAACAAGTGTCTACAAGAATAGAAGTGCGTAGACATCAGCCCCTTCACAAAAAAGCACCTGTTTCGACCCCTCCGGGCACCCAAAAATTTGGAAATGCATTTTTTATGTGGAAACTGGAAAAACACTAGTTGCAAAAGTGGTTGGGAATGCAAAGATGCACATCTCCACCAAAAATGGGACCATGGTTCCAAAGTTTGCTGTGGAACTTGCACAAACCATGGTCATCTGCCAAGGAAGACCAAGAGAACTCCTGTCTGGAAGCACCTCTCTGTGAGAGAGTCCACATGTGAACCCTTGGGATGGCATGTTTGGTATTTTTCCTAGCTGATTCATCACTCACCATGACTCCATGCACTGTTTTTCCATTTTTTTGATTTTTTCTGAATTCCCTAGGCCCCCCTCCGAGATCTAGGTCAAAGTCGCGGTGCCATTGATGTCTGCCAGGTGGGGTGGGAACCATGGTTGGGTCTTGGTTCTAGGGTCCCACACCCCCAGGGGACCTCCCTGTATTTTCCCCAATTTTTCTAGTGTGCATTTCTTGTATCCCAGTGCAAAATTGGATTAAAAGAATTTAGGGCAAAAATAATTCATTATATGGCAGCAGGCCGAGATAATTCCTAGCCTCCTGGATGTGGCACCCCTGGCAGGTCCCCCACCCATGAAAATTAGAGTGGTGATGTTTTGCACATTGCCCTTGGTGGCCCTTTCACAAAAATGCACCTGTTTTGACCACTCCGGGCACCCGAAAAATGGGAAATGCATTTTTATGTGGAAACTAGAAAAACACTAGTTGCAAAAGTGGTTGGAAATGGAAAGATGCACATCTCCACCAAAAATGGGACCATGGTTCCAAAGTTTGCTGTGGAACTTGCACAAACCATGGTCATCTGCCAAGGAAGACCAAGAGAACTCCTGTCTGGAAGCACCTCTCTGTGAGAGAGTCCACATGTGAACCCTTGGGATGGCATGTTTGGTATTTTTCCTAGGTGATGCATCACTCACCATGACTCCATGCACTGTTTTTCCATTTTTTTGATTTTTTCTGAATTCCCTAGGCCCCCCTCCGATATCTAGGTCAAACTCGCGGTGCCATTGATGTCTGCCAGGTGGGGTGGGAACCATGGTTTGGTCTTGGTTCTAAGGTCCCACACCCCCAGGGGACCTCCTTGTATTTTTCCCCAATTTTTCTGGTGTGCATTTCTTGTATCCCCAGTGCAAAATTGGATTAAAAAGGATTTAGGGCAAAAATAATTCATTTTATGGCAGCATGCCGAGATAATTCCTAACCTCCTAGATGTGTCACCCCTGGCAGGTCCCCCACCGATGAAAAATAGAGTGGTTATGTTTTGCACACTGCCCTTGGTGGCCCCTTCACAAAAAAGCACCTGTTTCGACCCCTCTGGGCACCCGAAAAATGGGAAATGCATTTTTTATGTGGAAACTGGAAAAACACTAGTTGCAAAAGTGGTTGGGAATGCAAAGATGCACATCTCCACCAAAAATGGGACCATGGTTCCAAAGTTTGCTGTGGAACTTGCACAAACCATGGTCATCTGCCAAGGAAGACCAAGAGAACTCATGTCTGGAAGCACCTCTCTGTGAGAGAGTCCACATGTGAACCCTTGGGATGGCATGTTTGGTATTTTTCCTAGGTGATGCATCACTCACCATGACTCCATGCACAGTTTTTCCATTTTTTTGATTTTTTCTGAATTCCCTAGGCCCCCCTCCGAGATCTAGGTCAAACTCGTGGTGCCATCGATGTCTGCCAGGTGGGGTGGGAACCATGGTTTGGTCTTGGTTCTAGGGTCCCACACCCCCAGGGGACCTCCTTGTATTTTTCGCCAATTTTTCTAGTGAGCATTTCTTGTATCCCAGTGCAAAATTGGATTAAAAAGGATTTAGGGCAAAAATAATTCATTATATGGCAGCAGGCCGCGATAATTCCTAGCCTCCTGGATGTGGCACCCCTGGCAGGTCCCCCAACCATGAAAATTAGAGTGGTGATGTTTTGCACATTGCCCTTGGTGGCCCCTTCACAAAAATGCACCTGTTTCGACCACTCCGGGCACCCGAAAAATGGGAAATGCATTTTTATGTGGAAACTGGAAAAAAACTAGTTGCAAAAGTGGTTGGGAATGCAAAGATGCACATCTCCACCAAAAATGGGACCATGGTTCCAAAGTTTGCTGTGGAACTTGCACAAACCATGGTCATCTACCAAGGAAGACCAAGAGAACTCCTGTCTGGAAGCACCTCTCTGTGAGAGAGTCCACATGTGAACCCTTGGGATGGCACGTTTGGTATTTTTCCTAGGTGATGCATCACTCACCATGACTCCATGCACTGTTTTTCCATTTTTTTGATTTTTTCTGAATTCGCTAGGCCCCCCTCCGATATCTAGGTCAAACTCGCGGTGCCATTGATGTCTGCCAGGTGGGGTGGGAACCATGGTTTCGTCTTGGTTCTAGGGTCCCACAGCCCCAGGGGACCTCCCTGTATTTTTCCCCAATTTTTTTGGTGTGCATTTCTTGTATCCCTAGTGCAAAATTGGATTAAAAAGGATTTAGGGCAAAAATATTTCATTATATGGCAGCAGGCCGAGATAATTCCTAGCCTGCTGGATGTGGCACCCCTGGCAGGTCCCCTACCCATGAAAATTAGAGTGGTGATGTTTTGCACACTGCCCTTGGTGGCCCCTTCACAAAAAAGCACCTGTTTTGACCCCTCCGGGCACCAAAAAATGGGAAATGCATTTTTATGTGGAAACTGGAAAAACACTAGTTGCAAAAGTGGTTGGGAATGCAAAGATGCACATCTCCACCAAAAATGGGACCATGGTTCCAAAGTTTGCTGTGGAACTTGCACAAACCAAGGTCATTTGCCAAGGAAGACTAAGAGAACTCCTGTCTGGAAGCGCCTCTCTGTGAGAGAGTCCACATGTGAACCCTTGGGATGGCATGTTTGGTATTTTTCCTAGGTGATGCATCACTCACCATGACTCCATGTACTGTTTTTCCAATTTTTTGATTTTTTCTGAATTCCCTAGGCCCCCCTCCGAGATCTAGGTCAAACTCACGGAGCCATTGATGTCTGCCAGGTGGGGTGGGAACCATGGTTTGGTCTTGGTTCTAAGGTCCCACACCCCCAGGGGACCTCCTTGTATTTTTCCCCAAATTTTCTGGTGTGCATTTCTTGTATCCCCAGTGCAAAATTGGATTAAAAAGGATTTAGGGCAAAAATAATTCATTTTATGGCAGCAGGCCGAGATAATTCCTAGCCTCCTGGATGTGGCACCCCTGGCAGGTCCCCCACCCATGAAAAATAGAGTGGTGATTTTTTGCACACTGCCCTTGGTGTCCCCCTCACAAAAAAACCACCTGTTTCGACCCCTCCGGGCACCCGAAAAATGGGAAATGCATTTTTTATGTGGAAACTAGAAAAACACTAGTTGCAAAAGTGGTTGGGAATGCAAAGATGCACATCTCCACCAAAATTGGGACCATGGTTCCAAAGTTTGCTGTGGAACTTGCACAAACCATGGTCATCTGCCAAGGAAGACCAAGAGAACTCCTGTCTCGAATCGCCTCTCTGTGAGAGAGTCCACATGTGAACCCTTGGGATGTCATGTTTGGTATTTTTCCTAGGTGATGCATCACTCACCATGACTCCATGCACTGTTTTCCATTTTTTTGATTTTTTTTGAATTCCCTAGGCCCCCCTCCGAGATCTAGGTCAAACTCGCGGTGCTATTGATGTCTGCCAGGTGGGGTGGGAACCATGGTTTGGTCTTGGTTCTAGGGTCCCACACCCCCAGGGGACCTCCCTGTATTTTTCACCAATTTTTTTGGTGTGCATTTCTTGTATCCATAGTGCAAAATTGGATTAAAAGGATTTAGGGCGAAAATAATTCATTATATGGCAGCAGGCTGAGATAATTCCTAGCCTCCTGGATGTGGCACCCCTGGCAGGTCCCCCACCCATGAAAATTAGAGTGGTGATGTTTTGCACACTGCCCTTGGTGGCCCCTTCACAAAAAGCACTTGTTTCGACCCCTCCGGGCACCCCAAAATGGGAAATGCATTTTGTATGTGGAAACTGGAAAAATACTAGTTGCAAAAGTGGTTGGAATGCAAAGATGCACACCTCCACCAAAAATGGGACCATGGTTCCAAAGTTTGCTGTGGAAGTTGCACAAACCATGGTCATCTGCCAAGGAAGACCAAGAGAACTCCTGTCTGGAAGCACCTCTCTGTGAGAGAGTCCACATATGAACCCTTGGGATGGCATGTTTGGTATTTTTCCTAGGTGATGCATCACTCACCATGACTCCATGCACTGTTTTTCCATTTTTTTGATTTTTTCTGAATTCCTTAGGCCCCCCTCCGAGATTTAGGTCAAACTCGCGGTGCCATTGATGTCTGCCAGGTGGGGTGGGAACCATGGTTTGGTCTTGGTTCTAGGGTCCCACACCCCCACGGGACCTCCCTGTATTTTTCCCCAATTTTTCTGGTGTGCATTTCTTGTATCCCTAGTGCAAAATTGGATTAAAAAGGATTTAGGGCAAAAATAATTCATTATATGGCAGCAGGCCGAGATAATTCCTAACCTCCTGAATGTGGCACCCATGGTAGGTTCCCCACCCATGAGAAATAGAGTGGTGATGTTTTGCACGCTGCCCTTGGTGGCCCCTGATACGTCTCCAACGTATCCATAATTTTGATGCTCCATGCTTGTTTTTACACCATTTGCCTACTGTTTCGTTACACTTTGTGGCACTTTTATGCATTTTCCGGAACTAACCTATTAACGAGATGCCACAGTGCCAGTTCCCTGTTTTCTGCTATTTTTGTGTTTCAGAAGTGATCCACAGGAAATATTCTCGGAATTGGACGAAACAAAAGCCAGAAGTCTTATTTTTCCCGGGAGCATCCAGACATCCGAAGAGAGGAAGGAGAGGGGCCACAGGCCTCCCTCACATAGGGCTGGTGCGGCCCAGGCCCTGGCCGCGCCGCCCCTGTGTGAGGAGGCCCTGGCAGCCCTCTGACATCGCCCCTTCGCCTATAAGAAGCCTCGGGACGGAAAACCCTAAGGGGGTCGGCAATTTTCCAGAAAGAGTTCCGCAGCTCCGCCGCCATCGCTGACGAATTTCGGGGGACAAAAGTCTCTGTTCTGGCACCCTGCCGGGACGGGGAACTGCCCCCGGAGCCATCTCCATCGGTCTCCATCGCCGTCTCCGCCGTCTCCATCGACCTCACCGCCATCTCCATCAACCTTGCTGTCTCCTATGATGAGGAGGGAGTAGTTCATCCCCGGGGCTGAGGGCTCTACCGGTAGCTATGTGGTTCACCTCTCTCTCCCATGATGTGATCGTTATGTGATCGTGAGCTTTGTATCATGTTGAACAAGTAGATGTTATTATTCAGATATTATGCTACTCCTATGCTTAATTATTATAGTGTACTCTGGTGGTGTTATTAAAGTAATCTATTCCTCCTGCCATGGTGTAACCGTGACAGTGCGTGCATCGTGGTGGTACTTGGTTAGGCTATGATTGTGATCTCTTGTGGATTATGAGAGTAATTATTACTATGATAGTATTGAAGTGATCTATTCCTCCTTTCATGGTGTAATGTTGACAGTGTGTGTACCATGTTAGTACTTGGTCTAAGTTGCAATAATATCTATCTTGAATTGTGATCTGATTTGGATGTCTCTATGAGTGGTGTTTGTCAAGTACTTGATGAACTTTAAGGGGTGCTTCTGTAGCCACTACACAATGATTAGTGTTATTCAATAGGAGAGTAATTCAGAGTACCATATTGGAGAGAAGTTGTTTATTTGTTCAATCATGTTATATTTGTTGGGAGTGTGTCCACTAGTGAAAGTATGATCCCTAGGCCTTTTTTCCAAGCTTTGCACACCGTTTACTTGCTATTTTGTTACATGTTTGCTCGCAGCGATATTTATTTCAGAACACATTTGCTACTTATAATCATCCATACCACTTGTATTTCACTATCTCTTCGCCGAACTAGTGCACCTATACATCTGACAAGTGTATTGGGTGTGTTGGGGACACAAGAGACTTTCTGTATCGTAATTGCAGGGTTGCTTGAGAGGGATAGCTTTGACCTTTAACCTCCCTGAGTTCGATAAACCTTGGGTGATCCACTTAAGGGAAACTTGCTGCTGCTCTACAAACCTCTGCACTTGGAGGCCCAACAAGTGTCTACAAGAATAGAAGTGCGTAGACATCAAGCTCTTTTCTGGCGCCGTTGCCGGGGAGGTAAGGTAAAAGGTACTCGCATCCTCCTGTGTGAGTGCTCGGAGTTATTTCCTTTAGATTCTGCAATTACATCTTTTTGTTTCTTGTTTTTATTTTCACTAGTTAGGCTTAATGGAAAACAAAGAGTTCTGTAGTCTTTTTCCTGAGTTTAGATATGAAGTGTTTGAAGAGAAAATTGAAAAACCTTTGGAGCTTAATTTGCATGCTAATAGTGTTGTTAGTATGAATGCTTTGAACACCGTTGTTGATAATGCTATAGAAAAGTCTAAGCTTGGGGAAGCTGGTTTTGTTAAGCATGATATTTTTAGTTCCCCAGCTTTAGTGGAGAAAATTTGCTCTGATGATATTTTATCTCCCATATGTGATATTCCTTCTTATGATGATATGTTTGAAGAATATGCTTTGCGAAATAGTTGTTCTTTAGCTTGTGATGATACTAAACCTCTAGTTTATGATGGCTATGATGATGAGTATAATATTTTCAGTTCACCTACTATTGAGGATAAAATTAGTTATGATTACAATATGCCTCCTATTTATGATGATTATGGTGATGAGAATAATTATTCTGTTGAATCTACTCGTACTACTATTGTTCCTGTGGTGAGTATTAATTCTTTTATGCATGTGGCTCATGATAGGGATGTTTTATGTGATAGTTATATTGTTAGTTCTATTCATGATGCTACTGAAAGTTATTATGAGAGAGAGAAACATGGTTTGATGGATCTCAACAATATTAAGTTTCCCCTCTTTATGTTGCAAATCTTGAAGTGGAACTTGTTTTATCTATCCATGCTTGCTACTATGTGCCTCGTTGATTTATTTTCTTACAAGATTCCTATGCATAGGAAGTGGTTCAGATATAAATGTCTTTCACATTTGCTTTTTGATGCTCTCTATTGCTTTAAGTTCCTATATGGCGCCTTTGCCTCAAGCTCTTATATGGCGCCCACATGAGCATCTTTGCAAATTATTGTGCCTAGCTCAAAGGCGTTAAAGAAAAGCACTCTTGGGAGATAACCCATTGTTTTATTTTCAGTACTTTTTCTTTTATTTGAGTCTTGGAAGTCATTACTACTGTAATGACCGCTCCTTATTTTGTTTATTTCGTTTTTGTGCCAAGAGAAGCCTCTAATTTGAGTGAGGTAAAGATTTGGGGATGTTGCTGTCCTGAAACTGTTTTTCGGTGCTGCACCGTAAAAATTCGTATAAATTCTCTGTTTATCTTTTGGACCTGCGATTTCTTGTGCATATGCCCCAGGTGATATCCAAACTTTTGTTAGTTGAACACTTTTGATTTGAGCAACATAAAACCCCTCAAAAATTCGACCTTTGTCAGCTGTTCAGTTTTGACAGATTTCTGCCAATATTTGTGTTTGCCGCTTTATCGCTTTATTTTTGAGTTCTTTTGATCATGGAACCTTTGGGAAGTTGCTACAGTAGTATATGCTTTATATGTGGTGGTTTTAGGTTGAAACCTGAAGCAAAAAGGGTTGATTCAATGTTATGCTTACACTAATGTTGCTAATAGAATTGTGTTTAGTTTTGTATGAAGGAAGTTTTCAAGTGTAGGGATTGGAGAATGATGAGATGAGTTGAAGAATGGACAAAAGCTCAAGCTTGGGGATGCCCATGCATCACCCCAAGAAATATCCAAGAAGTACAAGCGTCAAAGCTTGGGGATGCCCCCGAGGCACCCCTTCTTCATCGGCAAAAATCAGGTCACCTTTCAAGACACTATATTTTTATTGCTTCATGCACTATGTGTTTTTCTTCGAGCGTCAGTTGTTTTAGTTTTCATTATTAGTTTTTCTTTGTTTGCTGCAATAAATGGTTAGATCACATCATGTTTCTTTTGGAGGAGATGAACTCGCTTTTCATTTGCCAAGAAACACTCTAGTTTTCACTCTTATCGTTTCAAGAGTGTTCTCTTTTTCTGCTATGCTTTTGGTTTTCGTTTTTGCCTTGATTTGCGTTCAGATCTTCTTTATTAATTTATCAAGGATATTTTTGCCTCTGGACCATGTTGGTTTTCCTCAAAAGAGTTGGATTAAAAAAGTTCGAATGGTGTTGGAAAAGAGAAAAAGCTTTATGCAAAAAAGTGGTACAAGAAGGAGCTTGTGTAGACTGCGGCCTAGGCTTTTGCATGTCGTGCTTGATGTCTTTTTGATAGTATGCTTAGTGGTTTTGCTGTAGCATGACTTGTCTCAAATAACTGAGATTGCTTAATGAGCCTTTGAAAAATCATGCGTTGTTTTAATTATTTGGAAGCATTATTTTGGTTTTCTCCTTGATGCTTTATTTGGGTTGACTTGGCGCATGCTCACACATGTTAGACTCATACAAGGTTGCCAATAGCCTCTATGATCACTTAGTTTTTGACTTTTGATGCCATCTTATGCTTCTTTAATGTCGCTTTGTCGCTCTGCATGATTATGGCCATTATTGCTCTCTTAGTTGGTCGCTCCCAGTCTTTTGCTAGCCCTCATTTTGTACTGAGTATGAGCTCTACTCATGCATCCAACTCCCAAAAACCAAGTTTGCCATTGTGTCCACTATAAACTCCTATGCATGGTATTTGTAAGCCATTCCAAAGTAAATTTTCATGTGC